>JANCRA010000208.1:273264-339645 GCA_024362935.1 Setophaga petechia | reverse complement strand
AATCTTTCCTTGGTCCTGAGGCATTCAAAGGGCTTTGAGTGACTTCAAAAAGCTCCTGGCCTTGTTGAGAGGAAAAAAAATTAAAAAAAAGAGTTGGTTCTGTGTTTCCCCATACCAAAGCACAGTTTTGTGTTTCCCCATACCAAAGTACAGAGGTTTGGAGCAGTCAAAATGTGAGAATTGAATTTTCAAAGTGGAAAAGCCAAACCAATCTCACTTCTTTTTCTCCAGCAGTTTCTCCACTCGAGCCTCCACAACAGGGAGAGCTTCCCACAGGTAGGTTTTCCTTCCTTTCTGTCTCCTCTGCCCAGTGATGTTCTGGCCTTTTAATACTGTGGTAAGCAGCATGTGGTCCCAGGGCAAAACATTCAAGCTGGAAGGATGAAAATAAAGGCATTTTTAATTGTTTTTTGTTGTACATCGCTAAGTAGCTCCTTTAAGGATTGTGAAGTTTGATTAATAAAACATTTTGGGGTTTAGAGCTCAGTTCTGGGGGAAAGGAAATAAAACTTTAGGGAGAACAGCTCAGTCGTGGCATCAAACAACAAACAGGGAAAGCAGCAAATACTGAAATATTCCTCTAAAATGCTCCATTTTAATTATCAGAGAAAGAACATTCCACAGGCAACTGGAGCCAAAGTGAATACTCAGAGGCTGCAGAACTCACCTGTTGGAGAAGGCATAGCAGTGGCAGGGAAGGGAGATGGAATGGAAGAACTCAACAAACTTGTCATACAGAATTTTTGGGAAGTCACACAACACCAGCATCCTCTGAAGTCGGGTTATGATCCTGAGATTTGAAAAGAAAAAACAATTCAAAAAGGGTGTTTTAAATGAGGTGAGTTACTAACAAGTTGTCTTTTTTAATCACATGGGAAAGTGCTCAAGTTTGGGGTTTTTTTGTTTGGATCTGAATGTGGATTTCTGCTTTAAGCTTTGTAGTGAATAATGAACAGCACAATTATTATTGTGCTGTTATTTTTAAAACCAAGGTTCTGTGGGGTTTAAGCTTTAAAACAAAGATCTCCAAGGAATGTGTACAGCAAATACTTCAAACTGTGCTGGTCTGAGCTCCTGCACCCTCCCTGCTACTGGAACCATTTCTGTACTGATTAGTGGAGATAAAAAAGAAGAGTTTACTCTTTAAAATTTTGGCAGGGAGCTAAAGACAAACTCTTTCCTTTTTTGTTCCAATAAATTAAAAAAATCAAGAATAGCAATTTAAAATGAGAACTGCTGAAGGATTTGGGTTGTACCTGCCCTTAGTTCCAGAGAAGGTGAGAATATAGAACTGGGTTGGAAAGAATTGAATTCCTCACTCATCAGCCTTCAGTGGCAGGTGAGTTTGGGGGGAAAGGTGAAGGATGGAGCTAAAATGGGAAATGAATTCAGCCAGGGGAGCTGGGTGTCCTCATTCTCCAGCCTCTGGGGGAGCTTTTCCCTGCTCCATCCCAGGGGGATCCTGCCAGGCTGCTGCTGTGACCTCTCCTTGGTGGAACAGCCACAACCTGCTCTGGCCTGCCACGTGCCTCTGAACAGGGGATTTGTCACCTCAACACATTTTAGAGCCAAGGAGAAAGTCTGCAGCCAGCCAGGAAACCAATCTTACCTCTGGAACAGAAATGGGACAGCAATCCTCAGGGAAGCAGTGTGGTTAAGGTTCTGACAGCTCTTAAGCCTGGAAAAAACCAACACCAATTAATGCCTGGCTCCCCTTCCTGCCTTTCCCCCTTCTTTGTACTCAGCTGTTGAGGAAAACACTTTCTAAGGAAAAATCTTGGAAGCTGGCATGCTGAAAAAAATTCCTGCTAACACTGAAACAAGTGCTGAAGTGCAAAACAGTGAAAAACTGCCAGGTAACAAATGCAGCCTGCTCCTTGCAAATCTAGATCTGTCCTCAGCAGGAACTGCAGGGAGCTGCTCTTTCAAACCAATCCAGACACCATTTCCTTCTCTTTTACCAATATCCCTGAATTTAAACCCCAAAATGCTCAGGTTTCACAAAGCAAAGCTCCTTGTGCTGTTGAAAAGTGTTTTGCTGAGTTGCTGTGTGTAACTTCGAAGTTCTAAGTTAGGTTAAATGCTATTAAAAGTGTTATTCCCCTTAAATCGTTAAGGTTAAGTTTTAAGCTAAGCTTAAGTTAGGTGCAAGCGCTGTTTCTTTGTTGAATTGCTAAGCTTAAGGTATAATTTCAGGTACTGTTAAGTGGGAGTGCTGTTAAGCTTTTAAGGCCGAGCTCCTTTTTATGTTTGCTGTTCCCTTTGTCCCACGCTGCCCTCGGTGGTTCTCGGCTCGTTTCCTTTTCTGAATGCCTGGATTATGGTCGCTTTTGCTGTTGCTTGTTTGCCTTTGTTGTGCCTAAACTCTCCTGTAAGCACTGGAGCAAATCTTGCCAACCATCTTTGTTGTTTAATATTAAATCTGGCTTTCCCTTGGCAGGGATTTTTGACAGAGATCTCAGACTCTCATTCCTGCTGAACCTTTCCCTCTCACATCCAAGCTCTTCTTTTCCCCCAAATCCCTCTTCTCCCTCAGTGTGCTCATCTTCCTCTCGCTGTGCTGCAGCCCGGGCTGGGATTTTTACACTTCCCTAATAAACAAACCCCAGGATTCTGTCACTAATTCCCCTCCCCTGGAGGACAGAAGGAAGATCCCCCACTCTCTGTGGGCCAGGTACTCACAGAGCAGGGTCTTTGTGCAGGGCAATCTGTTTAGCTGCTCCCAGCAGCATGACAGCAGCAGCTTTGGGGCTTTCTTGGTCTGCCTGATTCAAAAATCTTGTCACCAGCTCGAAAACATCAGAATACCTGAGAAAGTCAAGTGGTCTGTAAGATCAAGGGTCTGCAACAACGGATTTCCAAACATGTGGTAATTGTGGCCATCCCACAGCTGGAGAGCAATCAGAGCCCGGCCTTGCCTTCAGAGATCTCAGCACACTGAGGAGGGGCTGGCAACAACACTTCTGTATTCTGAAGGTTTGTTACACCAGTGAAAAGATGAAAGTCATTCTAAGAAAGGAATTAGTAAAAAATCCCAGAATGGTTTGTGTTGGAAGGAACTTTAAATTCCAACCCCAACACCTTCCACTGTCCCAGGCTGCTCCAAGCCCTGTCCAGCCTGGCCTTGGGCACTGCCAGGGATCCAGGGCAGCCACAGCTCCTCAGGGAATCTGTGCCAGGGCCTGCCACCCTCCCAGGAAAGGATTCCTTCCCAATATCCCACCTACAGCCACCCCAAAGCCCAGGCCTCAGGTTCCCACTCTCCCAGGTTATAATAATCAGAGATCCTCAGGTGTCCTGCACAGCACAGGAGATTTAAAGACACATTTAAGAGGGATTTTAAACTACAGCCAAATGCAATTTATCTTGCTGACCACATAAGTTCTCTCCACTCTATTTTTGCTGTCTCAGGTGCCACAATTTTGATTATAACTCATTAAATAAATCAAAGTTGCCCTGACAAACCCTGTTGTCACTTACTTGTACACCACCTCCAGATTCTGTGAGCTGCAGACCCTGCACTGCCCCGGGGGCAGCTTTGGCTGGCAGCAGCATTCATATCCTGGGGGACAGATCCTTTCTCCTATCAGGTATTTGGTATAGGCTACAGAAAGATCCCTGATGAATTTTTCTAGGAGATCTCCTAAGAGACAAGAAAAAAAAATATACAAAGAGTTTTGTGTGGTTTTTTTCAAAATCAAAAGAGAAAGTTCCCCATGTGAAATTATTTAGGAAATTGTTTGCATCCAGTTTTATAGGTCAGGAAAACTTTGTTGCTGAAAGAGGGGAAATGTAGGTGGGATATTGGGAAGGAATTGGTCCCTGGGAGGGTGGAGAGGCCCTGGCACAGGGTGCACAGAGAAGCTGTGGCTGTCCTGAAATGCCCAAGGCCAGGCTGGACAGGGCATGGGGCACCCTGGGGTAGTGGGAGCTGTCCCTGCCCAAGGAATGGGGCTGGAATGAAATCATCTTCCAGCTCCATTCCACCCCAAACCATTCTATGATTCCCCCAGATGGAGAAAAGCAGAAATCTGCACCTGCAAACCCATCCCTGGTCCAAGCATGGAAAAAGAAAGCAAGAACAGCAATTTACTCCTTAAAAACTCCTCAAGGATTGGAGTGGGGCAGCCAAGCTGTTCCTCAGGACAGGCCTGAGCAGCCCCAGGTGTTTGGGGACAGAGCAGTGAGGACAGGCCTGAGCAGGTCCCTGAGGGGACAGAGCAGCCAGGACAGGCCTGAGCAGCCCCAGGTGTTTGGGGACAGAGCAGCCAGGACAGGGTCTGAGGAGGGCCCTGGGGACAGAGCAGCCAGGACAGGGCCTGAGCAGGGCCCTGAGGGGACAGAGCAGCCAGGACAGGGCCTGAGCAGCCCCAGGTCCCTGAGGGGACAGAGCAGCCAGGACAGGCCTGAGCAGCCCCAGGTGTTTGGGGACAGGGCAGCCAGGACAGGCCTGAGCAGCCCCAGGTGTTTGGGGACAGGGCAGCCAGGACAGGCCTGAGCAGCCCCAGGTGTTTGGGGACAGGGCAGCCAGGACAGCCTGAGCAGGGCCCTGAGGGGACAGGGCAGCCAGGACAGCCTGAGCAGGGCCCTGAGGGGACAGAGCAGCCAGGACAGGCCTGAGCAGGGCCCTGAGGGGACAGGGCAGCCAGGAGAGGGCCTGAGCAGCCCCAGGTGTTTGGGGACAGGGCAGCCAGGACAGGCCTGAGCAGGTCCCTGAGGGGACAGAACACCCAGGACAGGCCTGAGCAGGGCCCTGGGGACAGAGCACCCACCCCCACGCCGCAGCTCTGTGTCCAGCTCCAGCAGCTCCAGGTTGAAGGTGGCCAGGATCCCAGCCAGGGCAAAGTTCCTCTGTGCCTTCCAGAAGTCACTCTTGTTGTGGGCATTGCAGTGGCACAGGGAAGGGACTGTCCAGAGCTGGCACTGTGTCAGAAAATACAAGAAAAGGGAGAGGTTGATTTGATGGGGTTTTGTGTTTTCCCCTCAGCACTGAGTGAGGGGTTCCAATTCCTTTTGTCCTCCTTGCACCTGAGTAAGTATTTTGACAGGGAACAATTTGGTATCATGGCAATCATTTCAAAAAAAGCCCCTCATTGATTACCTGTCATTGCTGAGCCCTTCACAGAGAGCCAGGGCTGGCACCCTCCCCACTGGGAACTGAGCCCTGTCTTTGCATGTTCACCCCAACTCTGCCCACCAGCTCAAAGTCTCCTGAAATTCACAAAAGGTCCAAGCAAATAAACCAGCCCTACACAATTCCCTCTGCTCCTAACTCCAGTGGGGACAGAAAGCTGGCATTTCTCTAATTCATTAAAAATTTAGTAATCTGATTTTATGAAATGCACTGTGTGCCCAAAGCAAACAGGACATATAAATGTATGTTTACCCCAACAATTATCCAGACTAGAAATAAACCCCAACAGAACCACACTTTTAGTAGTTATGAGGAGCTGCTAATCAAATTTCCTGTATTATTCTTTTAAAGCCCTTAACTCTTTCCTGGGAGTGCAGAATTACTGAGTCCTAATCCATCCCATTTCTTTGCCAGCTTTGATACAGACACTTTGTTATTGTGCACTGCTTTATGGAACCTGCTTTGTTCCATCCTGTGTAATAAATAACTGTTTAAAGCCCTTTCTCTGCTCCCTCCTGTCTATTCAATAAATAACTCATCTGAGTAACCTGCTTTGTTCCATCCTGTGCAATAAATAACTGTTTAAGGCCCTTTCTCTGCTCCGTCCTGTCTATTCAATAAATAACTCATCTGATATCAGACCTGACCTTAAGAACTCATGAGCCAGAGTGATTTAGGCACAGTCACCTGAGCAGAGCTGCTGCCAAAAATCTGAGCCTAAGGCAGGGCTTGGCTAAAGCTCTGTTTGATCCACAGTTTTGTCTCCTGTGCCCTGCCCTTACCTCAGCAGCCAGTTTGTCACAGATGTAGCAGTAGCACTGGTCACAAATATCTGCATTTTTCCCAAGGGGGAAGGAAGTGTCACTCTCTCTCCTCCTGCAAGGTTGAAAACCAGAAGGTTCATCAGGAAAATCACATCCTTACCCAGCTGTGCTGCTGCCTGCAGCTGTTACCAAGGGAAATGTGGAAGATGGGAGCCCAAAGGGGATGGCCCAGCCCTGCACATACTCAAAGGGCTGCGTGCTGCAGTCGTGCCTGGCGTGAGGCATCACGTTGGCTTGTTTGCAGTAGGTGACCACTAAATCCCCCTCCTCATCCACCAGCTCTTCTGATTTCTTCTCCTCCAGGGGAGACTTCTCTGCAGGAAAGAGAGCAGGAGGTGTAAATCAGTGTTAGAAATTACTGAGATTTACTTTTTGAACACTTTGCAGCTCCTCCTTTTGGGATCTGACAGAATGGCACAAGAAACTTCCATGAACTATCAAACCAAATCAAAAAGGGCCCAGCTGAAAAGGCACAGTCTGAGCTCAATTTGGAGTATTTTAAAACTACACAGCAGCATCTTTTGAAGTAATGCCATCAAAGATATCCCTACAAAGTGGGGATTTCCTCCTGGTTTTATTCGCTTGTGCAGCACAAGGACAGATTTCAAGCATAGCACAGAATTAATTCCGTTTATTCCCCCAATCTTTCAGGGAATTCCAGCAGCAGCAAGGGAACAGCTCTTACCCTGTGGCTCCACAAACAGGACTGAACTGCCTTGGGTGCTCTCCCCTTCATCATCATCATCATCATCACTGATCAGGATTACGTTGTCCTTTTCCTTTTCTGATGGCCACATGGCCACCAACTTCCAAACTGGAACCACCTGGTAGCCACCAGGGTAACACTGGCTGTCCATTTGTATTTTTTAAGGTGTTTTCTTCAACAAGAGAAGAAAAAGACTCCTCCAAGACCCAAGTTCTTCTCTGCTGGGTAAATTACACTAGAGACAGAGATGTTTCATTCTCAGTGCACTCAGCACCTCAAAACCCACTGGAGCTTCCATCCAGAGCTCAAGGAACCCTGAAAATCAGAGAAAAAAAAGAAAAAAAATTAACAATATGAAACGAGCTGTTCTTCTGGTGGGAATGGCTGTGGAGTGAGGAGAAGGGGAATGAGCTCCCACTGACAGGGAAAGGTTGGAGGGGATTTTGGGACAATCTGTTCCTGGGAGGGTGGGGAGGCCCTGGCAAATGTTCCCAGAGAAGCTGTGGCTGCTCCTGGATCCCTGGGAGTGTCCAAAGCCAGGCTGGATGTGCCTTGGAGCATCCTGATCAAGGAAGATGCCCTTGCCCACGGCAAGTGGTGGGACTGGATTGCTGGAAATGATGAAACATTAAATCTGGGACCAATGAATGGGAATTGCTTTGGTTTCTGTGTGTATAAATCTGCAATATATGTAGTAAAGAGCCTTTCTGTAAATGGAATATCTTCCGTGGCACATCCTGGCCACAATAAAGTAAAGCCTGACTCTCTATCACTGTGTAGTGCTGGGAGGGTTTTTTATCTTTATCCTTCCCAAATGTTGCTGTTAAAGTTCCTCCCACCCCAAACCGTTGCAGAATTCCACAACAACTCCTGTTAACAGCGACTCGGGAACATCCAAAACCACAACAAACAGCCACACCAGGAACATCCAAAACAACATCAAAAAACCTACTTCCTCTCCTCTTTCCAAACTCAAACATCCCCATTCCCAAACTCAAACATCCCCCATCTCATCCCATTCCCAAACTCCAACATCCCCCATCTCATCCCATTCCCAAACTCCAACATCCTCCATCTCATCCCATTCCCAAACTCCAACATCCTCCATCTCCTCCCTCCCCACAACAAGCGGTGGTGTTACAGGACCTGGGAGGGAAAATCTCGGCACTGATTCCGAGGGAATTTTTCACCAACAAGAATCAGTTAAAGAAAATCTAGGAAGGATTTTAACCGAAGCAGAACCTGCCCATGGCAGGGGTTTGAAACTGGATGGTCTTTAAAGTCCCTTCCTTTAATTTCCCGCTCCCTGCCCTCCCTCGGGCACCCCCAACGCCTCACACGCCGCTCGCCCCCTCAGCCCCAAACCGCCTCCTCCCAACGCACCCCCGACCAACCTCCCCCAAAACAGCTCCGGTGCCCGTTCAGCCCTTCCAGCCGTGCCGTGCTCGGGATTCCCGGAGTTTTCCCGGAGTTTTCCCGGGATTCCCGGCGTTGATTTTCCCGCTCACCCAGACCCCGCTCCCGCCGCCCGCCTTTGAAGGGCCGAGCGCTTCCGGGCCGGGCCCCGTGTGCCTTTCCGCCCTCACCGCGCCGCCTGAGGGCTGCGGGCCGCCGCCATGTTGGCTGAGGGCACGGGCTGCCACGCGCTAAATAAAAGTATTTTTCAGTAAAAACGTTAAATAAACGCTTTATTCTTCGTGAAATCGGCACCCGCGCAGCGCCCTGCGGGGGCTGTCCCCTGTGTCACCGTGGCCGCCATGGCGGACCCTGCACACCCCGCCGAGCTGTGCGGGAAGTGCCGCTGGGATAAGGCAGTGTCCGGCGAGAGACACGGGAACCCTGCAAAAATCCACTTTATTCGGGTTACGGAGAGAGAATACACAAACACCTCTGTGGGGGCTCTCTGGAGTTTTTGGAAGGCACAGCTTCCTTTAATCCTCAATTTCCTGACCACGTTTCCCTGCTCTTTTCCCCCTTGGCCAAGGCAGTAGGGAGGTACAGTCCCAATACTACATATTCCCTATTTAACGTGTATTCCCCCATCACAGTTGTGTGAACATGAATATTCGATTTAAACTGACCCTGGATCAACTTCATACTCACAGATCCACTCGGCCTGTACGTTTTCCCTGAAATTCGGCCCGTCTGAGGTTCTTAAATCCCCACTGGCATTCCTTCATTGGTTCCTTCAAATTTAGTCGTTACCAAAATCATTAACACCCATTTCTCCTTGCAATTACTTAGACCACCACACCCTTTCCACCAGCGACTAATTCCTTTTTTCACATTTAGTTGCCACATTTAGACCAACTGCCCAATTAATTACTGAGACCTCCCCTCCACACCCATTCTGCCAGGCCCTGATTGGTTCTTACAGATAATTAGTTACATTTTTCATTAGTGAAGACCACTGGGGTTGGCCCCACCTCGAATATTTTGAGCAGTTTTGCTTACCAAAATATAAGATATTAAGCTGGGCATCCAAAGGAGTGAGACAAAGGTGGCCACAACACCACACTCTGCACTGGAGTTGGCCCCACCTCAAATATTTTGAGCAGTTTTGGTTACTAAAATATAAGAGATTAGGCTGAGGGTCCAAAGGAGTGAGACAAAGGTGGCACCATGAGGTGAAGCCATAGGAGAAGCAGCTGAGGGAACTTGGTCTGTTCAGGGAATTGGGATGAGATGGGCATGAAGGTGCCTCCAAACCCAAACCATTCTGGAATTCCATGATAATAGCAATAATTCCATGATAATCACAATAATTCATAATTGTGATGATCATTCCATGAACATCACAATAATTCATGAGGCAGTCTTGAAGGTGGCCTCCTAACCCAAATCATCCCAGAATTCCACGATAATCACAATAATTCCATGATAATCATAATAATTCATAATTGTGGTTATCATTCCATGATCATCACAATAATTCCATGATAATCACAAGAATTCATGAGATGGTCGTGGAGGTGCCTCCAAACCCAAACCATCCCAGAATTCCATGATAATCGCCATAACTCAGATAATCACAATAATTAATGAGATGGTCTTGAAGGTGCCTCCCAAGCCAAACCATTTCAGAATTCCATGATAGTCACAGTAATTTCATGATAATTCATAATTGTGGTTATCATTCCATGATCATCACAATAATTCATGAGATGGTCTTGAAGGTTCTTCCCAACCAAAACCATTCCAGAATTCCATGATAATCACAATAATTCATGAGATGGTTTTGAAGGTGCCTCCCAACCTGAACCATTCCAGAATTCCGTGATAATCACAATAATTCATGAGATGGTTTTGAAGGTGCTTCCCAACCAAAACCATTTCAGAATTCCATGATAATCACAATAATTAATGAGATGGTTTTGAAGGTGCCTCCCAACCCAAACCATTTCAGAATTCCATGATAATTGCAATAATTCAGATCATCACAATAATTAAGGATAATCACAATAAAGTTACTCCACTTACAGCAGGAGCACCCAGCACAGGAGAGAGGAGACCCATTGAGGGTTTCTCGCCAGGGAAATGTGATTTTTGGGGACAGTTCTGTGCAAGACTGGATGATCCCTGTGGGGTCCCTTCCAGCTCAGGATATTCCCTGATTCTGTGATTCTGAGTTGTTCCCCTCCTGGAGGAGGAGATGTTGTCGCTGCATCTCCTCACCCCCATCGCCACCTTCTGTCGCGACATCACCGAGAAAAAGCCGCATCCAGCAGCTGAGGATTCCCCCAGTAACACTAGGTGGTACCAGAGCTCCACACAGCCTCAGCCAGGACTCGACCTCAAAAAAAAAATGGGAATTCTGAACCAGGGAGAGCTGAAGCTGCGATGTCTTAATGTGCTGCTGGCACGGGGAATCGAGTTTTCGCAGGGAAAAAGCCGACGGGACCTGTGAATAAAATGAAGATATTTTCTGGTGTTCAGGGCTACAAGGGCAATGTGTTTGTGGTTAAAGTTGTTCAGCAGAGTGATGGTGTTACAGCACCTGGGAGGGAAAGTTTGAGGACTGATTCTGAGGGAGTTTTTCACTAATAAGAATCAGTTAAAGAAAATCTAGGAAGGATTTTAACTTAAGCAGAACCTGCCCATGGCAGGGGGTTGAAACTGGATGGTTTTTAATGTCCCTTCCCACCCAAACCATTCAGGAATTCTATTCCATGGTTTCATCTTAAAAATGAAGTGTCCTGATACCTTTAATTCCTGATATCCTTAATATTTCCAACTACTTAAACAGCACTCAGAATATGATCACCTTTTCCTTCAAGCAACTGCACACCCTGCCTGAAATATTCATGCATTTAAAAAAAAAAATCCCTCTTCCTGCAAATGAATATTTATTCCATGAATAATCTTTAATGTCTTCGTGGCTTTCAACACATTTGGGCAAAATGTTTCAAGTTTCTCTGCTTACAATGACAAAATCTAAACCCGACACCTAAAGAGGTGGCTTGATTTCAGCTGTGTGGGGCATTTTCTGGAGACATAATTTCCTCCCTCTTGCTGCCTCCTTAGCACTACACAATTTTAGCAACCTTGAGTAACTCAACACAGCAATTTGGGGGATGAAATGAAGTATGGAGATAGCAGGGAGAATAACAACAGCCGAACTGGCCCTCGGCCAGAAGACTTTTCTCTAAAACTCTGCTCTCATGCAGAAATTCCTGATTCTCTGCCCATGGCAGGGGGCTGGGGCTGGATGAGATTTAAGGCTCCTTCCAACCCAAACCATCCTGTGATTCCATGATTTTGTGAAGTCCTGGGAGATGATCTTATGGCTAAATATGGTCAGGACTTGAGTGCTGTGCCTTGTCCAAGACAGGGTGACATCGGTGGTTCCTCTTTCCAGATGAAGAGTTGGCGGCGGCGGTTTATTTTTAGTGGTGTGGGTGTAAAATATTGAATTTCACATTGCCTGAGCTCGGTCTGCTCTGCCCTGGTGGGTTTTGTGCCCAGATCCAGCCAAGCTCGAGGTCTGGGGCTGACATCATGGAATCAGAAGATGCTGGAAGGGACCTTAAAGCTCATCCAGTTCCAATCCCAACTCCTTCCACTATCCCAGATTGCTTCAGGCCCTGTCCAGCCTGGCCTTGGGCACTTCCAGGGATACAGGGCAGCCACAGCTTTTCTGGAATCTGTGCCAGAAACATCTCAAACCACAGCTAGAAGTGCAAACAGATTTATATATTGGACAGGTGATTCCCACATCCCTGCTTCCAGGACACTCTGCAGTGTTGGGGCATCACCTGGAGACTGCAGCTCCCTGGGAATGGGCAGCTGAGAGCCAGAGGAGAGGGATTCTACCCTCCAGCTCCTCAAGTCAAAGGGGATTTCTCTCTGACCACAACAGCAAACAGACCATTAAAACATCTGTTCCAAAACCTTTCCACGTCCCATTTACATTCACTGCTACTTCATTCTGCTGCTCAGTTTGTACCTGGTGAAAGGTTTGGGATAGATCAGTGGACTGGAAAAGGCTCTGAGGATCAAAACCTCCAATCCCACCTGGGCAGGTGCTAATCCAGCAGCTGAGCCCACCCCAGCTGACTCCTGTCACACCTCTTGGGCACGTTTGGCCCCAAAAATGATGTCCAGAGCTGGAAATGGAAAAGAGATTCTTAGAGCTGAGTTTTTGGGAAAGAGCTGTGGGGTTTTCAAGCTTTCTCCGTGGGGTTGTGAGGGCACATCCTCCCTTTTCACCTTTGGGGATCCTCTCAGTGCTTTGGTGTGTGGGACCAGCTCAGGTTTCAGGAGGAAACAGGATTTAGGTGATTCTAATGTGTCTGTGAGGGAATGAAATTTCTGAGGTGATGGCCCAGTGATGTTCCCCTCACAACCTCATCCCAATGCCATTCGTGAATTCTGATACAAATTTCAACCAACTGGACAACAGCTCCAAATCCCAAAGGTAACACATTTAACAGATGTGTAAGAGAGAGAAACCCTTCATTCATTCCTTCTCTGAGTTTAATCACAACCAAAAAACTTCAAATCCAGGAACAAATGGGACAAACATTCCCAAACCATGGAAAAGCTTTCACACCTATGAGATACCAGAGGTCCACACAGGAGAAAACCCCCAAAAAGAGGACTCTGGGTGCTGACCAGGTAAGAACTGCTCTGGGTGAGGTATAAATCTTGGGTTTTTTCCCCCCACTTGGTTTTCCTGGTGTGTAGGAAGGGGTGAAAGCCTGACAGAGCCCAGTTCAGTTTGGTTTAAAAGTCCATCAACCCTGAGGCACGAATGGACACCAGGCTCCATCCCTTCCAAGACTAACACAGATTTCAGTGCTTGAAAAAAAATGTTTCATTCTGCTCTCTTTCCCTTCTCAAGACCACATAAAGCAGAAGTGAGATGCTGGGAGAAGGATGGTTCTCTGGGTAGTTCAGAACACATGAAATGCTCTTTTTTTTGGCTTTTCAGCAGGACAAGAGCTGGGCCAGGGCCGGAGAATCACCCAGAGCCACCGGTGCTGCTCCCCAGGCCAGGCAGAGTCCCGGCAGTGAGCAGGGGAGATGCTCCTGCCCCGGCACAGCGGCGGCCAAGAGCTCTCGATTTAAGAACCAGATGAGTCTGAACCTCCTTGGAATTCCTTCAAAAATCTGCCAGCACTCTCCTCCCCGCCGAAAACCGGATAAATCCCCTTCGTCTTCCCGGCTCCGAGCGAGGCCCTGAAATATTATCAGTGCTCTTTGACACCCTACCTGCCCCTCATCCCACCTGGCTTTGCACAAAACGCATTTCCTCTGCTTTCAGGGGGAAAAAAGTCAAATTCATTCAAGCCCTGACACTCCTCCAGCACTTGGGTGATCAAGTCTCCTCCGGTTTCTATTTGATATTTTAATAGGGTTTCCTTTTGGCCCTTTAATGAGTTTTTATTCCCCTCTGTGCATCAGACGCTTCAGTCTGACCGACAGTTTTACTCACCCCATGTGGAGGAATATGAACAGCCAGGACAACCTTTTCTTCCTGTGGCAAGCTTTGCTCTGCCAACATTTTTCTTCAGCTCGCAGTCAGGGGATGTGTCCTGACCCTTTCCTTGCCCATCCTCCAGCCTTGGAGCTGGGATGTTCCCACTGCTGCCGAGGCAGGAACAAACCCAGCCGTGCTGTCCACGCTCTCAGCTCTGCAGCAAGGAAGGAGGGAGAAAAAGAGGGAGAAAAGAGTCAAAATTCAAGCAAATGTGGGGTTTGGCTCGTCCGAGCAGCTGAGTTTTGTTGGTTCAGTCTCAGCCGAGGTGTGGGGGACAGTTTATTATAGGGTGCAGTGAGTGGGACAGGCTGGGGCTGTGCTTGTGCCTGTGGAGAGCTCCATTCATGGAAATTCAGAATCACTGGAGGGTTTGGGTTAGAAAGAGCTTTAAAAACCATCCCATTGCACCCCCAACAGCTTCCACTGTCCCAGGCTGCTCCAACCTTGGACACTTCCAGGGGTCCAGGGACAGCCATGGCTTCTCTGGGAATCTGTGCCAGGGCCTGCCACCCTCCCAGGGAGGAATTCCTTCCCAATTTCCCACCTAAACAGTTTCTCCCTTATCCTGTCCCTAGAGAAGTTATTTCTGAGCTATTTCTGAGAAGTTATTTCATACCCCAAGCTGAGCATGGAGAGAGAGCAGATCTCATCCTGCAGGGCAGGAGGAGCTCAGTGTCCTGCTGGAAAAGATCCCTGGCTGATCCTCCTGGGCACGGGGCACTGCCCAGTCCTGGCCCCAGATCCCATCTTCCCCCATGGCTGATGCCACAGGAGGGGTTGGTGCAGGACCCCTGGCTGGAGCTCTAAAGGATCCCACACCCCACGGGCTGCACAATGAATCAGTGCCAGTGCAGGGCCCCAAATCCTGCTGGACAGTGGGATGGGATGGGATAATGGGATGGGATGGGATGGGATGGGATGATGGGATGGGATGGGATAGAGAGGGGAAGGAGAGGGGAAGGAGAGGGGGAAAGGCAGAGCCACCCAAGGAACTGAGACCCCTCATCACAGCAGTACCTGCTCCAAGTGATCCTGGGCTACTGGAGTTCTGCAGCACAGAAATTCATGGAAAAAACTGAAATAAAGCAAATTTTAGGGTAGAAAAGATTGCCATGAAAATCTATCAACCCTTTTTTTTGGAGTGTTTCATTCCACGTTTTAGGAATTCTCAAGGTGCTCACTGCTGTCTGCAGGCACAGGGGTCCCAGCAGCACCTTGTGCTTAATTCCAGAGATCCAAGAGAATTCCAGAGTTTAAAACCATCTCTCATTGAAGGTTCCACATTCAACTTGGGCTGGTTTTTGACGTTGCAGGAGGCTGATGCTCATCTGCTGAGAATTAGGAGGTCATTATTCTATAATCCAAATTGCCTCTCATCCATAGGCAGAAAATGACAGGAATATTTAAGCCCATTGCCCAGATTACAAACCTGGTGGCAGAGCTCTGCACCCAGTAGTATCTTGCATTTGATAGCTGCCAATAATTTCAGTCAACTGTTTAACATCTGGCTTTACTATTTAATGTCTGGCTTAAGCTGTAACCTTTTTTTCCCCCTTGCTTTTAGAAAAGCTTTTTCTGCTTTGAGAGAATTTTGATTACTAAAGCCTTGCCCAGGACAGATTTATCCTGTGATTTAACATTTTCTGATGGAGCCTCATTTTGAATCAGTTAAATAATTGGCAGTGACTTTGGTATTAAACTGATTCATGATGTACACGCAGGCCCTTCAATAATTGAACATTATTGTCTTTATAATCAAAGCCCCTTTTTGTCCATTAAAAACTATTGGAAACAGTCTGGTGATCTGCTTTAATTAAGAATAAAGTGCAGAGGATTGGAAATGAGCAGGGATGAGAGGCACTTTGTGGCCCTGAGCAGCTCCAAGATGGGCTGAGGAGTCCAAAGCCAGGCTGGATGTGCCTTGGAGCAATCTTGGGCAGGTTTAGGTGGGATGTTGGGAAGGAATTCCTCCCTGGCAGGGTGGGCAGGCCCTGGCACAGGTGCCCAGAGCAGCTGTGGCTACCCCTGGATCCCTGGAGTGTCCCAGGCCAGGCTGGACAGGGCTGGGAGCAGCCTGGGATTGTGGAGGGTGTTGGGATTTGAACTGGATGAGCTTTAAAATTCCCTTCCACCCCAAACCACTCCAGGATCTCTGATTAAACAGATTTTCTCTCTGCTTCTTTCGAGAGCTCTTAACTGGGATCAGTTAAAAACCTGGGGAGCGCAGGAGAGAAATCCACAACTCCCAGCACCACGGGTGATAAACAAACACAAACAGCCCAAATCCCTCTCTTTGGGGATCAGCACAGCTGCTGGGGCTGCATCTTGGTGTCCCTGATCCCTGGGATGAGCATCCATCCGAGGAATCCCACTGGGAGAGGCTGGGGGGGCCTCAGCTCCCCGAAATCCGAGGTGTCCTTTTCACACTGCAGCCCTGGCCAGCCCCTGGCAGGGCTCTGATCTAACAGGTTTTGCATAGCTGCTAGACATCTTCCTAATAGCATCCCCTGGGAATTCTAAATTTCACTCACAGCCTCTAAATTTTCATTAAGAGCAGTCACACACGGAGAATGATGGATTAGATTTTATTGTTGGAAAATCTCCAGATAAAATTAAAGTGCTTCTTTCTTTTCTGAAACCTTTACCTTTCCCCTGTGGTGCCCTATAAATAAGGTATCAAATAATGTTTATCCTTTTGAATTCTGCCATCTTACATGTTTCATGCTTAGTCCTGACCACTTTCCTGCCTCTGAAGAGATGTCACTCTTCAGTTAAATCCCAGGAACAGACAGCTACCTCATGGATTTCATTGTGGGACTGTGTCCCAGAGCCTTCACTTCAACCCACTATTTATAAATACAGCGTTGTCTCCTTCCCTTTCCTGGAAGCCTTTCTTTCATTTCCTTCCTCTTTCCATCAAATTCCCTCTGTCCTTTCTTTTATCCCCACTTCTCCTGCCTCTCTGTGTCCATCTAATGCTGCAGACAGATGAGGCACAGCTTTGGGATGTGCTGGGATCACGGGGCTGAGGCACTTCCAGCCTCCACCAGCCAAACCCTGAGAAGTGGGATCTGCTCCCGCTGCCCCTGGCCAGCAGATTTTTATAGCAGATGTTGTTTTTTCCTCAGTGAAATTTAAAAAAAAAACCCCACTATTATTTTAGGACTTTAATAGTTTTTGAGATGCTTTAAGTCTCCCCTTGAAAAAGCAAGAGCCCTGCAGGCAGTTGGTAGGAAGTGTCCAAGAGCTGGGAATGCTGCTGTGATTCATACTGGTGTCAGCTCAGTTAAATTAAATTCCACAGGGATTTATCCAGCCAGGCCTCCAAACAAGTTTTAGACAGCACCTCCCACCCCCAAACCTCACACTTCACAGCATCTTAAATTAATCCAGGGAATGGCCAGGGCTGGGAAGGGTTCCTGCTTCCCACCTCAGCCCAGGGAATCAGCAGCCTTGCCCAGGGGAGGCAGAAAAGCAGGATTGCAGCTGGATTACCACAGATCAGCACAGCCATGGGGATCCCCATGGCCCAGACTGGGGCAGGGTCCCACTGAGCACTCACCTCACAGGATGTCCCTGGCAGGGCTGTCCCCAGCCCAGGAGCTCTGGTCCCCCCTTGGGCACTGCAGGTGGGTCCTGGGCTTGTGCAGACCCCCAGGACAGGGGATTGTCCTCAGAGCATGGCCAGGGCTGCCTTTCCAGCCCTCCTGAAGCTCTCCTGCTGCTGTTCCCCCACAGCACAGGCTGCTCTCAGGGCTCATTCCCACCATTTTGGGACATTTTCCTGTGATTTATGGACTGAAATAGGAAGATATTCCACACCAGCACAGAGCCAAGCCAAATCCTCATCTCAAAGTCCCTCCAATCTGCCTGGATCAGCCAGGACTCAGCTTCCCTCCTGCTCAGAGAAGGTGAAGAGCTTTCCAAGAGGAGAAACTTCCCCTTCTCCTTATAATGCCTCTCCCAGGAGCATGTGAGGGAGTTACACAGGTGACCGTGGGGTGAAACTCGTTAAAATCTTAAAGATTTGGCCAATTTGTACCAGCTGGGCACCAGGCCCTTGCTTTTCCCCCCAGTTTTGATTATCCACCCCTGCCCTAAGTGCTGCTTCCCAGAGTGAGGACCCCAGGAAGAGCCCACGAGCACCCTTGGTCGTTATCCCTCCCTTTTCCTTTGGAAAATAATTCTCAAAATTCTTCTCAGGCCAGAAGAAAAGTTACCCACAGGCTGGGGAACAAACAGAACAGGATCCCAGCCTCATCCTCTCAGCTGCACCTTCATGTCCTCCCAAAGGAAGCAGCAAAGGGAGGAAAACTCCTGGGATTTATTGGGCACTTTTCTGGCTCTGTGGGTGCCACGTTCTGCAAGTGGCCGTGCCAAGAAAACCCTTGGTGCTTCCAGAGCCCTCTGAGGGTCAGAGGTGAGCCAGAGAGGAGGAAAAAGCTGGAAAGGAGGGGGGGACCTTGTAAATCTGGTGCCAGTGAGGGGCCAGAGGTGACCAAAACGTGCCACAACAAGGAGTGAGATCCCAGCCGTCCCCTGCCCCGCGCCGGAGCCCTGACGCCCACGGCTGGGAGAGGTGCCAGGGTTATTTCTGGGGAGGATTTGTGCAAGTTCCAAGCAGAGTCTCAGCAAAAAGGAGACAGGAGGGAGAGCTGGAGCTTTCTTTTGAGCAGAGATGTTGGAAATATGTGGGAGAGAAGAGTTGGAGCACCCACTCTGAGGGGCTGGGAATGCGCGGCCATGGACCGGACCCAGCTGTCCCACAGCAGCTCCTGAGCTGGAGTGACAAATCCAAGGATCCCCAGGGCAGCTCCCAGTCCCACTGCAGCTCTGGCTGCAGGATCACAAGGCCACAGTTGCCAATCCAGTTCAGTGGAGCAGAGGGAGCTTCCCTAAAGGCCAATCCCCAGCTGAGGACAGAGCGAGAGCAAAGGGCACAGGGAAGCACAGGACCTTTGACTCCCTTTCCATTTGGGAGGGAGGTGTTGATGTTTTAAATGCCAAGATGGATGGAGAATTGGCAGTGTCTTGCATTCATGAGGTCACTGAGAAGCAAAAAAAACCTCCTTCTCCATGGCTGTGGTGAGAAGGCAGCATTGGGTTAGAAGTGAGCGAGCGAGGCCCGGGCTGGGCTCCCAGCAACTCCAGAGGCTCTTGTGCAAGATCTGCTGGACACCAGCCTGTCCCTGTCCTGCTGCTGCAGCCAGCCTGCTCTGCACCCCCTCCTGCCTCTGCACCCCTCCATCCTGCACCCCTCCATCCTGCTCTGCTCCCCTCCATCCTGCACCCCTCCATCCTGCTCTGCACCCCTCCATCCTGCTCTGCACCCCTCCATCCTGCCTCTGCACCCCTCCATCCTGCTCTGCTCCCCTCCATCCTGCACCCCTCCATCCTGCTCTGCACCCCTCCATCCTGCTCTGCACCCCTCCATCCTGCCTCTGCACCCCTCCATTCTGCTCTGCACCCCTCCATCCTGCCTCTGCACCCCTCCATCCTGCTCTGCACCCCTCCATCCTGCCTCTGTACCCCTCCATCCTGCTCTGCACCCCTCCATCCTGCTCTGCACCCCTCCATCCTGCTCTGCACCCCTCCATCCTGCTCTGCACCCCTCCATCCTGCCTCTGCACCCCTCCATCCTGCACCCCTCCATCCTGCCTCTGCACCCCCTCCTGCCTCTGCACCCCCTCCTTGTCTCTCTCCCCTGAGGATGGAGCAGAGCAGCTGCAGCTCAGCCCATGGGGCAGAAAATCCTCGTATTCCTGTCCAGTGCCTCTCTGGGACCCCAAAATCAGGGCAGAAAATCCTCATGTTTCTGTCCAGTGCTTGTCTGGGACCCCAGTCTCAATCTCAGGGCACAAAATCCTTGTGTTCTTACCCAGTGCCTCTCTGGAACCCTGATCTCAGGGCACAAAATCCTCATATTCCTGTCCAGTGCCTCTCTGGGACCCCAAAATCAGGGCAGAAAATCCTCCTGTTCTTGCCTGGTGCCTCTCTGGACCCTGATCTCAGAGCAAAACATCCTCGTGTTCTTGCCCAGTGCCTCTCTGGGACCCCAGTCTCAATCTCAGAGCAGAAAATCCTCCTGTTCTTGCCTGGTGCCTCCCCAGGCCCTGATCTCAGGGCTTGGGCACAGGTTTGCTCTGCCTGGGCTGAGCTCTTCGCCTCCTGCCTCATTCCAAGAGCAGCAGAGCCAAATCCAAGCATTTTTTCATGGATGAAAATGTTCAACAAGGTCCTTCTGGCTGCCATTGCCCCCAGGCAGGAACACCTGAGGTACCACAGCTCCAGAGCTTGTGAGGAGAAAGAAGAATTTATTTTTACTTCCTGGCTGTTCCTGGAATTTTGCACATCACCCCTGACAGAGAGCAGTGGCCCAGCTGCTTCTCCCAGGAAATCTTTGCTCTTCCACCAACCCATCTTGTGCTAATTTTCCTATTCCCAAACCCAGAGTAATTAATACTGATTAACCTCTGAGGGACTTCACAAATCTCAAAGTTCCGTTATTTTTCTCAGTATGGAATATTGGAAAGAAACTTCTGAGGAGAATCGTATCAAAAATGGACTTTCAGTAATTTTTTTCTCCTTCATCAAAAATAAGGTTCTGATTTTTAGCGACAACAATAACCTGAAAAAAGAACGGGATTAACTCGAGAGCTCCTTCACTTTCACTCCATTTCTTTTGCCCCTCCACAGGGAAATCCTCAATGCACAGTTCCCAAGCCTTAATGAACACCAGCCCTTTCTCGGTACCTTTTAGGGCCTGATTCACCAGGATCATCCATAAATATTCCTTTAAAAACCTTCCTGAGGAGCTCCCGAGGGCAGCCCGTGTCAGGAAATGTCGGATATTTCTCCCTCTCCTCCCTGAGCCGTTGGTAGCCTGCTCGGGAAAGAACAGATGCGTTAAAAGTTGGGAGATTTACAGCCCCCCACCCACCCGGGAGCCATAAACCCACAATTTGTTCCATTCCCAGAGCAGCCTCTGCCCGCTGCAGGACCTTTCATCGCTGCTGGAAAGCTGCCTTGAAAAAAATCCTGCTCTTTTATGGCCACACGGACACAAAGTTCAGCTCTCAGTACCTCAAAGATGGAGATGGGGGAAGGAAGAGATGAATTCACTGCCCTGGGCCTGCTCCTGGTGCTGTCCTGGGCAGGGAGATGGCCCAGACTGGGAATATTGATGGGAGCAGGGCCTGGAGGGTGGGAATCCCCTGACACACAAGGTCTGCTCGAGCTGTGACCCTCAGGTGGTCACTGCTGGGCCTGGTACCTGCTCCTGACCTCCAGGGCACTGGGAGCACCAAAATCCCTGCAGGACCAAGGAGCTGCTGGCACCACAGCTCAGTCCAGCCTAACAAAACCCAGCCTGGACAAAGGTGTTGGTGCAAACACCAAAATCACCCTCAGAGTTCTGCATTTGTGGCTCAAGCAGACTGTGATGCAGCCAGATTTATTCCTGATATCCAGTGCTGGAATTAGCAAAGGTCCAGAGGAGCTCCTTGGTCTTGGAGCAGGGCTGCTCCCCCAGCATCAATCCTCTGGGATTTCATTGCTGAGCACAACCCAAACCTGCTTCTCCTTCTGCTCCCAAGGAGATCCCCCAAAGCACAAAGGGTTAAACCTCTGTCCAGTCTGCCCTTCCAGCTCCCCCAGTTGGGAAGGGAAGGGAAGGGAAGGGAAGGGAAGGGAAGGGAAGGGAAGGGAAGGGAAGGGAAGGGAAGGGAAGGGAAGGGAAGGGAAGGGAAGGATTAGAGGGGAGAGATTTATGGAGAGCTCATCCCGTTTGATGCTGGGGGAACAGCCCTGCTTCAAAGGGGCTGTAAAGCACTGCCCACCACAAAACCCTCTGTTGGGGGCAGCCAAATCCCTCCTGGGATTATCCTGGCCTGGAGAGGCCCTGGAAGGAAAGGCTGCCCCTTTTTCTGGCTGCATTACTCACAAAGAGCTGGTGAAATACTCATGGCTGCCCTGTGAATCTGCCAGGGCTGCACAGACATTCGGGCTGGGAGGAAAGGAAGGGCTCAGAGCTTGGCCTGCATCCCCCATCCCAGCTGGGGCATCCCTGCAGCAGGGAGGGCAGATCCATGCCCTGGAACCCCTTGGGGTGCTGCTCTGGGCAGGGAGAGGAACCTGGAGTCACAGCTGGGGTGGGTGGATGGTCCCAGGTCCCTGTTCCCACCAAACCTGGGGGCTCTGAATTGTCCCAGGGATGCAGGGATGGATCCTGGAGAGGGAAATCAGGAGGAACCAACACTGGAATGAACAGCTTTGACTTTCATCTAACTCACTCTGAATTGTCCCAGGGATGCAGGGATGGATCCTGGAGAGGGAAATCAGGAGGAACCAACACTGGAATGAACAGCTTTGACTTTCATCTAACCCTGAGCAACTCCCCCTCAATCCCTTCAGATGTCACAGCCCCTCAGGGTCACTGGAGCTCACCCAATAAAGAAGGACCAAGTGACCTCTTAGAATGGGTTTTTTTCATCCTTTCCATAGGATTTTTTTAGCAGAAGAGGAGGAATTAATGGAAAACCAGAAGTGCTCCATTTCAAGTGAGAAGTGGCAGAAAAAGCCTGCTGGCACTCAGCAGCCAAGAAGCAGCTGGTGTTGGATGGGAGCTCAGAGCAAGCTGTGATCCACAGGCTCTGGCTCTCCAGAGGGGAGGAGGGAATCACTCCCACTTTGTCACAGTCACTTTGTCACCCCCTGAGGCTGCTCCAGGCCACTCACCTGTGTCCCCTGCAGTGGGATGTCTGCTCTCCCACACATCTGTCCTCAGAGAGCCACATCGTGCTCCAGGGAAGGCACCACCAGCCCCTGCTCAGCTTCCCACCAGCAGCACCTGTTTGGAGCAGCATCCCAAAAAACCCTGGAGAGCTCAGACCTGGTTGTGCTGTAGAAAAAGCAGAAATAAACAAATTCTCCTGGCTACCAACAAAATCCAAGCCATGACAACGACAACAAACAACAGCAAAAAAAGTTCCTTCCTAATTTCAGCTTCTGGTCATAAAATTTTACTTTCATGGAACAGCGTGAAATCTGCACAGCCTGAGCTGGGGTTTTTCATAAAAGGCAGAGCTGGTGGAATATCCCAGCCAAGGTGTTTTTATAAGCCAGAAGAAGAGAGACAGAAACACAGAAAGAAAATAATTTTCTTGACTTCCTTCCAGAAAAGAATTTTATTTAGATTTCCTTTAGCCAGGCTGAACCTCTGCTGCCTCTCCTTGCATGGGTTTTATCAGAGCCCTCCCAGCAAATCCAAACCCCTCATTTCTCTTTGCATCTGAGCCCCAATGCCTTTAAAATCTTGGAATTTTGAGGAACAGAGCGATTTGCAGGGGGAATTTGGCTCCCTCTAAACCCAAAACACAAATCAGAGTGTGGAAGTTCAGCCCTGCACCCAGGGCAATGCTGCTCTTCCAACACCCCGAGGATGGGGAAACACTTCCCAACAGCCAAATCGATGAGGTTTGAGGAGAAAATAATGTCTGCTAAAGGGCCAGAAACAGCTCTCAGCCCGGTGAAAAATGACTTCCAAATGCCCCCTGCTCTGGGGATTTCAGGAGGGAGGATGGATCTTTCTATCCCTTTTCCTTTCTTCTTCATTTTTCAGCTCCTGACCCCTGAGCTCGCGGGTGAGAGCCCTCGGCAGAGGAAACGCTTCCTCCAGTTCATTTGTCTCCGTGCTCTGTGCAGCTGAAGATGCTCCTGTGGCCAAGAGGATGCTGTTCCCAGCCCTGCCCATCCCAAATCCTCCACCCTGCATTTGCAGCTCCGACTTTGCCACTGAGAAAAGCAAAGCCAGAGCAGTTCTGGCCCCGCTTTGGGGCAGATTGGCAGCCCAGGACTGAGAGAGGCTGATGTGCTGAAGGAAATCAGAGGGGTTGGGGTTTGCCTGGCCATGCAGGGCCAGCTGGGGAGGATATTGTTGGGAATTGGCTCCCAAGGTGCCTCAGATGCCAGGAAAGCTGCTCTGGATACCCCCAGCTCAAAGCTCTCAGCTCAGAGAGTGGCACCAACCACAAATCTCAGGCAGAGATTTCAAAACCCTTAAAACCCCTGGGAAAACTCCCCCAACTCGAGGTGTAAAGGCAAAATATTGCCCAGCATAGAATCCTGGCATGGTTTGGGTTGGAAAGGACCTTAAAAATCAGCCTGTTCCAGCCCCTGCCATGGGCAGGACAATTCCACTGTCCCAGGTTACTCAGCATTCCCGAGGTCACTGGAAAGCACCAGGGATCCCACAGGGAGAGGAGGGTGTGGTTTGAAGTTTCCTTTTGAGGAGACAATCCAAGCCTGGAGCATTGGGAACCAGAGCCCAGAGGTGGAAAGATGAAGAAATTCCTTTCTGAAAGAAATTTCTGCTTAGCACCTTATTTATAATTAGAATGGAAATCACTAAAATTGGAAGATCTGTGTCATTCCAACCTCTGGGGAATTTTTGAGGTGTCTCAGGGAGCCCCAAACACACATTTCCCTGGATGTTGTCCACAGAGCCAGGCTGGAAGAGGAAAGAAGGGGAAAAGGAGTGAAAAGGGAATGCTGAGGTGTCTCCCCAGCCTTTCTTCCCTCTTGGTCTGAACATGGGGTCCTGATTTTCCTTCTGTTCTCAGGGAGAGGCAGAACCCACTGGATTTCAGCCCTTTTCTCTTAGATTTGCTGTCCAGTTAAAAACTAGGACATTCAAATCCCAGATTTCCAAGCTGGGCCTCGATCCTTAGCAAAATAAAACTCAGGAGGAGAATTTTTATAGCACAATTTGCTGCTCACCATGAAGGCTTGAAGAGGCCAAAGAGCCTGGCCTGCAGCTCTGCTGGGGAAAAGGATCCTCCTGCCCTCCTCCTCCTCCTCCTCCTCCTCAGCTTCCCTTTGGCTTCCAGCAGCTCATGATCCAGGGAAAACACAGCAAGGGCCACTGTTATTCTTTATGGAGGCAGGAGAGGAAAAGAGGCAGCATCCAAAGCTCAATGTGAGATGGAAAAAGCATCCAAGCTCTGCAGCACTGGATGAAACAAAGCACACACAAACCCAGGGAAATGCTGGGAGAGGGATTGTTGGGAGTGGGAATGGAGCTGTTTGTGTTTGCCTTGGAGAAAGGGGAAAGAGCCACAGGGTTTCATCTCAGCAGGTGTTGCTTTTCAGCACAGAGATGTGGAGGGAGGCAAAGCCCTCCTGCCAGGCTGTTCCTGTGGCCCAAATCCTCAAATCCCATCCCAAGGCCAGGTGATGCTCACACAGCTCCTGCCAGGCTGTTCCTGTGGCCCAAATCCTCAAATCCCATCCCATGGCCAGGTGATGCTCACACAGCTCCTGCCAGGCTGTTCCTGTGTCCAAAATCTTCAAATCCCATCCCATGGCCAGGTGATGCTCACACAGCTCCTGCCAGGCTGTTCCTGTGTCCCAAATCCTCAAATCCCATCCCATGGCCAGGTGATGCTCACACAGCTCCTGCCAGGCTGTTCCTGTGGCCCAAATCCTCAGACTCCAATCCCATTCCATGCACAGGTGATACCCACACACCTCAAACAGATTTTTGCAGGAAGAGAAGGCAAAAAAGAAAAAAAAAATCAAGGCATCAGCATTCCATGAGCTTTATCCAGACTTTGCTCCGTTTTCCCCAGGCTGGCTCCTGTCCAGACCTTCCCTCACTGCCCTCCCTGGGCTGGGGGCTTTGTTCTGGAGGGGATTTGTCCTGGTGGGATGGAAAGCACTGGACCTGGGCAGGAAAGAGCCATTGGAGAATCCTGATATTGCTTCAATATCTCCAGGAGTCCCATAATGGACCAGACCTCAAAGCCCATCCTTGTCCCATCCATATCCCATGACACTTTCCACATCCCAAGTTACTCCAAGCCCTGTCCAGCCTGGCCTTGGACACTCCCAGGGATCCAGAAGCAGCCACAGTTCCTCTGGGAATCTGTGCCAGGGCCTGCCCACCCTCCCAGGGAGGAATTCCTGTATCCCAATATCCCATCCATCCCTGCCCTCTGGCAGTTTAAATCCGTTCCCCCTCTGCCTGATGCTCCATGCTCTTGGAACAGCATCTCCCCATTTTTATGCAAACTCCCTTCACGTGGATATCTGAACAAATCCAGGGAACAAATATTCCCGGGCTGAGGGCTCTGCTCTTCCCTGGGCGTTCCTTTGTCTCTGCAGCGGCTGCAAAAGCAGCTGCGGGGTCTTGGCTGGGGGATTTCCCCTGGTGGGGAGGCAACAAGAGGAGTTTTCACCTGATCTGCAACAATGCCATGCACAGAGGGCCACATTGTTCCCCTGCCATTTGGAAGCAATTACCTGCATGTTACGTAAAACTTTTATGAAACGCCGGCCGAAATTCGGTAACGTGTTAATCGGGGCTGAGTGACATCTGCTCGGTGCCCCAGGTTTGGGAGCTGCCGCGGGAGGAGGGCCCGGCCCTTCCCGGTGATTACCAAAACACATTGCTGCTTTTTGCGGCCTCCCACGTGTTAATTTTTCAGATTTATCCTCCCAGGCTCCCGGTGTTCTCCCTGCACTCAACATCTGCTCCATCCCTGCCTTCCACAGCTCTGCCCCGCCGAGATCCCGAGGCTGCTCCGGCTCAGGGCTCAGGCACTTTGCTGAACTAATCCACAGGACAATTCCCAGGGAAATCTGGCTCCTTTCTGCCATCAAAAGGGATTTGCAGATGGATTCAAAGCTCAAAACCCCACAGGTTTAGGGAAAAACGCGCTCAGGGCAGGGCTTGGTCAGGCTGGGGGGTGAGAAATGGGGTGGAAAATGTCCTGGAGAGATGCTCAGGGCATTCCTGTTCCTGGAGAGATGCTCAGGACATTCCTGTTCCTGTTGATGTCCTGGAGAGATGCTCAGGGCATTTCTGATCTGACTGATGTCCTGGAGAGGTTCTCAGGACATTCCTGTTCCTGCAGAGGTGCTCAGGGCATTCCTGTTCCTGGAGAGGTTCTCAGGGCATTCCTGTTCCTGCAGAAATTCTCAGGGCATTCCTGTCCTGCAGAGATGCTCAGGGCATTCCTGTTCCTGTTGATGTCCTGCAGAAATTCTCAGGGCATTCCTGTTCTGACTGATGTCCTGGAGAGATGCTCAGGACATTCCTGTTCCTGCAGAGGTGCTCAGGGCATTCCTGTTCCTGCAGAGGTGCTCAGGACATTCCTGTTCCTGCAGAGATGCTCAGGGCATTCCTGTTCCTGCAGAGATGCTCAGGGCATTCCTGTTCCTGGAGAGGTGTTCAGGACATTCCTGTTCCTGGAGAGGTTCTCAGGGCATTCCTGTTCCTGCAGAGATGCTCAGGACATTCCTGTTCCTGGAGAGGTGCTCAGGGCATTCCTGTTCCTGCAGAGGTTCTCAGGGCATTCCTGTTCCTGCAGAGATGCTCAGGACATTCCTGTTCCTGCAGAGGTGCTCAGGGCATTCCTGTTCCTGCAGAGGTGCTCAGGGCATTCCTGTTCCTGGCTGCTCCTGCACACCTGGAGTCACTCCCTGCCCACAGAGCCATGGAATCCTCTGGGAATGCTCATCCTGAGGGCAGGGAATGGTGTGGGATGGGAGGGAGCCTGGAGCTCATCTCATTCCTGCCCCTTGCACTCCCCCAGGCTGCTCCAAGCTGTCTGTTTGAACAGCCAGGTGTCTGAGGAGGGCAGGAGCCTCCTGTAAAATGGAGAATGCAAACCCCCTCCCTCTGAATTATTATAATTTTGTAATTAAGGGGCTCTCAGGCAAAGATATGGGAATAGGAATAACAGTTCTTTACGAGGAAAATTTAAAATGCAATAATACAAATAATAATAAAAAACACTTCCAGAGTCAGAACCTGACCTGCCCTGTCCCCTGTGTGTCAGGGTGGTGTCCCAGCCCCATCCCAGGGGGGCTCAGCCCTCCTGCAGTGCCAGCTGTGGTTCTGCTGGAGCAGGGATCCTGCACAAGGGGGGAGTTTTCCTCTGCAGCTCCAGGGCTGCTGCAGATAGGCCTGGGCTCCCTCTGGCCATGCAGGGCAGCAGAAAGCTGCTCCTCTGGCAATGCAGGGGGCAAAGGCTGCTGGGGTGTCCCAAAGCTCAGATTGTACCCAGGTAGGAATGCTTGAAATCTCAGATTGGATCCAGGCAGGAATGCTTGAAATCTCAGATTGTACCCAGGTAGGAATGCTTGGCTCCTGCCCTGGGCAGAGCATCTCCCCATGGGATGATGGAATTCAGGGACACTCCCTGGCCATGGACAGAAGGTAATTAATACTAATCTTCTGTTAATGTTAATTATCTGGTAATAGAATTAATAATGGCCCATTAACAGGAGATGTCTCCTGGGGGAAGGATTGGTTATGGAAGAGATAAAGAAAGCTGCCCAATGAACAGGAGAGAACTGCCCCAGCTCTGACAGATGGAAACAGAACAAAATAGAACACACACCCTGTGGAGGAATAGAACACACACCCTGCCAGAGGAACAGAACACACACCCTGTGGAGGAACAGAACACACACCCTGCAGGAGGAATAGAACACACACCCTGCAGGAGGAATAGAACACACACCCTGCCAGAGGAACAGAACACACACCCTGCAGGAGGAATAGAACACACACCCTGCCAGAGGAACAGAACACACACCCTGCAGGAGGAATAGAACACACACCCTGCAGGAGGAATAGAACACACACCCTGCAGGAGGAATAGAACACACACCCTGCCAGAGGAACAGAACACACACCCTGCAGGAGGAATAGAACACACACCCTGCCAGAGGAACAGAACACACACCCTGTGGAGGAATAGAACACACACCCTGCCAGAGGAACAGAACACACACCCTGCAGGAGGAATAGAACACACACCCTGCAGGAGCAGGTGCGGGATTGCACGGTCAGGACAAACGGAGATGAGAGATCTCTGCAGCCAGGGCTGGAACTTGGGGTTTATTGCAAAGGGCCTGGGTGCAGGGCCCTGCTGGGATTTGGGGTTCATTGCAAAGGGCCTGGGGCAGGGCCCTGCTGGGATTTGGGGTTCATTGCAAAGGGCCCTGCTGGGATTTGGGGTTTATTGCAAAGGGCCTGGGTGCAGGGCCCTGCTGGGAGCTGCAGCCACAGCTCAGAGCAGGACTGAGAGGAGAGAGGGGGAGAACGTAAGAGAGTAAAGGAGTGAGAACAAAGAGTGTAGGAAGAAGTGGAAGATGCAGTGGGAAGAGCAAAGAGAAGGGAAGGGAAAAAAAGGAGGAGAGTGAGAGTGGTCGAAGTTCCCGTTCCAATACAATAAATCATCTTCTGTGTTGAATATTCTGATTCTCACTAACCAATCTAGTACAATATACAAATCCTAAAGCATTTCCATACAACCTGTAAGAATCACTACATTACCATACTGTGCTACATTTTAAACCCTAAAAACTCCTCTTTGGACCCCTTCTGCCAAGCTGTAGGGTCTGCTCTGACCCTTGGAGCTGTCTGCAAGCAGAGGGTGTTGTTCCATCACAAGGGGATCACCTTCAGCTGGCCACACCATTGTTTTCCAGTTGTTCAGTAACTGAGGGATCTCAAAGCTTGCTTTCATTTCAATCTCTCTTATAGTTTCTATATTCTCAAAATCTTTTGCCAAGCAATCATATTGATAAGGCTTTCCTGTTTCATTCACCCCAACACCCCCATTTCCAGCCTAGGACACAAGCCCTGCCCAGGCTGCAGGATGGGTTTGGGAGCACTGGGAATCCCCACGGAGCCACGACAGAATGAGAATTTCACCCCAAAGTGAGTTCCCAGAAAAGCTTCCTGCAGTAATTCCCGTGCATTTCCCTGGGTCTCACTCCAGGAGCAACTCCCCCTCCCCACGAGCCAAAAGCTTTGTGTGCTCCTGTCAAGCCCCATTTCTAATTTATGCTTTTTTGATTATTCTGCTCCCTCACCCGTGCTCTGCTCCCCTTTCCCAATAAAAATTACAGCTTCCATTTATCATTTTTCCAAAGGCTGCCATAAATTCCGTTTGTTCCATCCCTCCCTCGCCTCACGCCAGCTCTGTCCTCCTCCCTCTGGGGTTGTGTGATTGCTGTCACCTCACACATCTCCTTCCTTCCTTTATGGAGAGGGAGAGAGAAATAAAAAAATTAGAAATAAGAAATAAAAAATAAGAAATGAGAAATAAAAAATAAGAAATAAAAAATAAGAAATAAGAAAAAAAAAACCCCAAACCAAACCAAACAAAAGAATCCCCCAATCCTGAAATCTTTCCAACCTGCAGGATGGTTGGAATTCTGCACAAATAAAACTCAGGTTTTACAGCAGAATTTCCTGATTTTCCCCCTTTTTTCCCCAGGAATTAGCACCAGCTTGGAGAGGCAGGAGTGACGCTGGCTGCCCTCAGAAATACCTGTGTTATCCCAGGTATTTTCCAGATTAATTTACCAAAGATTTTTGATTTTCACCCTTTTTTGAAGAGGGGAGCACACAGAAAACAGCTCATCCCATGCTCTGCGTCCCATCACTGCAGCACCGTGTGCCTGAAAACATTATTCCTCCTGAAGTCCTGCCCGGGATAATGAAAAGAAATCGGAAAAAACGGGAATGGCTGCAATTCCCAGGGTCTGCAGTCCTGAATCGATTCTCTGATAGTGGCCAGAGCCTCTCCCCTGCCCGGGGCTGCTCTGGGATCCTCAGGGAGTTTCTCCCTCCTCCCAACTGAGCCTGGCTCAGCCTGGGATCCAAAACTGCTCAGGGGAACAAAACTTCCCTGCTTGCTGAGATTTGAAGCGTTTTGTCCAAAATTCCTCCTTTTTCTCCAATTTTTTCCACGGATAGAATTAAAAAAATAACTATAGAGAGGTCAGTACCTGGTGTGGGGGATGCAGGAGTGGCTTCAGAGGAAAACAGGGAATTCCTGCAGGATCCTGGAATGGTTTGGGTTGGGAGGGAGTTAAGGGATCGTCTCATTCCACCCCTTCCATGGGCAGGGCACCTTCCACTGTCCCACTGGGGAGCTTCTTCCAAGCCTGAGCACAAGGAGAGGACAAAATTAGTGCTGAAAATTAATGAACACGAATTTTTTGGGAGTCTCTACTTTAACCTTTCTTTTTTAAACCCAGCCCTTAAAGAAGCTGCTGTGACTCAAACATGATTTGAAAGCACCGAGCTCTGGCTGCACTTCCAGCGCCCAAATGTGTGACCTTGGATGACACCAATCTGCCAGAAAAGCAGGAAAAAGAAAAGGTGTTGCTGATATTTATTTATTTTCTGCTCTGATTCCTCATCCATCATCAGGAAAATTCGCTCTTGGCAGCGCCGGCCACTTCCTCAAGCACAGCCAAGGTGACCACGAAAATTAGCATCAAACCCCACAAGGTTTTCCATCATGGACACGTTGTTTTTCACTGGACACAAATCCTGAGGTGTTTCCTTTGATTCTGCATCCACAGGGATCAGGTTGTTGCTCCAGGCGTTGCTCCATGCGCTGACGGATTCTCCAAATGGGAAAGTGAAATTTTTGTGTTTCAGCAGAGAAATTCCCACCCCCCTCATCCTCCCCAGCTGAACGGCTCAGAACGGCTGCACTGCCCCAGAGCTCAGACACACAACTCCACTTTCACCCTCCCTCATCCATTTTCTGCTTAATGAGAAGCCCTGGAGTGATGGGTTCAACAGGAGACATGCTCATCTGATGATTGACAAGTCTCAGATTTATTGATTAACAGAAACACTTTTATAATCACAGTAATAAGGCTCACACATATTGCAAAAGTAAAGCTCACTATTGGTCAGCTATAAAAAGTCAGTCCCACCTCTCTCAGGATGTCTGTGGCTTCTTTTTACCTCCTGTTATCACAGATTTTCTTGAACAGCTTCTTGCTCAAGGAAATTTTGTCTTTGAATTAGGCAGCTGTTGCTTTCTCAGATGTATTTTCTCACATCTCCTTTCCTACCAGCTCTGTCTCAACAAAAAACTCTCCACACTGGAGGAGCAGATTTCCCTGGCAGAGCCAAGGAACACAAACGTGCAGGTGGGAGCACTGATGGGCTCGTGGTGTTAAAGAGCTGCACCCAGGGCCCTGCTGGAGCTCCCACCTCTGCCATTCCCAGGTGGGGAATGCAGGGATGCTCTGGGAAAAGGAGATTTCCATCCCAAAATCGCTGAGGTTGGGAAAGAGCTCCAGGCTGGGCCTGACCCCCACCTTGTCCCCAGCCCAGAGCACTCAGTGCCACCTCCAGGAATTCCTGGGACACCTCCAGGGTGGGCACTCCAAACCTCCCTGGGCAGTTCCAAGGCCTGAGCCCCCTTTCCATGGGGAAATTCTCCCCAATATCCCCCCTGAGCTGCCCTGGCCCAGCCTGAGGCCGTTCCCTGTGCTCCTGTCCCTGTTCCCGGCTGTCCCCTCCTGGCAGCAGCTGTGCAAAGTCAGAAATTCCTCCTGATCCCCCTTTTCTCCAGGCTGAGCCCCTTCCCAGCTCCCTCCTGAGCCCACCAGGAACGTGCAGCCCCAATTCCAGAGGGTTTTCATGGGGAGCCTTTCCCTGGGCAGAGGATGGAGGAGTTTGGCTGAGCATTGTGAGCATTGGGGTGGCCGTGGGTGCTGGCACTGCTGCCCCATCCCCTCAGCAGGAATTCCCCCATGGAAAGGTGCTCAGGCACTGGCACTGCCCAGTGAGGGTTGTTGTGCCCACCCCTGGAGGTGCCCAGGAATTCCTGGAGGTGGCACTGAGTGCTCTGGGCTGGGCACAAGGTGGGCATTGGGCACTCAATGACCTTGGAGCTCTTTCCCACCCTAAAAGATTCTGGGATTCTCACCCCCAGGCAAGGCAGGCAGGCAGTGCTGTAATTAATTAGGGTTAATTCATTAAGTGCTATTAAAGCTGGGGTGTCATCCAGGGATGCTCACCAGGGCAGAGCCCAAGGGATTCTGAGCTTGGAGGGACTGAGGGCAGGTGAGGAGCTCCTGATGGTCCCTGGGCTGGAGAAGGCACTCAGGATGTGCTCTGTAGGATCCTTATCCTCAATAAATAATAATAAATAAAATATATATTAATATACATTAATAGATATAATATATATTGTATAATGTATGTAACATATGTATAATATATTATAATTATTATTTTTATATTATAAATATATAATATTATATATAATATATGATATATGATATATATAATATATAAGATATTATATTATATACAATATATAATATATATTATATATATATAAAAAAAAAATATATATATATATAAAAAATATATATATTTTTAATATATATATACTCCCCCACCAGGGCAGAGTCCAAGGAATTCTGAGCTTGGAGGGACTGAGGGCAGGTGAGGAGCTCCTGATGGTCCCTGGGCTGGAGAAGGCTCTCAGGATGTGCTCCATGGCACAATAATAATTTATTATTATTATTTATAATTATTTATTATTATTCCTCATCCTCAAGGAATAATAATAAATAATTATAAATAATAATAAAATAAATAATATAATAAATTTCCTGCCAGGTGATTCCAGCAGAACAAAAGCTGGGAAGGTTGGGATGGGCTCCAGCCCATTGGAGTATTATATAATAAAATAAATAAATAATTAAATAATATAAAAGAATAATAAATAAAATAATAATAAATAATATATATTAATATACATTAATAGATATAATATATATTGTATAATGTATATAATATATGTATAAAATATAATATATATATTTATATATATTTATATTTAATATATATATATTCAAGGAAAAAAATAGAATAAAAATGGGAAAAATCCCATATTCCTTTAATATATATATATATATATATATATAAAAAATCTAAACCTAAATATATATTTATATTTATATTTATATTTATATTTATATTTATATTTATATTTATATTTATATTTATATTTATATATTTAAGGAATAAAATAGAATAAAAGTGGGAAAAATCCCTGTCAGCAACAGGAAGATGGAAATTCCCTGCAGGGATAACCCTGATTGCCCCAACATCCCCAGGCAGTGCCTGAATGATGAATTGGGATGGAATCACAGCATCCAGAGGGCTGGAAAACATCAGGAACCCTCAAAAATGTGGGGATTGGAGAGGTTCCTGTGCCAGGGGCTGGGCAGGGCTGGGGGGCACTAGAGGGCACTGTCGCCTGCAGATCGGGACAGGGAGGATTCTGAAAGATATCCCGAGATTCCAGCTCTGCATCCCGACCTCTGGAATGACAGGCTGGGCCAGAAAAAACCAGTATTTTTAAAATAAAAATGAAAAAAAAAAATTAAATTATAAAAACAGTAATAATGATGATATTAATAGTAACAACAATAATAGTTATTTCAATAAATACCCCCTAACATCAGGTATTTAATACCACAGTATCATATATTTAAAAATAAAACCTTCTCAGGCTGCTGGGAGATGCTGTGGGGGATCTGTGGGTGCAATACCCAAACCTTTTCTCCCTGAATATTGCAATAAATGGGATTTTTAACATTTTCCAACCTGCTCAGCCTTGGGTGAGCTCCAAAAGTAGCCAAGGAATTTCCTGGGCTGGAGAGGGTCAGACTCTGGCAGGGTTTGTCTCTGGGTTCATCTTTCCAGGAGGGATTTTCTCTGGGATTTTGCTCTGGGAGGGGAGGAAGGCACAGGGGCTGCCTGGGGACAGTCATGGAGGGAGTGCTCACAGGTAAAAATTCAGTTTTTAAAGACAAGAAATGAGGGGAAAAGGGAATTCTGCCCCTGCAGCTGATCCTTCCCAGGGCAGGGAGCAGCTCTGATTTCCAGGGTGAAGCTGTGAGAACAGAAATTCCTCACCTGGAGTTCAGCCCAGAGCCCAGGACTGGCAGGATTTGGGGATCCATCATCTCTGCTGGAGAGGGAAGGGTTAAACCTCGAGGGCTCCCCTGACACCCCAGGGACAGCAGCTCTGGGGGCTGGAGTTCATTCCAGACCCAAACCAACCACGAGTGGGGACCTTTAGGAAAAAAAAAATAAAGGAGGGGGGAAATATTTCTTTTGCCTCCCTGAAATAGCAACTCCCAAATTCCCAGTGCCCTGGTGAGGCTGGAGAGGGCTCTGGGCTCACATTCCTGGGTGACCTCGGGTTCCTGGGTGTCCTCAGGTTTTCCTGGGTGACCTCAGGTTTTCCTGGGTGACCTCACTCCTGCTCCACACCTGCCCCAGGAGCAGCCAGGGGTGGCAGAGAGGGTGGAAAATTCCTGCTGTGGGTCCCAAAGATGCCATCCCATCCCAGCTGCCCCTCCAGGAGGGCTCCAGCTCTGGATGCAGAGCCCCGGCAGAGCTCGGGGTGTGGGGGAGGCCCTGCAGCCATCAGCAGCCCCCATCCTGCTGGAGCCCATCCCAACCTTCCCAGCTTTTGTTCTGCTGGAATCACCTGGCAGGAAATGAGCTCCCCCCAGCTGGGGCTGCCTTGGGAACGGCTCTTCCCAGGTGAGCAGGAGCACAGGAACAAGGTGGGAGGTTCCACAGGCTCCTGCTGCTGCTCTGAGACCCAGGAGAAACGGGAAAAAGAACTTTTTGGGGACCCCCCCATGGCTGGGTCATCCTGGTGCACCTCCACTCCCCCAGGCAGATCTTATCTCACAGAGATTTATTTCCAGTCTTCTTTTCAAGACATGATGTCAGGATTCTAATAACCTGACTGAGGCAAATCCTGGCTGCAATTCCCGTTGTGTTTATCAATTTCCTCCTCTCTTTTCTTTTCTTGTCTCGGTTAATCATGGAACAGCCCCATGGAAAAGCGCTGTTAGCCCGACCTCCCAGCCAAGGCAGGCCTGCTCCCTGCTTCATCCAGGTTATTTTTAACAATTCCCCAGGGATCAGAACGGTTGAATCACAGGAGTGAGGAGTGCAGAGGAGCTGTGAGCTCATGGGGTCTGTCTGCTCGTGGGGCCAGGGCAGCTCCCCCAGCTCAGCTCCTCCTTGGGCTCCCTCGGAGCTTTTCCTGCTGGGCAGCCCAGCTCACACCCAGCTCTTTGTGGGTGCCATGCTGGGGAGGAGAAAGATCCAGAGCTGACTGAGGGGTTTGAGGGTGATCTGTGGGATGGGAGAAAGGATTGGGAACTGCCCTGCCTGGACCATGGGGGCACAGGACCTGGGATGCTGCTCCATGAGCCCGGGAATTGCTGGGAAGGGATTTGTCCTGTTCAAACCCCTCATCTTCCCTTCCCAAACCTCTCCCGGTGCTGTGCCAGCCCTGGGGCTTGTGAACAAGATGGGCAGCCCAAAAGTGGACAGGCTAATGAGCTGCAGCACGGCTGCTAATTGGTTTTGGGGCAGAAATATCTCAGATCTCCTGCAGACAGGAGCACAGGAGTTCCTCCTGCACATCCATGGTGCCCAAACCTGCTCTGCTTCCCCCTGGCACCGTGCAGGGGGCTGGGCTGGCTGCTGGGGGCTGCCCTGGCTGCTGGGGGTTCCTGTGGGTGCTGGGGTCTCCTGTGGCTGCTGGGGGCTCCCCTGGCTGCTGGCCCTGCCCAGCCACGGTGCCCAAAGCCCGAGGTGCCCTCGATCCCTGGCAGCGCTCGGCTCTGCCCCAGCCTTATCTGCCTGCAATAATCACAAATAATTGGTGACTCCCCAGTGGCCTGATCTAATAGCAGCACGAATAAAGTTATTTTGAACAGTTGTTCATGAGTTCATCTCCTGGAAAGCCTCAGCCCCAGCTGTTGCTGTGCTTTTGATTAAAAAAAAAAAAAAATTAAACTCAAACTGGGGATTAGCGGGGCTAAGCACGTCTCAGCCCTCCCTCCTCCCCGTGTCAGGTGCCCGGGCGGGCTATAAACCCCTCTTTGTGTGCGGCTGCCTCGGCCCTTTCTGCCGGAGCTGGCACGGGCACCGCGGCGCCCTGGCACCGCTCCGGGATGAGGGGCAGGGATGAGAGGGGCAGGGATGAGGGGCAGGGATGAGAGGGGCAGGAATGCCAGGCAGGGATGAGAGGGGTAGGGATGAAGGGCAGGGATGAGAGGGGCAGGGATGAGGGGCAGGGATGAGAGGGGCAGGGATGCCGGGCAGGGATGAGAGGGGTAGGGATGCCAGGCAGGGATGAGGGGCAGGGATAAGGGGCAGAGATGAGGAGCAGGGATGTGGGCAGGGATGAGGGGCAGGGATGCCGGGCAGGGATGCCGGGCAGGGATGCCGGGCAGGGATGAGGGGCAGGGATGCGGGGCAGGGATGCGGGGCAGGGATACCGGCAGCGCTGGCGGCCCGCAGTGCCCGGCCCGGCTGGCAGCGGCGCCCGCAGCAGCCTCAGCATCCAAATGGTCGCCCAGGCGTCCGGCCAAGTCCATTTGTTAATGGTCAAGCTCTGGGGAGCTGCGCGGGGATGGGAGAATGGAATTGGGCACGAGCAGGGAGGAGGGAGGGAGGGCAGCAGCGGGGATGGGGATGGGGATAGGGGGGTCTGCGAGTGGCACTGCGGGGACTTGGGGACACTGTGATGGCCAGGGTCCTACAGCACAAAGTGTCCCCAAAGCCCCGCAGTGGCCGTGTCCCCTCGGGAACAGCCGAGCGGGAGCAGCCGGACAGGGGAGGGATCCCAGGAATCCCGGCCCCAGCCCAGCCCGGCGATGTCACCGCGCGGGTCACCTTGCACAGGTGCCCGGGGACACCCCCAGGACATTCCCGGGTCCGGCTGCTGCTCCTGGAGCTGCTCCGGAGAGCGCAGAGCGGCTCAGCCCCGGGGCTGCGCCTTCGGGCTCCGCAGGTTCTGCGGGCTCCGGGCTCCGCTTTCCCCCCGCTCCGACCCTTGCTCGGCCCAGCCCAGCAGGGCGCAGGACGGGAACGTCCCCTCTGTCCTGCGAGGTGGCTGCGGACCCGCAAAACCCGCGCTGATGCCCCGCAAAACCCGCGCTGATGCCCCGCAAAACCCGCGCTCGGGCTCCGCAAAACCCGCGCTCGGGCTGCGCAAAACCCGCGCTCAGGCTCCGCAAAACCCGCGCTCAGGCTCCGCAAAACCCGCGCTCGGGCTCCGCAAAACCCGCGCTCGAGCTGCGCAAAAGCCGCGCCGCAGCAGCCGGGCTGAGCCGAGCCGAGCCGAGCCGAGCCGGGCCGGGCCGATGCAGCTCCCACCCCCAAACCCCGGGGTTTGGCCGGGCCCAGCCGTGCTGGGCTGGGGGCGGTCGGTGCCGTGACCCCCCCTCTGTGCCCGGCACAGCTGTCGGGACCGGGGCCAGCGGTGCCTCCACATCTGGCCGCGCTCAGCGCCGAGCGCAGCTGCCGCGCATCCCCGCAGCTGGAGGGGAGCGGCGGGGGCAGCTCCGCCCGCACCTGCGGCGCTCGGGCCGCTGGCAAAGGCCGTGCCCAGGGCCCTCTGCCCATCGGGAGGGTCGGGGGAATTCTGGCTGAGGGAGGGAGCGGGGCCTGCACATCCGGGGATGTAATTAAGGAGAGGATACGGACAGTAAGGAGGAGTTTCACACTTAACCTCCCTTGTCCAATCAATTAGGTAGGAACAGAGTCACTCCAGCCATCCGTCCTCCCAAGGAGGTGCCCCCTCCTTCTGAATAAGGACAATTTTAAAAGCAGAGCGATGAACTTGCACCAATAATTACCCAAATATCAGGAAAAATTGGGAGCAATGCCGTGAAAAAAGGGAAAATGAGGTCAAAAAGCAGAAAAAAAAGGATAGCACCAAATCCTTGATACATTCCAGGCTGAACATGCAGAATATTGCCTTAAAGCCCACGCTGATAAGGAGATGATAATAACTAAACAGACTTAATTAAGATATTTATTCCCAATCTCTGAATCTCCAACCCTTTCCCTGTTTCAAAACTAAAGACACAAACCAGTGCAGGTTTCCCTGGGCCAGTTCCACCCAGCATTTCTTGCCCTGCCTCTTATTTTCCTGCTCAGCATCAGCCTCCAAACATCTGGGAGGTGGTGGAGCTGGGAGCTGGAAGCGCCACAGCCCAGGGAGAAAGGATGTTTTTGTGCTATTTCCAACCTTCCCAGAACAGAGACCTTCAGAAAGCCCCTCACAAAGGCTGCTTTCTTCCTCCCCACCACTTTGAGAAGCTGGGTGAGATCCTCCCTTATCTGCCCTCAGCAGCCTGGACGAGACAGAGACGATCAAAAAGGAGGGGGAAGGGGTGGCAGAAACCCCGGCCAACTCTGGTTTTTTTTTTTCTTTTTTTTTCTTTTTTTTTTTCTTTTTTTTTTTTTGGTGGTTTTGTTTGTTTCTTTTTCAGCTTCTTTCGGTTCAAACTGGAGTTTTGGAGCCCCTCCAGCCTCCTCCGTGCTGGGGGAGGATGTGGGATCACAAAGATTTACTGGAGACCCCCATGGATTATAATTTTGCCTTTCCCCCATATTAAAATTTCTTTTTTTTTTTTTTGTAAAATATTAAATCAGGGTAAATTTGGGGGAGAAGTTTAAAGAAGCTGAGCACACCTCATCCATCCCCACTGGACCCAGCTCACTCCCTCTGCCTTGGACTGAGCTCCTCACATCCCCACAGCCTGGGGAGGCCTCCCAGCTGAATCCCCACCCCACAGCTCCTCTGGGGTGCAATCCCCTGTTGGGAAGGCCTGGAAGCACCAGGATTTGTTGTCCTGCAGAGCTGCATCCCCCAGCTGCCTGAAGAGCAGAGCAGGAGCCCAGGAGGAAGGGACAACAGGGATAAAGCTGCTCTGGGGGAGCTCCCTGCTCTGCAGAGCATCCTCATGGAAAATCCCAGCCCGTGGGACAATCAGAACACTGACACATCCCTGGAGAAGGGCACAGGCACTCAGGGAACCCAAACAGGGCATTTTAGACCCCATTTGGCAGCACCAATGAGTGGGCAGGGAATAACCCCAGCCCAGCCCCACACTGAGCTCCCATTCCCAAATCCTGGAAAACCAGGACACCCCTGCTCGCAGGCAGCCTGAGAACATATTTTATCTTCTACATAATCACAAGGAGGAGGAGGAAAAAAAAAAAAGAAATTATTAAAAAAAAAAAAAAAAAAATCCCCTCGCCTTCGAGATTCCCAGACAGTTCACTCAGCATCCTCATGCTACTGATGTAATCCTGGAGGAAAATCCCCTGGGCCTGGGGCTGGAGCTGCTCCCAGCCCATTCCTGCTCTGGGGGTGGGCAGCCCCCAGAGCCCCCGGAGCTGCAGCACCCTGGGCACGTTGGTGTGAGCCCACTGATGCACTTGTTGAGTGCCTGGATTCCCCCTGCCCCCACGGGGAGCATGAATAGCTCAGCAGAGCTCTTTGCTAATTCCATTTTCTGTCCTTTGCGCTCAGCTGCAAGAGAAATTAGCCAGGAATAAAAAATGACCTCATGATAAACAGCACTAAACCCCAGCACTGCTGGTTCCTGAGCAGGTACTGCCTCCAGCCCCCCCAAAAACTTCACCCTGTGCTGGAAACAAGCTCAGGACAGCCCCGAGCTGGGGGGGAGCAGTGGGACAGGAGATGGGGCTGTGGCTCGGGGCCAGGGGCAGCTTTGACCCAAATTGCTCTGTGCCCAGCTGGTTCAGGGATTCACTCAGGCGAGGGCCTGGCCTGGCTGCCAGGCTGGGGCTGCTCTCAGAGCTGGGAGGAGGGGGGCAGGGGAGGAGGGGGGCAGGGGGGCAGAGCAGGGGGGCTGAGTTTTGTTTGTCCCAGAGCCTTGGATACCCAGGGAAGCGTGACACGGGTGGGAGCGCCTGGAGCTGCTGCCCAGCCCGGGGAGCTCTCCTGCTCTGAGCTCAGGAACAGCACCCCTGTCATGGTGGGACCCAAAACCCTGTCCTGATCCCATAGCTCTGTCCTGATCCTATAACCCTGTACTGATCCTATAGCTCTGTCCTGGACCCCATAACTCTGACCTGGTCCCAGAGCTCTGTCCAGATCCCATATCTCTGTTCTGGTCCCCATAACCCTGTCCTGATCCCATAGCTCTGTCCTGATCCTATAACCCTGTCCTGATCCCATAACTCTGACCTGGTTCCATAGGTCTGTCCTAGTCCCAGAGCTCTGTCCAGATCCCATATCTCTGTTCTGGTCCCCATAACCCTGTCCTGATCCTATAGCTCTGTCCTAATCCCATAGCTCTAGACTGGTCCTATAGCTCTGCCCTGACTCCATAACCCTGCCCTGATCCCCATAACCCCGCCCAGACCCCATAACCCCGCCCAGACCCCATAACCCTGTCCTGATCCCCATAACCCTGCCCAGACCCCATAACTCTGTCCAGACCCCATAACCCTGCCCTGGTCCCCATAACCCTGCCCAGATCCCAGGATTTGTGCCTTTCCACCAAGCAATTTCCCCAATATCCAACCTGAATTTCCCCTGGGGCAGCTGGATGGGCAGAGGGACCCTGGGCACCCTCAGCACCCAGCCCAGCTCCATCCCAGGGGTGCTTTGGGATCACACACAAACCCTGCAGGGCTCAGGGCTTGGCTGGCACAGTGACCTGACAAAAACACTGAAATACAAAATCCAGCAAATCCTGCAGCTTCCTGTCCCTTCCCACTCAGGCCTTGAATCGTTCCTGAATCAGCCAGGCTGGGTCAGAAATGTCCTTTAATGAATTTAATGAAGTGCAGCAGGGCTCTGCCCTTATTTCCCAAGCCCCAGCAAGGTTCAGTCCCTCCTCTCTGAGCCACATGTGCTTTAAGGAGGAGATTTTTTACTCCCATGTGTGTTGTGCTTTAAAGGCTGTTGCCAGATTAGTTCAGACCCCCAAAAGTTGGTGGAACCACAGGGTGGAGGGGATTAAAAATAAGCTCAGGGCAGGCCTGAGCCTCCTGTGCTCTCCTAGAAAAGCTGGAGATGTCCCAAAAATTTGGAAAGGGTCTGGAAACACCCTGGGGGTGATGAGCACCAGTGACCCCAGGGCACTGCACAGCACCAGGAACGGACTTTGCTCATTAGGCCTGGCTTAACTGTGAGCTCTGCTTGGTTAAGCCCGGCCTGGAGTGAGCCAATCTGCAGCAGGGAGGGAGGAAAGGCCCTCGTGGCCTCTCTGCTCTTTTGGGAGAGCCCCACTCGGGGGATATTAAAGGCTTTTGTTTCCAGGAGCTGTCAAAGCCCTCACCTTTCACAAGCACTAAAACAGCCCAGGGAGAGGAAAAAAAAAAAGAAAAAAAAAAAAAAAAAAAAAGATCTGTGAGTGGAATAATAATTGTGGAGCCATAAATCTGAGCCTGTAAATCAGGGATTGACGGGGTGGTTGCTGCAATGCCTTGGGAGTTCACCTTCCAGGGTTTCTTTCACCTGAGGAAAAGGGAAAAAAAAAAAATAAAATCGCTGAGTGTGTGCCCTTCCACTGCAGGGGGGCTGTAAATCACCTTAATGTTCCACCCCGGCTCTTAAACGGCCCCAAAAGAGCAGAGAGGGAAAGTGGCTGAGTGGGAAAGGACAGGGAGGGAGCTTTGATTCCATCACAGCAACCCCAGGGAGCCACAGGTTACAGGACCCTGGGGATCCGGGAGCCCTTCAAAGGCACAGGGCAAACCCTGCCCTGCCCAGGGGCTGGGGACAGCCCGGGGACAGCCCGGGGACAGCCCGGGGACAGCCTGGGGACAGCCGAGGGGACAGCCCGGGGACAGCCCGGGGACAGCCTGGGGACAGCCCGGGGACAGCCCGGGGACAGCCCGGGGACAGCCGAGGGGACAGCCTGGATGCTGCTGGATAACCTCGGGATCAGCCTGTGGGATTTGGGGTTTGGGGAACACGGGGTGGGAGCAGAGATGGGGGTGGTGCTCACAGGATGGCACCACCAACCAGGGAATTGTTAAAAATCATTGGAAAAGGGTTGGAAAAGGTCAAAGTCCAACCTCTGGGCAAATCCAGCAGCCCTCAGAGCAGGGAATGACCCTGCAGTGTCCCCATCCATCCTGGGAATGGGGAGCAGCACCCCAGCACCAGCTGGGATGGCAATGGGGCCACCCCTGTGTGTCACAGGCACCCAGCACGAGCCACCCTCTGCCCCGGGGCAGCTCAGTCCCAAACTGGGGCTCCCTTTACCCAAATGGGGCCATCCTGTCCAAACTGGGGCCATCCTCTCCAAATTAGGGCTCCCTGTCCAAACTGGGGCCACTCTGCCCAAACTGGGACTCCCTGCCCAAACTGGGGTCCCAGCAGCCCCAGAAGATGGGAGGGGGGGTCCCAGCAGAGGAGCCCCCAGAGGGGACACCTGCACCCACCTGCTCCTCTCTTGGGAGGGTCCCACTGGACGTGTGGAGCAGGATGGGAGAGGATGGAGTGAGGAAAAGCCCCACAGCTGGGCAGCAGGCTGTGTCCACGAGCAGAAATTAAAGACTGTTGGTTTTATTTCCTTTTCGGTGTGATTTTTACCTTTTCTCCCCCTCCCCGTGGCTTTACCTGTTTATTTTCCTACGGTTTTACCTGACTGGGATAAAACGGCTGCAGCTCAGCAGGGCTGAGCCGGTGTGCCAAGGCTGGAGCTGCTCTGGGCCAGGTCCCACCTCAGCCCAGGGCAGCGGGAGAGGCAAGAGGAGGAAGAGGAGGGGCAGGCGCTGGCAGGTGGAGCACAGGTGCGTGCAGGGATCTCCTCTCCTCTCCTCTCCTCTCCTCTCCTCTCCTCTCCTCTCCTCTCTCCTCTCCTCGCAGCTGCAGCTCTGAGCCCCGACAGTGACAGCTCAGCTGTCCCCTCCCCACGGGGTCCTGGGGGGACACAGGGTCCCCAGGGCTCCTCTTGGAGGTGCTGGGTACCCCGGGTTTGGCTGGGTTTGCCCCAAAAACCCCTCCTAGGTGGTGTGGAGGGCACAGGCACTGCAGGACGCTGTTCCCAGGCGGGTTCTCCACAGTGATGTGATAGAACATTCCCTGCTGCGGGGCTGCTGTCACCTCCTGCCCGCAGGGGATCCCCGCAGGAATCTGCCCCGGGTCAGGGCTGGAAGCGCCGCTCCCGCCGTGTCCCTGCTGTCCCTGAGCTGCTGGAAGGTGCCAGCACAGGGCAGAGCCCCCAGGGGCTGCTGGCAGGGCCTGGGTGCTGGGTCCGTGCAGAACTGTGAGCCCCGCCTTCCCCAGGTGAGCCCCGCCTTCCCCAGGTGAATTCCTCCTTCCCCATAACCCTAACCCTGGTCCCCATAGCTCTGTCCAGATCCTATAGCTCTGTCCTGGTCCTATAGCTCTGTCCTGGTCCCATAACCCTGTCCTGGTCCCTATAGCTCTATCCAGATCCCATAACCTTGTCCTGATCCCATAACTCTCTCCCAGTGAGCCTCGCCTTTCCCCAGGTGAACCCTGCCTTTCCCATAACCCTGTCCTGGTCCCCATAACCCTGTCCTGGTCCCCATAACCTTGCCCTGATCCCATAACTCTGTCCCAGGCGTACCCCACCTTTCCCCAGGTGTACCCCGCCTTTCCCAGGTGAATCCCCCCTTTCCCCGGAGTGCTTTCAGGAGGATTTTGCACACCGAGTTCCCCCCATCCCTGCCGTGTCCATCCCCCGGGATCGGGCACGGGCACACGGCCGGGAGGAGCCCCCAGGGCCGGGATTTTATTTCATTTCAGCATTAGGGAGATGCTCGCTGCCACCAGCCGGGCACAGGGACGGGCAGGGCATGAGGAGCATCCCGGCCCGAATCCACATCCCGGGGGCCGAATCCACATCCCGGCCCGAATCCACATCCCGGCCTAAATCCGCATCCCGGCCTAAATCCGCATCCCGGCCTAAATCCCATCCCAGCTCAAATCCACATCCCGGGGCCCGAATCCACATCCCGGCCCAGATCCACATCCCGGGGCCCGAATCCACATCCCGGGGGCCGAATCCACATCCCGGCCCAGATCCACCTCCCGGCCCAATCCGCATCCCGGCCTAAATCCCGGCCCAGATCCACATCCCGGGCCCCGAATCCACATCCCGCCGTTCACACCGGGACAGTGACAGTGACACAGCCCGAGGGCTCCGGGTCCATCCCTGCTCTCAGGAGAGCCCCAGCGATCCCATCCTCAAGGGATTCATTCCCGCATTTCCCAATTTGTGTACAAAACCCACAGAGCGTGACCTGAAATAACCGCCCCCAGCTGCAGCTCGGATAAACAACCCCTCACCTCCACACCCCCCCGAAACCCCTTAAACCCTAAAAAGTGCAGGTGTGGGGGCTCCCCGCGCCCCCCGTCCCGCAGGGCCGCTCATTAAAGCCCCCGGCGCTGTCTGAGCAGCGCCATTATCCGAGCATCCCCCGGCCCCCTTCCCCACCGCTCGCTTCTCCTTATCTGCATATTTTATTGAAAATTAAAATCCTTTCGCATTTTTCCCAGGGCTCGCGCGGGAAGGATCTTTTCTCGCAGCCCTACTTGACTCCAATTAGTTGGGATAACAAAGCTGCCGCTGTCGGGGGATTATTGACAAATGCTCCAGGGGGAAAAAAAAAGAAAAAAAGGGGAAAAAAAAAAAAAAAAAGGGCAGGAGAACGGGCTGGTAAAATGACAGCTTTAAAGGCTGGAAAATAAAACCTCCGGGCCACGAACAGCGCTGGGGAGGAAAGGAAAATACCAATTCCTACTTTTTTTTTTTTGGATGGCATTTCCATTGATCAGCCCCCTCGATTTGAGGAATCGACACAAAATCCCCTCCAGGATGTTGTGTCGCGCTTCCCTCGGGTCAGCAGCAGCATCCCCCGGGGCAGCAGGCGTGCCGGGAGCTTTGAGCATGGAAATTCATCGCATCCCATCGCATCCCATCCCATTATCCCATCCCATCCCAATTTCCCCGTGCTCCCAATTCCAGTTCCCATGGGCGCTCCTGCGCCTCCGAACCTGCTCCTGCAGCTGCGCCCCTGCACAAAGGGACTGAGGAGCATTGAGAGCAGCACAACTCCTTCACTGATAACTCCTTCATATTTTTTCCCTGACTTTTTTTTCCCCGCCTCTCCTTAATTTCACCCAAAAGAATAGAAGGGGTAAAAAATGAAGCGCGCTCCATAAAGGGCAGCGAGTGTTATCCCCGAAAAAAATAAAAAAAAAAGAGAAATCAATAAAAACCGCACAGAGCTTTTTTTCTTCCCTAGGTGGCTCGGACAGCTGGCTCTTTAAATATTAATCAGGGGCTCATTGATATGCAAATCGGGCCAGGGGAATAATGCTGCCGCAGCTGCGCAGCCCCGGCTCCTCGGGATGAATGGGGATGGCTGAGGACACAGGTGCAGGGAGCGGGATGGGGCAGCCGTGCCCCCAGAGCCCCGAGCGGGGCAATCTTCTCCCCCTCGAGGCTCCCGGGCGCAGAACAAGGTGTTCATCTCGTGATGGCGCCGCTCTGCTCCCTCCTGGCCTTTTGCCCCGACACTTGGCCGGTTCAGCTCGGCCCCGCGCCAGCGCAGGGCCCGGGGATTATTTATTGTTCCCTTCCCAGAACCAGCGGTAAACAGGAAAAATGGGCATCCCATGGAGCCCTCGGGATGTGCAGTGTCCCTGTTCCCCCCTGGCTGTCACCTCCTGGAGCGGGCGGTGGCACCTGTGGCACCTGCAGGTGTTGGGGTGGCACCTGCTGCTCCTCCTGCCTGTGGGGCCCAGGAGAGCAGAGGCAAGGGCAGCCCCTGCTGGGTGTCACTGCTGGGTGTCCTGGGCAGGTGGGACAGGTGGGGTGGCCAAGCTGGGGAACCTTGGCCAGCCCTGAGTTCCTGCTCTGTGATCCTGCAGTGCCCGTGGTGACACCAGGGGGAAGGTGGGGCAGAGCCCTCAGGTAACCAGGGCAGAGTCAGACACCCCAAAAACACCCAAAAGGCTCCACTGGCACAGGTGGGTGTCCCCTGCCATTTGCCACAGGTCACAGAATTACAGAATCTTGGAAAACCCTCAGGTGATGCACAGGGATCACCCAAATCCTGCCTGGGACAGTCCCCTCTCCATAAGGACACCAAGAAATGTTCCTCCACCACCTCCCAGCAAACCCCACTGCTGATTTAAACACTGAGCCCTTGGGAAGGGTCACTCCTGTCCCCCGCTGCTCCCACCCTTTGGAACCTGGATCATTCCCTGCTCCCATCCCTTGGATCCACCTGGATCATTCCTTGCTCCAATCCCTTTGAACCTGGATCATTCCCTGCTCCCACCCCTCCACTCCACAGGCACATCCTGCCCTTCCTCTTCCTTGGATGCTGCAGATACAGTCCCAACCCTGCTGGGCCAGAGGATTTCCAGGATTTCCAGGCTCCTCCTGTGCTCCATCCCCCCTGTCCCTGCCCAGCCCTGGGGGATGGATGGATGGATATGGGATGGATGGATGATGGATGGGTGGATGGATGGATGGATGGATGGATATGGGATGGATGGATGATGGATGGGTGGATGGATGGATGGATGAATATGGGATGGATGGATGGATGGATGATGGATGGATATGGGATGGATGGATGGATGGATGATGGATGGATGAATATGGGATGGATGGATGGATGGATGGATGGATGGATGGATGGATGGATGGATGGATGGATGAGCCCACAGGTACCAGGCACCCACAGCTGCTCCCAGCAGGCAGATGGAGCTCCAGGCACAGCTGCAGCAGCTGGAAATGGCCACAAAGGCACAGAAATCCTCTGGGAAGGCAGGAGGGAGCCAGCCATGGCTCCAGGGTGGGCACCAGGCAAAGCTCAGCTGTGACAGCCCAGCCTGGCTTGGAGGGGCAGGGTGGGATCAAGGCAGGGCTGCCCTTGAAAAGACTCCCAAGCCCATATTTCCAGCCAGGGAATGATGCTTCTCCAATCCAGGACCCCCTTCAGCCCTAAACCGTGGTGTGTCCCCACATTTGTCAGTGAACACCAGAATTTCCTCCTCTATAAAGCTGGAAAAACACCCAGCCTGGGTTGTTCCGTGCTCTGTAAGGAGCAATTATTCCTTTCCAAAGCCCAATGAAATCAAAGCCCTTCCCATAATCACCTACTGGATTTTATCAGCGTGTTTGGGTTAGGCTTTGCCCCTTCGGCTAATTCCTAATTGATTCTTTAATCCTGACAAGTTTTTTATTGCCTGATACAAGAGGGATTTAGCCCAGGAGCAGCAGGAAAGCAGCTCCCAAAGCCTGGGAGACACAGGACACGGGGCAGGGATGACCTCATCCCCAGCCAGGGCTTTATTTGATAATCTATCAGTTATTTATTATTCTAAGTAACCACTTGCAGGTGCTGTGATTTCAGTGGAATTGTCCCAGCACCCGGGGAAAGCTCAGCCCTGTGCAACCCTACCCAGAGCTGGGTAAAAATGGGGAAAAATCAGTGGAAAAATGGGGGGAAAATGGGGCATGGCAAAGTCCATGGAAAAATGGGAAAAATCAGTGGAAAAATAGGGGAAAATCTATGGAAGAATGGGGAAAAATCTGTAGAAGAATGGGACAAAATCTGTGGAAATATGGGGCAAAATCTGTGTAAGAATAGGGTAAAATGCATGGAAAAATGGGGAAAATCCGTGGAAAAATGGGGGAAAGTCTGTGGGAAGATGGGGCAAAATCTGTGGAAGAATGGGGGAAAATCTGTGGAAAAAATGGGGAAAAATCCATGGAAAAATGGGGAAAAATCTGTGGAAAAATGGGGGAAAATCCATGGAAGAATGGGGAAAAATCTGTGTGAGAATAGGAAAAGTCCGTGGAAGAATGGGGGAAAATCTGTGTGAAGATGGGAAAAAATCTGTGGAATAATGGGGAAAAACTGTGGAAAAATGGGGAAAAACTGTGGAAAAATGGGGCAAAATCTGTGGAAAAGTGGGGAAAAATCTGTGGGAGAATGGGGGGAAATCAATAGAAAAATGAGGGAAAATCGGTAGAAAAATGGGGCAAAATATGTGGAAAATGGAGCAAAATCTGTGGAAGAATGGGGCAAAATCCATGGAAAAATGGGGCAAAATGGAGAAAAATCCGTGGAAGAATGGGGAAAAATCAGTAGAAAAATGTGGTAAAATCTGTGGAAAATGGAACAAAATCTGTGGGAGAATGGGACAGGAGTTTGTCCCTCACACAGGGACAATCCCAGAGCTCACATGGGGACAATCCCAGAGCTCACACAGGGCAATCCCAGAGCTCACACAGGGACAATCCCAGAGCTCACACAGGGACAATCCCAGAGCTCACACAGGACAATCCCAGAGCTCACACAGGGGGGACAATCCCAGAGCTCACACAGGACAATCCCAGAGCTCACACAGGGACAATCCCAGAGCTCACACAGGGACAATCCCAGAGCTCACATAGGGACAATCCCAGAGCTCACACAGGGACAATCCCAGAGCTCACACAGGACAATCCCAGAGCTCACATGGGACAATCCCAGAGCTCACAATGGGGACAATCCCAGAGCTCACACAGGACAATCCCAGAGCTCACATGGGGACAATCCCAGAGCTCACACAGGGCAATCCCAGAGCTCACACAGGGACAATCCCAGAGCTCACACAGGGCAATCCCAGAGCTCACACAGGACAATCCCAGAGCTCACACGGGACAATCCCAGAGCTCACAATGGGGACAATCCCAGAGCTCACACAGGACAATCCCAGAGCTCACACGGGACAATCCCAGAGCTCACAATGGGGACAATCCCAGAGCTCACACAGGACAATCCCAGAGCTCACAAGGGACAATCCCAGAGCTCACACAGGACAATCCCAGAGCTCACACAGGGACAATCCCAGAGCTCATGTGGGGACAATCCCAGAGCTCACATGGGGACAATCCCAGAGCTCACACGGGGACAATCCCAGAGCTCACATGGGGACAATCCCAGAGCTCACATGGGGACAATCCCAGAGCTCACACAGGACAATCCCAGAGCTCACATGGGACAATCCCAGAGCTCACATGGGACAATCCCAGAGCTCACACAGGACAATCCCAGAGCTCACATGGGGACAATCCCAGAGCTCACACAGGACAATCCCAGAGCTCACATGGGGACAATCCCAGAGCTCACACAGGGACAATCCCAGAGCTCACACAGGACAATCCCAGAGCTCACATGGGGCAATCCCAGAGCTCACACAGGACAATCCCAGAGCTCACATGGGGACAATCCCAGAGCTCAGCTTTGCCCTCCTCACCTGCCTGCCTGGAGAATGTGACCAAGCTGAGGGTCTGGGGCTGTGACCAGGAGCCAGGACATGGATGTCCCCACAGGCCAGGCTGGCATCACCCCTGTCCCTCCACGGGTGGCACCTGGAGGGCTCAGCCAGGCAAATCCAGAATGTGCATTTGGGGTTAGTTCTGGATGCCCCTCTGCTGGTGATTTTTCCTGGGGACAGGTGGGATGGAGACCCCAAGGAGGTGCCAGGGACACCAAGGGGAGGTGCCAGCCCAAAGCCACCCCAGTGCCACAATGGCAGAGCTGGCAGGGGTGTCCCCCCACCCAGCACAACCTGTGGGATTCCCAAATTTCCCAATCCTGGGGGTGCTGCTCCCTCTGGAGCCCCTGAGAGGAGGTGACAGGAATGAGCCCTGCAGTGACAGCACAGCAAGGGGCTCTCAGCATCAGTGAATCCTGAATTTGTCTGCAGACTCTGGAGCTGGAAATCCCCCTGGGATTGGGGGCACTGAATGTTCTCCCTGTGAGGAAGGGCTGGGCCCCAGGCAGAGACAGAAGGTGCCTTCCCAAATTATCTGCCCCTTGTTGTCTGCCCAAGCTCCCTCAGCCAAGCAACACCCTGAGGAAAGCTGGAAAATGGGATTTTGAGTGGCAAGACCCCGTTGTGGCTTCAATTTTAACCCCAAGTGAGGGGGGAAAAAAAGCAGGGAGTTGGGAGAATCATTTTTTCATTAAAATCAAAATCGATCCATAATGAAAATAGACTTGGAACGGGAAAAGCTGAGTGCAAATGGAAGCTTTTAAAGATTCTTTTGACTGACAATAACCTGAAGACCCTCCAGGAACTGCAGCCTGGAATAATCAGATTAAATGGAAACTAATATAGGATCCTGAAATTCATCCCATGCTGCTCTAAACTTGGAGCAGCTGGGTAATTTTGCCTACAGGTTTGTGCCTCCTGCCCAGCAGTTCACACGGAATTGTTTGGCCAAACTCAATCTACCAGGAAGGATCAAAAAAATAATAATAAAAAAAAGCTTTTCCCTTTCATAAGTGTTAAAGCAAAGGCAGCTTTTCCAAGCAGCTGGGAGCAGGGGATGGATATGGCTGCAGGGATTTCCTATGGGAATTCCCAGCCTGGAGTTTGGCTGCTTTAAAAATCAATGCCTCTGATTTATAAAAGATGCAGGGATAAGGAATTCTTTGGGCTGGTGGGGGTAATTCCTGCATGGACACAAACTCATCTCCAGCAGCTCCTCACCACTGACCCCTCCACATTCCCAAAACCAAATCCAGGTTTTTAGAGGAATGATTGCAAATGGAGCCTGGCTGGACATTGGGGCTTGGAGCAGCCTGGGACAGTGGGAGGTGTCCCTGCCATGGCAGGGGTGCTTTGGGATGGGATTTCAGGTCCTTTCCAGCCCCTCTGGAATGTCTGGATGGCCCCATCCAGGCTCCCACAGCCCCATCCCTTTGCCATGGGATCATCCCTTCCTGCTGGCTCTTCCCAAATTCCCCAAGCACAAATCATTTCCTCATTCCCTACATCCAAGGGATGAGCTAAAACCCCACATTCACTTTCTGCTCTCCTCAGGAACAGCCTTAGATGTGGGATTAAAAAAAAACCTGGGAGAATTCCTTCTTTTTTAGGGGGGAAATCAGCTGGGATGAGCTGGATCCAACCTCACCACAGCCAGTGGCCAATGGGCAGAAATGCAAACCCAGCTGGGCTTGTGAGGGTTCCTTGTGCTTCAAAAGGCTGGAATCTTGAGAAAAAGGGGGAAAAAGTCACTTCTACCTCAGTTACACCAAGTGTAAATACTTGGGGTACCCCAAGGGTCATAACTTCCATGTAGGAAAAGAAAATGAAAAAATAGAAAGGATTATTTCTGATTCAGGAAAGGCCCTGAGATGTGGTGGAGCTGGAGCTGCTCAGGATGGACATGGGGTGACCACCTGGCCATGTCCTGCCTGTCTCAGCTCTGGAATTTCCCTGGACCTGAGAGAGAACCAGGAGGAGGGAGGGGGATGAGATCAGGCTCAGGATTGGGATGAGCTGGGAAAACACAGCCCTGAGAAAGGCACCATCCCAGGGGGCTCAGCCCAAACCCTGCCCTCCAGAACCTCTGCACAATCTGGTGGGACCTCAGGGACCTCAGGGCTGGCAGGAGCAGATCCCAGATGGAGTTTTCCTCCCCTGGTGCTGCTGTAGAATTTTCCTTCCAGTGCTGAACTCAGGGACAAAAATCCTCCCCACAAACCCCTTCCCAGTGAGCAGATAACTGAATGTGGTTCTGATTTCCTCCCACCTCAGAATAATTGTTCCTTTTCTTCTTAAAATTCTTGTCCCAGGGAAACATTTCCAATGGAATCCCCTCCTGCCCCTTTGGATGGGTTTTATCTTCCAGGCACTGTGCTGGAGCAGGGAGGGGAGCTTGCATTGAAAAAAGAAAAAAGGGAAAATAAAAAGCTTAACAAGCAGCAAACAGGAATGGGAATGCTGGTCTGGGATCCATTATCCCTGACCCAGAGGTTGGAAAGCAAAAGAAATTCATTAAATTGGGGAGGGGGAGGCAGTGCTGTTGGGTGCCCAGTCCATGGGGGTGCCCGGGGGTGTCACTGTCACCCATCCCCTGTCACCCATCCACTGTCACCCATCCCCTGTCACCCATTCCCTGTCACCCATCCCCTGTCACCCATCACCCAGCCAGGGCTGCACCCACTGCAGAAGGAGCAGCTTGCAAGGAAAATCCACTGAAACCATGAGGAGCCCTGAGCAAGGACACCCTGGCAGCCAGGGGAGAAGGGGAGGGGGAATTCTCCTCTCCCAGCCCTGGATCCCCGGGATGGGGACAGACATTTGGACACAGCCCCAGATTTTGGACTCTCCCCAAAACACAAATCCATCCCAGGACTCACCTGCTGCCCCATTCCCATGGGAGCTGCCTTGTCCCTGGTACAGACTGGGCCTCCTTCTTTTTTTCCCTTTTTAGCACTTCCAGGAAAAACAAAAAGCCAGTGAAGCTCCTGCTGGTTATTCAAGGATTGTTTGCTTTAATTCCTTTCCAGGAACACGCTCCCAGTGGTGCCCAATTGCTACATGTGGTCAAAAAGGTGCAAGAGAACATGGAAAAGGGCATTCCTGTGCCTGCATGCACAGCCCACACCACCCCAGAGATCCCTCCAGGTTTGTTTTCCCATTTTTGGTTCAAACCCACATTCAGCTGCTTTTGGCAACACCAACACCTCGCCCAAAACCAGTCTTGGTTATTTGCTTGCCTTTTTCCCAGTTCCAATTCCTGAATGGAGCAGCCTGGCAAAAGAAATCAACCACTGAGGTGAGAAAAAGCAGCTCACAGAGCGAGTGGGCAAACTGGCTGGGAATCTTCTGGAAGAACCTTCTGGAAAAGAGCCGTGAACAAGGATATGGATAAAACCCAGAGATGTTTGGAAGGAGCTGCCCGTTCTCCATCTTCCCAGCTGGTCCCTCTTGTCCTGGCCATCCTCCTCCCTCAGTCCTGCACGGGGTAAGGCCAATTCCTGTCCTCAAAGAACTTCCTGAGGCCCTGCAGGTTGACGGGGGGGAAGTAGGGCCCGATCCTTTTCCGGATCCACCACTTCCCATCGCGGGCGTGCTTCCCCCCGGGCTGGCTGAACTTGTACCTGAAGTGCTCCCCCCGGATCCACCTGTGGGAGACAGAACAGCAGCTCAGGCCTGGCCATGGCTCCTGGGGAGAGGCTTGGGCCGTGGTTTATTCCTTTGGATTGGTGTTTTGGAGCCTTTCGGGATGGAGAAATCAGCTTGAGGGTGCTCAGGGTGGCTCCACATCCCAGTACTCCATCCTTCCATCCATATCCATCCATTTATCCATCCATCCATCATCCATCTATCCCTCTGTGCATCCATCATTCATCCATTCATCATTCATCCATTTATCCATCCATTTATCCATCCATCCATCCATCCATCCATCCATCCATCCATCCATCCATCCCTCTGTATATCCACCTGTACATCCGTACATCCATCCATCCATCCATTTATCCATCCATCCTTGGGATGCCCACAGCACACAGTAGTGACTTTGGGAAGCTCCCAAGCTCCTCTTGATGCCCATTTAGGAATCCCAGCTGTGCCTTGGGAATGATGCATGAGCAGAGGAGCTTTAACACCCCCACCCTGAGCACTCCCCACACCTTTCCACAGCTAAATATGAAATAATAATAATAATAAGGGCAGGAAGAAGAAGGTTTTTTCTTTCTCAGAGCCATCCTGGAGTGTTTCTGCCTGGGATATTTTGGAGCAGGGAGCCTGAGCCCCCAGCACCCCCTGGCCAGGCAGCGGCGGCGCGGCTCTGAGCGCATCTGTTTTCCGGCTGCTGTGGGAGCTGACAGCAGAGGAGCTTTGAAAGCAGTGCAGAAAGAAACATTCATCAGTGTCAGGAAACACTCTGGGAGCTGCCCATGCCGCTGGATCCGGGGGGTTTGTCCCCCTTGATGTAGGACATGCTGACAAGGGCCGGAGCGGGAGCATCGCCGGCGTCGCCGGGCGAGTCCATAAAATACCCACAAAATAAAACTGTCAAAGTCGTGTCAGTGCTCATTTAAACCTGCTCTGCTCCACTAGGAAAATACAGACCCTGCTACTGAGCAGGGCACCGCAGCTGGGGGATCCCTGCAGTGCTGGGAAGGTCCTTCCTGCTGTGGAAATAATGAGGGACGGCTCCGATGGATTTGCCATCAGCGCTGGGCTTTGGGGAGCAGGGCAGGGTGAGGGGATTGGAGAGAGCTGCACCCAGCCCAGGGGTGGCTGCCAGCACAGCCCAACAGCTCTGCTCCAGTCCTGCTGGGACCCAGGAGAGCACCAAAGGAAGGATTCTCCTGCAAAACCTTGGGAATATGGGATGGTGTCCAAGGAATTCCTGGAGGTGGCACTCAGAGCTCTGGGCTGGGGACAAGGTGGGCATTGGGCACAGGTGGGACTTGCTGCACTTAAAGGCCTTTTCCAGCCTCAGTGATCTGGGATTCTGTGTCCATCACACCCATCATGTTTTCCAGAGCAGCTGTGGCTGCCCCTGGATCCCAGGCAGTGCCCCAGGCCAGGCTGGATGGGGCTGGGAACACCCTGGAACAGTGGAAGTGTCCCTGGCCATGGCAGGGGTGGGACTGGATGGGCTTTAAGGTCCCTTCCATCCCAAACCATTCCATGACACCATGACTCTGAGGATGAAGGAAGATAAATGGGAAAAGGGGCCCTGAGTGGAATTTGGGGAGCACAAACTCTGCCCTGCAGCTGCTGCCTTCATTCCAGCCTGGCCCACTCCTGCACTCCCTCTCTTCCCTGTGTTCTGAGGCTGGGAAAAGCCCAACAGGGGCTGGAGTGTTATTCCCACAGGGTTTCCTTTGCAGGAGCACAAAATTCCTGTTAATAACTGAGTGTTACTGAACAGCCTGGTCCCTGAGGGTGCAGGGAGCCCCTCCAGGATGATTGGAGATTTCCAATTGCTGCCTGACTGCTTCCTGGAATTCCCAAACCATCTCCACCTCCAGTCCCAGATCCACCTCCCAAAAATGATTTTATGGCATTCTCCAGCTCCCAGCATCCTCCACCTGCCCCTCTGATGCTTGGGGGTTTTTCCTTCCCCGAGTCCCAAGCTGGACCCATCTCCAAACATTCCCAAAATAAACGTGAGAAAGGTGGAAAACCTGGAAGCCAGGAGGGAATATTTCCTTGCCAGGCTCAGGATGTAAAAGCTGCAGTGTTTAATACCCACTGGAGCCCCTCATTTCAGGGCTCACAGAGTTTACAAGCTCTTCCAGTGTTTATAACCTGCCTGGGTGCCTCAATCCTGGAATTATGGGGTTTTCCAGCTCCTCCAGTGCTGGTCCTGCTCCCTCTTCCTGGGATCCAGGGAGGGAAGGTGCTACAAACTCCCATCCTTCCAGGGCTCCCAGAGTTTGTGCAGTTTTGGGCCTTCCAAAAAATCTCCTGGCAGCTGGAAGGGATCCACAGGTCTTGGAGATGGAGCCTGCAGGAGATTCCCTGATTCCTGCTCTGGGGAAGCAACAACAGCTTCTGGAAGGTCAGAAGGAGCTGCCTGACCTCCCCAGGATGTCCCAGGTACTCAGAGAAGGACGAGAAGGACTTGTGGGCATTTAGTGAGCAAACACAGGCTGGCAGCTCCTCCTGGATCCCTGGCACCAGCTCCCACTGAAAATGGTTTTAAACAGAAGGATTTGATGGGATGTTGGGAAGGAACTCCTCCCTGTCAGGGTGGGGAGGCCCTGGCACAGATCCTCAGGGAAGCTGCGGCTGCTCCACCCTGGAAGTGCCCAAGGATGGGGTCTGGAGGAGGATACCCCTGCCCATGGCAAGGACTGGATGGCATTCCAAGGGCTCTCCCAGGAGATGGAAAACCCTCTGTGCTGTGAGCAAAAGGGGACAAAAGATTCCTTTGGGCAACTCCAACAGCGGTGCCAGGAGAGCAACAACACCAACAGAGGAGGGACAACTAAACCACCCCAAGAACCTTTCTGCCACCACCTTTGAGGGCATCCCCAGCAGCCCCTGGCCTTGAGGAGAGGCCAGAAAAGCTAAAAATAAGCAGTATTATTTTTTAAAGCAGTGTTTGCCCTCGGCAGATGCCCGGCAGCAGCAGCAGCTGCCCCGCAGTGCCCTCGGGTATCAGCCCCTCCTGGCAGCCCCAAGGGGATGTGCTAAAAATTAGCAGCAATATTGGACTTGTTGGGATGGGGGCCTAAATCTCCCAGACAGCTGTAATTAGTTCCAGAGGGTGCAGCTGTCTCCCTGCAACAGCTGAGGGGTTCCAGGGAAAAAAAAAAAACCCAACAAGCCAGTGGTGGTTTCTGTTAGAATTAATGGCCTGCCAAGGCAAGGAGGGGTGGGAGGGGGGAAGAAAGAAAAGAAGCAAAACATGGGGTGACTTTTTGGGGTGTTTTGTGTTGAGGTTTCCTGCTCTGCTGTAAATCAGGTGGTGGGAAGCCCAAATTCATCAAGGTAACATTGCTCCAGCATGGCTGCTCTTCCCTGTTGGTGGGAGGGAGCAGAATTAATTCACTGAGGGAATCAGGGCAGTTTTGGGGTTGTTTTTTAGTGTGGCTGATTCTGAGGCTCCTGCAAGGTCTGGTCCCACAGAGCTGGAGCATCCCAAGGGCAGCTGATCCTCAAAATCCCCCTGGGAAGAGGCACAGAGGGGTTTTCCTCTCTGGTTTTTCCTCTCTGGTTTTTCTCTCTGGTTTTTCCTCTCTGGTTTTTCCTCTCTGGTTTTTCCTCTCTGGATGGGGTAGGAAGGGTGAGACAACACCAAGGGCAGAGAAAACTGTGGAAAAAAACCCAAAAACTGGCTCCAGATGGACCCAAGGCTGGAATTCACCCTGCCAAGGAAGAGAGATCCCATGGCCAGCAGATTTCCCAGCCTGGGGGAAATCCTGCCAGCTTGGGATGAGCTCTGCCTTCCCTGAAATACTGAAGGGTTTTTTTTCCCTAAAGAAAACCCCTTAAATTTCCCTTTAGGGCTGTGGAATTTAATTCTGGTAATAGCTGAGGGATTCTTTTCCATCTAATCCCAGTGAGGCCTGGATTTTCCAGGAATTCCCAGTCCCTGCCTGCTCTCAGCACAGCTCCAGAGTCACCTTCATCTCTTTAGGGAAGGTTCAAACCCCAAATTGGCTTCTACAAAGTGCAAATATGACCAAGCTCACCCCATGGCTTGGGCTGACTGCACAGATCCCAGCCCAGGTATCAAGTCCAGTCACATTTAAATGGGAAATAAAATAAAATCCCATAAAAAAGGATCCCAAATGCCCCATTCCCCTGTGCTCCAAAGCACCCAAAGGGAAGCACCAGCTCCCTCACAAACACCACCACGACAAATCCAGCTCTTCACACCCATGGTGGGGCTTTTCCAACAAAGTGCTACTTTAACTGGAATAAAAATCCTGAAGTGACCATGATTTAATATCAGAGACACCAAACAGACCCAAAAACCTGGGGTTTTTTTCCCCCTCCTGTGGGCTAAATCTGATTTTTGTTTCCTTTGATTGTTGCAGCCTTTTCCATGGTGTGTTCAACACTTCTGAATTTCTCAGCCCAAGCCCTCCTGCTCAGATTTATGAGGGCTGGGCTTTTATGAACTATCCACTGCCCCAGAATATTTGGGAAATCCACATTCCCCAAACATCACCAGCCTCGAGGTCCAAGCTTCCCACTCAGGCAGGCCCTTCAACAATGCCCTCATTTTTAATCAGTCACCTGTTTCTCATTTGAAGTTTATCACACTTGAAAAAATACTATAATTTCTTGAGTTGTAAAGAACCCTCCAAACTTTGGTCTCCGAAATTTCATTTCGAAGGCATTAACTCATTCTGAAAGTCCCTTGGCTATTGAAGGTGTAGAGTTTCCATTAACAGAACAAACTCCTGGAGGATGGAGTGCAAGGTTCTTATGGAAAACAGCCCCTTCCCCTAATTATTTAGTCTAGCAGGGAATGAAAATAATTAAGTCTCAAAATTCCCTTTGGAGTGGAGGGAGGGGGGAATAAGGGTAGGAAAATCAGGAGTTTTTTCCACCCAGCTACTGTGGTGGGAATGAAGGGATCCCTAAGGTTGGCAGCAAATTTTCCCCTCAGTTCTGGATTAAAGTGCAGGATCAGGGAATTACAGGGACAGGAATGGTTTGGGATGGGAGGGGAGGTTAAAAATCACCCAGTTCCATCCCCTGCCAAGGGCACCAGGCCACAGAGGGCAGGGTTCTGGGATTTTGGGAAGGAATTCCTCCCTGGCAGGGTGGGCAGGCCCTGGCACAGGTGCCCAGAGCAGCTGTGGCTGCCCCTGGATCCCTGGCAGTGCCCAAGGCCAGGCTGGACAGGACTTGGAGCAGCCTGGGATGGTGGAAGATGCTGGAGTTAGAATTGGATGAGCTTTAAGCTCCTTCCCAACCCAAACCATTCCAAGATTTTGGGATTTTTACCATCTTAGAGTTTACAAAGCACTTCAGAGGAGCCATTTTGGTAAAAATGGGAAATTTTCTGTGCCTCAGCTGGAGAAGGAGTCTCTCTCCTCAGAAGGTCTGGGGGATGCAGTGCCCTAAAGCTGGAAAACATCCGAGGGACCCAAGGGGAATTTCATTCCACACAGAGCCCTGGACCTGCATCCCTGTTTGCAGTGCATCCTCAGAGCCTCAAATGGAAAACATTAGCAGCAGCATAACATGGCTTGAGTTGATCCAAAATGCCCCAAAAAATGTTTTCTCAACTAAAAATAACTCCATCAACAAAACAGACGCTTTTGGGACAAAATTCCTTTTGTGTAAAACCTCGGAGTTTTCCTCTGTGCCTTTCCCTGGCTGATGTTGGCTTTGTCTCTTCCTTGAAAACACAAACAATTCCAAGAGCAGTGTCCACAAACTCAGCAATTCCTGCAGGGCTGTTTTGCCTTTGAAACACCTCAGGAGGTCCATGGAAGTGGTGGGGTTTGAGCTGAGCTCACAAAGAGAACGTGGCAAAAGCCCCAAAGCTTTTGGGGCAGGAAACCACAGCAGGAGGGACCAATCCTGGCCAGGAGCAGCAGCCCCGAGCCCTGCATGGACCTGCAGGGGATGGGCTCATCCCAAGGGTCCCTGTGGCCCCTCCAGGGGGAACTGAGGTGCTGGCAGCACTTTGGTGTCCATAAAGCCACCCTAAATCCCTAAACCCCACCCTAAATCCCATCAAACACAAACCCCAACAGGAACCTCCTGTGCACGTCCAGGATGGGAAGAAGGTGGATCAAGTTCTCCCTTGGGGTAACTCCAGGCTCACCTTGGAGGGTCTCTGCCTGCAAAGGGGTTTGTGGCCAGCAGGGACAAGGTCTCCTCCTCCTGGGCCAGCAGCTTCCCAGCCAGGTGGATGATCCATTCGTTCTGCTCGTAGGTCTTGGGGAAGGAAGGAGAAATGGAAATGTCAGGAGATGCTGGGCTTTTCCTGGAGTGTTGTTGGGATTAAGGATTCCTGGCCTTGAGGAGGGATTTTGGTGGATTTGGGTGGGAAGTGGTGAATTTCCCAGGGTTTCAGCACATGTCCCACGGGATCCTTGAGGTCCAGACAGAGATTGGCACCCTCAGGGAGCAGGGAGAGCTTCCCTGGGTTTGTCTCATCTCATCTGCCAATTCTGCCCCCAAAATATTTGATTTAAATCACTGATTTAGCAGCAAACCCCAGAAGGGAACCATACCAGCACATTTTCTATGGATAACCCATCCATCCTTTTAACCCAGATTGCTTTCCCCTGGGAAAAGGGTTTGGGTTGCTTCCCTTGTGCTATCCAAAGGAAAATAAAGAAGTGGCTTCTCTATTCCCAGTTCCTGTCTCCTCTTTATTTCCTGCTGTGTGATCCATCCCCTTCAAATTCCTTCCTCCCAGACCCTTCTGGAGCAGTGCAGTGGCAGAGTTTGAGTGAATTCAGCTCATCCTGAGGAAGCAGGGCTTGGCCTGGGTGATCCTTATGGATCCCTTCCAGCTGCAGACATTCCCTGATTCTGTGATTTCCCTCCGTGCAGGAATCCTGCTTTTCTCCATCCTCCCTAGCAGCATTCCCCCACGGTGAGTTTCTGAGATTTTCTGCTTTTTCCTGGGTGGATTTTGGAGTGCAGGCAGTAGGGGGACACTGTGGGAAAGGGAAAGGCAGGAGCTGTACCTGCAGGGCTCTCGGCAGAGCCCAGCCCCGAGGCAGAGCTGCTCCCTCCCCTCCCGGCCCGCGGTGTTATTCCTGTCACCAAGGGAAACGGGAGAGAAACCACGGGAAACACCCGGGCCCATGGGGCAGCTCTGCCTCAGGGGCTGCTGACCCCAGCTCATCACGATGGAGAGAAAACCACAGACACTGCAGCCAAAAATCCTCCTCACAGTGATGAGTCCCCCCCTGCTTCTGTCTGCTCCCTCCATCTGCTCCCATCCATCGGGGGTGGGTGACAGGGACAGGGATGGGTGACAGGGACAGGGATGGGTGATGGGGACAGGGATGGGTGAATGGGGACAGGGATGGGTGAATGGGGACAGGGGTGGATGAATGGGGACAGGGATGGATGATGGGGATGGGGACAGGGATGGGTGACAGGGACAGGGATGGGTGACAGGGACAGGGATGGACAATGGGGACAGGGATGGGTGAATGGGGACAGGGATGGATGATGGGGATGGGGACAGGGATGGGTGAATGGGGACAGGGATGGATGAATGGGGACAGGGATGGATGAATGGGGACAGGGATGGGTGATGGGGACAGGGATGGACGATGGGGATGGGGATGGACAATGGGGATGGGGATGGATGAATAGGGACAGGGATGGGTGATGGGGACAGGGATGGGTGATGGGGACAGGGATGGATGAATGGGGACAAGGATGGACGATGAGGACAGGGATGGATGGTGGGGACAGGGATGGGTGATGGGGACAGGGATGGGTGATGGGGACAGGGATGGGTGATGGGGACAGGGATGGGTGAATGGGGACAGGGGTGGATGAATGGGGACAGGGATGGGTGATGGGGACAGGGACAGACGATGGGGACAGGGATGGGTGATGGGGACAGGGATGGATGATGGGGACAGGGATGGATGAATGGGGACAAGGATGGACGATGGGGACAGGGATGGATGGTGGGGACAGGGATGGGTGATGGGGACAGGGATGGGTGATGGGGACAGGGATGGGTGAATGGGGACAGGGGTGGATGAATGGGGACAGGGGTGGATGAATGGGGACAGGGGTGGATGATGGGGACAGGGATGGGTGATGGGGACAGGGACAGACGATGGGGACAGGGATGGGTGATGGGGACAGGGATGGGTGATGGGGACAGGGATGGGTGATGGGGACAGGGATGGGTGATGGGGACAGGGATGCTCCCCTCTACCAGCCCCCAGTGCCACCTCCTGGGTTCTCAGGGAGGGACAGGGGACAGTGGGACTGAGGCCATGGTGGTGCTGACACAACAGGAGACATGTGCCACACCAACCTCACCCAGGTGCCAGGGAGAGCTGGCACTGTCCCCATCCCTGCCCGGGCCTGGCTGTGTCCCCATGGGTCACTCACTGCCAGTCTCTGTGTCCCCCAACAGCTCTGGGACGCTGGAGGGGCTCAGGTTGGCATTTGAGAAGGTGGTGCCACCCTGGATGGGACAGAGGAACTCCCAAATGGTGCCACAGCAGGGATCAAACACCACAAGTGACACCTTCAGCATCCTGAGCCTCCCTGGACATCCCAGTGCTCTGGATGATGTTAAACACCATCTCCAGGAGAGCCTGGGAGCTTTGGGAGCTGCTGTGAGCAAGCTGGGAAGCAGCAGGAGGAGGATGGGAACAGGAACCACCAGAGATCCCCAGCTGGAGCTCGAGGAGGCCCCAAACCCTGCGAGCCTGACTGGGAACCAGGAGGCTCCAGGAAGGTGGGATCGGCTCCCGTGGCCTCCAAATTGTTAATTAGCAGCTCTGTGCTCACCAGAGTTGGACTTCTGGTCTGTAAAGTGTTTTTCTTGTAAAATTTACAACATGTCTGGCCCCAGTGAAGTCTGCGGTGAGAAATTTCCAGGCGGTGCAGCCCCCGCCCCCCTCCCCGGGCTGTGCTAACGACCCTGCTTAACTCATTACCCTGCAAAGTGATAGCCTGGAAAACGGGGAAAAGAGTCCAGGAGATGCCCTGGGAAAGGGGGAAAAGAGTCCAGGAGATGCCCTGGGAAAGGGAGAAAAGAGTCCAGGAGATACCTGGAAAAGGGGGGAAAAGAGTCCAGGAGATACCTGGAAAAGGGGGGAAAAAGAGTCCAGGAGATACCTGGAAAAGGCGGGGGGAAAGAGTCCAGGAGATGCCCTGGAAAATGGGGGACAAAAAGAGTCCAGGGGATACCTGGAAAAGGGGGAAAAGAGTCCAGGAGATGACCTGGAAAAGTGGGACAAAGAGAGTCCAGGAGATGCCCTGGAAAAGTGGGACAAAGAGAGTCCAGGAGATGCCCTGGAAAAGTGGGACAAAGAGAGTCCAGGAGATGCCAGCTGCACCCAGGGAAGAGCCACTCCAAGGGGTTCCTCTGTCCATGGATCCAGCTGGGTCTGCATGGAAGGATCTGAGTGTGCAACACAGAGCCTGAACCACCCAGGGCATGGAATACAGGAGAAAAAAGAACCCAGGATAGGGGCACACATTGCTGGGAGGGGGGCTGGCCTGTTTTGGGGCCAGATTTAGGGTTGGGATCTTCCATGAGCACGAGAAGCAGCTGGGAGTGATCCAGCACAGTGATGGATCCCTGGGCTGCTCCATCTCCATCATCTCCATCTCCATCTCCATCATCTCCATCTCCATCATCTCCATCTCCATCTCCATCTCCATCATCTCCATCTCCATCTCCATCATCTCCATCTCCATCTCCATCTCCATCATCTCCATCTCCATCCATCTCCATCTCCATCCATCTCCATCATCTCCATCATCTCCATCATCTCCATCTCCATCTCCATCCAGACATGGACCACACCTCCCTCAGCTGTTCTGCCTTCCCTGGAACCACACAGAGCCTGGGCTGGATCCATACTGGGGTTACTGGGCAGCAGTGAGTGCACAGCCATGCAGGGAGCACCATCCCTGTCCTGCACTCCTGGGGAGCTGCAGCCCCCCAGGGGGGGACACCCTTCCCTTGGACATCTTTGGAGAGTTTTCACTCTGTTCTAGCACAGAAAGCCATTCAGGGACTGAACACACCACCAAGCCCAGCACAGCAGAGCTGAGGGGTCCCACAGTGGACCCAGCCCTGAAGCCAAAGCCTGTCTGTGCCCATGGACACACCCCCTGCAGATCCATGGGAATGTCAGGGGCAGCTCTCCAGGGCAGCCAGACCATCCTCAGCTGTCCCTACAGCTGGAACAAGCACCCAGAACCTCCAAAACTCCTATTTCAGGTACAGCAGAGGGGACTAACAAAGAACTTGGGGCACATTTGCTGAGCTTTGAACTCCTGATGAGTTTCAGCCTCGTGCAGAGCTCAGGCAGACACTTCCCTCCATCTTTCCATGCCAGTCTCACCCCAAATGCCACTTTGGGAAGGGGGTTTGCTCCTTCTCCCAGCCACAACCTGAGCAGCTGAGCATCACTGCCCCCCTCCCCTGCAGCTGCTGGCACCCCCTGACCTCCCCACCCTGACACCTTCCCAGGAATAAACACAATGTTCTCACCTTGAACACATTCACGTGGTGTCCAGGAGAGTTTAATAATGCACAGAACTGAAACCCACAGCTCTGCTAGGGCAGGCACCAGCCAGGAGCCAGAGCAAAGCAGCCACAGTAGCAACCAAACCCTGCTGATAACAAAGCCAAGGGAACGTTTATCATCCAAAAAAAAAAACCCCAAAAAACCCCTGGAGCTACAGGGAACATGCTCCCAACTGAAATAATAATAATAGGAGGCTTTTCCTTGAGCTTTAATTGGTCATTTAATGAAAAAGGGCTGGGGATTAGTGTGGTGTTTTTATGGAATCTCGGGGCTGGCACGGGCACAGGAGGAGGTCAGGATGAGATGCACATGTGGGAACAGCTGGAGACTTGGCACAGCAGCCCAGGGTTATTATTTCACGTGGTTGGGAGCCCTGAGTGCTTTCAGGTCGGAGTCAGGGGCTGCCAGAGGGGGCAGGGCAGGTTCCATCTCCCCTGCTGTGGTGTGAGGGGCTGTTGGTGTGTCACAGCTGAGCCACCAGGAATTCCACCATGGAATTCCACCATTCCCACCCCACAGCCACCCTGCTGTAGTTAAACACCTCCAGCACTGCTGTTCAGGGAGTGTGAGCTGTCAGGAGGAATAATCCCTGTCAGAAAGGAGGCCACAGCTAATGGCACCCTTTGTTTTATGGAATTCCAGCTCACCATCACTTGTTCCCATCCTGCTGTCCAAGGAAGGTCCATTCCATCATCTCCAATAACCCCATGGAATCATGGAATGGTTTGGATGGGACCCCAAACCCATCCAGTGCCAGCCTTGCTATGGGAAGACACCTTCCACTGTCCAGGCTGCTCCAAGCCCATCCAGCCTGGCCTGGGACACTGCCAGGGACCCAGGGGCTTCACAGCTTCTCTGGGAATTCTATTCCAGTCCTTCCCACCCTCACAGGGAAGAATTTTTCCTAATTTCATCCCTTTTTACTATCAGTTTCCCAAAGCCATGTCTCCATCCCAATGTGCATGACTCACTAGAAGCCATCCCTGAATCCATCCCATCAGAAAATCCTTGGGAAAGCAGCTGCTCCCTGCAGGAGGCAGGAATAAAAGGCTGCATGAGAGGGCAGAGCAGGACTTTGGGAATCAGCTCCTGGATCCACCTATGCAGGGAAAGGCCACACCTGGCACAGCTCCTCTGTCACCTCTGGCTGGGGGAAGAAAAGTCCCTTTGTTCCAGAGTGGGGTCTGGGCAGGGCCACTGGGCAGACACTGGGCTCCCTAAGGCCGGGATTGATCCAGGATTTATCAGGATTTACCCAGAGCATGACAGGATATCTGCTGTGGCACTCTGGGCACTTCCCTGGCACTGCTGCTGCAGGAGGTGAGGGCTGCCTGGAATCCTGCTATGGCCACAGGGAGACAGAGGAGGAAACCAAACCCTCCCTGTGCTCAGGAGCAGAATGGGAATGGAGGAGCTGAGCCTGGGTGGGGAGAAGGGAAGGGAAGGGAAGGGAAGGGAAGGGAAAAGGAAGGGAAAGGAAAGGAAAGGAAAGGAAAGGAAAGGAAAAGGAAAGGAAAGGAAAGGAAAGGAAAGGAAAGAAAGGAAAGAAAAGGAAAGGAAAGGAAAGGAAAGGGAAAGGAAAGGAAAGGAAAGGAAAGGAAAGGAAAGGAAAGGAAAGGAAAGGAAAGGAAGGAAAGGAAAGGAAGGAAAGGAAAAGGAAAGGAAAGGAAAGAGGAAAGGAAAGGAAAGGAAAGGGAAGGAAAGGAAAGGAAAGGAGGAGGGAAGGAGGAGGGAAAGGAGAGGGAAGGAGGAGGGAAGGAAGGGCGGAAGGGAGGAAGGGCGGAAGGGAGGAAGGAAGGAAGAAAGGGCGGAAGGAAGGAAGGAAGGAAGGAAGGAAGGAAGGAAGGAAGGAAGGAAGGAAGGAAGGAAGGAAGGAAGGAAGGAAGGAAGGAAAGGAAGAAGGAAGGAAGGAAGGAAGGAAGGAAGGAAGGCAGGCAATGGAGAGGCTGAGCTGGGGGTGCAGGGAGCACTGAGGGCTGGTGATGACACCCACAGCTCCTCCACCCGGGCAGAATTTTCCCTCTGAGCACCTTCTGGCTGCAAGGCTGAGGTACCAGGAGGCTCAACTCAAATATCTGACAAGAACATGCACCTCTAGAAATGGGGTTACTTTGCCTCAGCTCTTCCAGCTCAGGCATACCTGCAGTTTCCATCACTCATCACACCCAGAGCACCAGCCCTGCTGCGGGAGGCTCTCTCTGCTCTTAGGAAAGCAGCTGAAGGTTTTTTATAAATATCTTCATCTCTGGAAAACACACATTGCATCCCAGAGCATCCCAAGCTCTGCTCCACAGTGGGCTTTACATCCCCAGACTTTTGGAGCAGCTTCAAGGAACAATCCAACAAACACTGGGCTTTAAATCCAGTCTGAGGACAGCAATATTTTGTTATTTTGGAGCAGTTATTCTTTGATGAGCACCAAGAGGGTGCCTTTGTGTGGGCCATGCAGTCCCCAAACAATAAACACCCCTCATGCCACAATAAGGAAGGGAAAAGCCTTTCCCTGGGATTTTTTCCTTTTCCACTGGTGGACAACAACCCTTTGGGACAATAAAC
>JANCRA010000208.1:41179-273164 GCA_024362935.1 Setophaga petechia | reverse complement strand
CAACAATTTCCACAACAATTTTCTCCATTCCCACTGTTTTCCACAACAGTTATTCTCATTTCCACTCTTCCACAGGTTATTCCCATTCCCACTGCTCTCCACAACAATTTTCTCCATTCCCACTGCTTTCCACAACAGTTATCCCCATTCTCCCCGTTTTCCAAAAGTTATCCCCATTCCCACTGATCTCCACAACAATTTTCTCTATTCCCACTGTTTTCCACAGGTTATCCCAATTCCCACTGCTTCCCACAACAGTTATCCCCATTCCTCCTGTTTCCCACAAGAGTTATCCCCATTCCCCACTGATCTCCACAACAATTTTCTCTATTCCCATTGTTTCCCAGCAGTTATCCCCATTCCCACTGCTCTCCACAACAATTTTCTCCATTCCCGCTGCTTTCCACAACAGTTATCCTCATTTCCCCCGTTTTCCAAAAGTTATCCCCATTCCCACTGACTTCCACAACAATTTTCTCTATTCCCACTGTTTTCCACAGGTTATCCCAATTCCCATTGCTTCCCACAACAGTTATCCTCATTTCCCCTGTTTTCCAAAAGTTATCCCCATTCCCACTGCTCTCCACAACAATTTTCTCCATTCCCATTGCTTCCCACAACAGTTATCCCCATTCCCACTTTCCAGTCTGCCTTTCCTACAGCAAAGAGACCTTCAACACTAATTGCTGCTAATTAGCTGCTGTGGATACACCTCGAGAGACCAACACTCCAACAGGTGAATGGGAACACCTGGGGGAAGCTTTCAGTGAATTCAACACTAAAAATAATGGATGAAACACTAATAAAAATGAAATAAACACTAATAATAGTGAATTACACACTAGTAAGAATGAATTAAACACTAGAAATGATGATTTAAACACTACAAATGATAATAATACTAAATCTAACAGTAAGGATGCAGAGGCTGGGTTATTTCCTCTTCCTCCTCCCAGGTGCACCAGCACCCCCTGGCACAGCCCACACTCTGCTGTGCACAGCAGCACCTGTGTCCCATCCTTCAGCCTCAAACCTCAGATCCCTTTGCTTTGAAACCTTCAGGACATTTCTGCCCTGGGCAGAGCATTTTTCACACCTCAGACACAACCTGAGCCTGGGGGAGCTGATTTCTCCCCAAAACACAGCCTGGCTTCAGCCCCCAGCTCCATCCACCCCCTGCACCTTTCCCTAATTCCAGGCACTGCTCCTGGCTGCACTTTGGACCTTGGCTGAGCTTTTCCTGAGGGATAAGCAGCCCTAATGCAGATTAAATGAAATTCCAGCACACACAAACCAGCGGGGGTAAATATCAAACCATGGCCTGATGTCAGGGCCCAGGAATCCCAAAGGCTCCAGAATGAAAATACCACAGGGACAGCAAACCCAGGGGCTGGAAGATATCCCAGGAGAGGATGCTGGGACAAAGAGAAAAGTTTGGGGTATAATCTGAGATGGGTTTTCCTCGTGCCACTGCTGAGGGTCAGTTCTGGAGAACCCAGCCCATGTCACATGGGTAAGATTTGCAAAATAAGCTAAACAAGAATTAATGTTCAACTTTCCCCCTTATTTAATTTCTGGCTGTCACCTGTTTGCTGCTATCACGTGGGGACAACATTTGGAGGGAGCAATGTCCATGTGTGGGCAGGTGGGGAATGGGAGCTGCTGTCCCCAGGGGTGTCCCCAACAGGATTCTTGGTATTACTAAAGAAACCCTTTAAAAAAACCCCTCACATAAAATTGCCAAGAGTTTCATTACAGTAGCACGGTCCTTTAGGAACACAACCTTTGTTCTTGCTTTTTTTTTTTTTTTTAAAACATAATTAACTCAGCCACTGCTTCCAACATTCCCCTGTGATCCCAACACGTAGTAAATCCATGTAATTGCTTTTTCCTGGTCAAGGAAGGCCCAGGCTTGCAGAGGGCACCTACCTGGAAGGCAGCAAACCACATGAGCCAGTCGAGGCGATAGTGGTAGGGGGAGATGAGGCACGGCCTCCTCCTCAAGTCCCCAGGCTTGCACTTGAACTCAAACTCCTCCCAGACTGCTGTGGGGTCATTGGGATCCAGGCTGGACGTTCCCTGAAGGATCACTTCTGTCCTCTCCTTGGTGATGCTGTGGGGTACAGCAGGATGTTGTTGTTATTTGGCTCAAATTGTGGAAAATCATAAAATCACAGAAAGGTTTGGGTGGGGAAAGCCAATCCAGTTCCAACCCCAACACCTTCTGCTGTCTCAGGGCGCTCCCAGCCCTGTCCAGCCTGGCCTGGGACACTGCCAGGGATGGGAATCTCTGGGAATCTGTGCCAGGAGGGAAGGAGAAGGATTTCTCCCCATATCTCAGCTGAAAGCTCTGGCTCATGAGAGCCCACGTGGAACACGAGTCACTGGCCTGGAGGCACAGCTGGATCCAGAGAACCTCTGGATCCTGGGACCTTCCCCTCTCCAGCAGCAAAGTGAAATTCCATCCTCCTCCCTTTACCAGCTGCAGCTGTTCCAGCCCCAGGGCCAGCTGGGATCCATCAGGATGATTCCTGCAGGACAGGTGGGGCTGTGGTTCTGGATCAGAGCAGCTCGTGAGCTGTGGCTCAGCTGCAACCCCAGCACGGAGCAGTGGGAATGGCAAACTGCAGGGAATGGCCATGGAAACACCACCCTGAGTCCTGGCAAAGCTCTGCCAGAGACACCCACCTGCCCCAGGAGCTGCTTTCCATTCTGAACACAGAAACCTGCCTGGAAAAGCTCTGCCAGAGACACCCCCCTGTCCCAGGAGCTGGCATTTCCATGCTGAGCACAGAAACCTGCCTGGCAAAGCTCTGCCAGAGACACCCACCTGCCCCAGGAGCTGGGCATTTCCATTCTGAACACAGAAACCTGCCTGGAAAAGCTCTGCCAGAGACACCCACCTACCCCAGGAGCTGCTTTCCATGCTGAGCACAGAAACCTGCCTGGCAAAGCTCTCCAGAGACACCCCCCTGCCCCAGGAGCTGGGCATTTCCATGCTGAGCACAGAGCCACAGAAACCTGCCTGGCAAAGCTCTGCAGCTACAACACCCTCTGGATTTTTTTCTGCTTTGATTTTGCCTCCTCCAGCCCGAGAAACTGAAAATTTGGGAACACACAACCTCCACCTTCTCTTCCCAGGGAGAGATGCTCCCAACCTAAGGAATGCTGAGCATCTCCTCTTATAATTGTTGCCTCCATTGAGGAGATCTGTGGATTCTCCAGCCAAGTTCCATTTTATCCCCTGGGCTGAGCTCTGAGCCGTGGCCAGCTGCCCAAGGCTCAGGAACACCCTGTAAATCAGGGACACCAAATTACCAATAAAAGCCTGCTCCTACTGTGTGATCCCAAACCTGTCAGCTTTCACATCATCCCACATTCATTATAAGCTGCAATCCTCTTTTTATTGGTTTACATAGGCTGGAATTACCAACATATTACAGCAGCATTTCAGCACATGCTCTGTAGGGTCTGGTAACTGCTGAAACAGAAACCAAGGGCTGGAGAAGAAAAAGGACAACAGCCCAAAGAAAACAATCTCCTGGAGCTTCACCACTCCAGCCTCCAAAGAGATCTGGGGCTTACTTCTCTGTCTCAAAAAAAAAAGGAAATTTTGGCATTTTCCACAAGTGTTGATGTTTTTAATGTTTTTTCTATTTTTTTTCTGTCCACAGAAATTTCTGCTATTTGAAAAAGTGAGGAAAAATGATATTAATTTGATGTGCCCTCAGCATCTCCAGTGCTCGTGGTGGGACTCGTTCCTCCCCTTCACTGGGGAGGCCAGACCTTTAACAGCCAAACTGCTTCACCTTCTGCAAAAGTTATATTTATAATTTTATATTTATATTTATATTCACATGTATATATTTATATCTACATTTACATTTAGTTGTATTACTTTAATTAATTTTCCAAGCCGCTCATTGGAAAAATCTGCTACCAAGAGCTGCTGTGGATGTTTCCAGGAGGGAGAGCAAAGGAGTGCAGGGGAAGAGAAGCTCACCAGAAATAAAGAGGGCTGGGGATGGTGAAGATATCCTGGATGAACTCTCCTATGGATATTTTCATCCTGCTCCTATGGATATTTTCATCCTGCTCTTACATTTGCTCTGTCGATGGAATGAGCTGACTCACAGACAGCTCAGAGAAAATAAATTCAGTGGGAAAGAAACCTGCTTCTTTTCTCCTTATTTCTCATAAACAGATAATCCATAAATTGGAATTTAGAGGGAAAGAAACATGTTATTTTTCTCCTTATTTCTCATAAACAGGTAACCCATAAATTGGAATTTAGTGGGAAAGGAACCTGCTCCTTTTCTCCTTACTTCTCCTACACAGATAATCCATAAACTGGAATTTAGTGGGAAAGGAACCTGCTCCTTTTCTCCTTATTTCTCATAAACAGATAATCCATAAATTGGAATTCAGTGAGAAAGAACACTGCACCTTTTCTTCTTATTTCTCATAAACAGATAATCCATACATTGGAATTTAGTGGGAAAGGAACCTGCTCTTTTTCTCCTTATTTCTCCTACACAGATAATCCATAAATTGGAATTCAATGAGAAAGAAAGCTGCACCTTTTCTTCTTATTTCTCCTACACAGATAATCCATAAATTGGAATTTAGTGGGAAAGGAACATGTTCCTTTTCTCCATCTCTCTCATAAACAGCTATATCATACACTGTATTTCACAGGGAAAGAAACCTGCTCCTTTTCTCTTCATTTCTCCTAAACAGATAATCCATAAATTGGAATTTAGAGTGAAAGGAACCTGTCCCTTTTCTCCATCTCTCTATATACAGATGGAGAAAAGCTCTCATACACTGTATGACACAGCTATATCATACACTGGATTTCACAGGGAAAGAAAGCTGCTCCTTTCCTCCATCCCTGTCACATTCCAGGCCTGCTGGAAGGGTTTCTCTCTAGGCTGAAGGCACCCAGCAGCTCTGGGATGTGCCAGGAAGGCCCCAAGGTACCTCCCAAAGGCTCCGTAGGTGTTGACGATCCTGAGGGAGTTGAAGGAGGTGTTCATGACCTGTCTGGAGCTGAGCAGGTTCAGCACCACGGGGATGCTCAGGTAGGTGATGAGCAGGCCCAGGGAGATGTTCAGCACTCTGCGGACACAGGAGCCTGTGGGGACACCAAAGCAGAGCACAGGGAATGATGGCACTGCTCTGCTCCCATCCCCATTCCTGCTGAGTCTTTGCTTCTTTTTTGCCAAGGTGGGGATGCACAGGTCAGTATTTCTTGTTGGGACTCAGATGTTTGTTAGCTCTTACCCATTACTGTCTCACAAACCCTGAGTTCTGCAGCACTTCACTCTAACAAACTAAAAATGGAGCCCTGTCTCTCTCTACAAGGCCTTTTAAGGATAAACTGTCCAATTAAGAAATGACACCTAAATTATTTTCACTTTTAACCCAATAACCAACCACCTGTGTCCACAATGGGGACTTTTCATCCAATTACACAAAACCACCTAAACCTGGAGAAGAAAGAGAAGAAGAAGGACCAGCCTCTGCCCTAAAACCTCCATCTTGCTTTAGAGATATTAATACACTCTAAACCCTTAAACTCTAAGTTTAAGAGTCTATCACTCATGTGATATTACACACTTCTATCATTCCATTTTGGAAGCCTTCTCCACAGCCTCAGGCTCTCTTGGGGGTCAGGGCCTGGCAGCACAGAAAGTCTGAAATTCTCAGCAGCCAGGGTTCCAGCACATCCCCATCCCCACTCCCATTCCCCATTCCCCATTCCCATCCCCTTTCCCATTTCCCATCCCCATTCCCATTCCCCACTCCCCATTCCCATTTTCCCATTCCCATCCCCATTCCCATCCCCATTCCCATTTTCCCATCCCCATTCCCATTTTCCCATTCCCATCCCCATTCCCATTCCCCAATTCCATTTCCCATTCCCCATTCCCATCCCCATTCCCATTTTCCCATTCCCATTCCCCATTCCCATCCCCATTCCCATTTTCCCATTCCCATCCCCATTCCCATTTTCCCATTCCCATCCCCATCCCCATCCCCATTCCCCATTCCCATTCCCCATTCCCATTTTCCCATTCCCCATTCCCATTCCCCATTCCCATTTTCCCATTCCCATCCCCATCCCCATCCCCATTCCCCATTCCCATTTTCCCATTCCCCATTCTCCATTCCCATTTTCCCATTCCCATTCCCATTCCCATTCCCCATTCCCATTTTCCCATTCCCATCCCCATTCCCATTTTCCCATCCCCACTCCCATTTCCCATTCCCATCCCCATTCCCCCCATGCCCACCCTGCCCTTGCCACAGCCTCTATCTCTGCTGGCATCTCCCTTTCTCTAAACAGTCTGAGCAAGGGCTAAAAGCAAAAATGTCTAAAATGTGACATCAATCATGGCTTTAATACAGGGGAAAAACCACAGCTGGCACCTGCACCTTGCTGGGGATCAGCCTCCTGCTCTGGGAGCCGTGTGTGCAGTCCTGGGGCTGCTCCTGCCCCAAGCTCTCCCCACCCTCAGGGCTTTTCCTTCTGCAAAATCCCAATTCCCAGCGCTCCTGGAGGAGATGAGTGTTGCTGTGCCAGCATCTGGGCTGGGGTTTGCAGCAGCAGCAGCAGCACCAGGGGCTGGGCTGGATCCCAGGCCACGATCAGACAAATAAGCAGAGGTGACCCCCGAGGGGCTCCTTCCCTCATGGCCCTTTTCAATTTATTTAACATTAACAGCCAAGGGATCAGATTCAAAGCAATTGCATGGAGCTTTCCCCTTATCTCTGCAGGAGAGGGATGTTTATTTGAACCTCTCTCAGAAGCTATTAATAATTGTTTAGTCTGAGAACATTTCTGGAGAACTGTTTGAATCAGGCCTTCCCAAACCTCCTGTGCTGCTGGATATGAGGCTTTGGGGCATTTTTTGGGGTTTTTTTTAGATGGGTTGAACTTCTTTCCCTGTAATTCAAGAGCAGGTACAGGCACAGAGCCTCCCCTGGCTCCTCAGCACTCCATGGCCATGCAGGGACTGCTCATCCTTCAGCAGGAAGGATTCTCCTCCTGTCTCCAGGCCCTGGGGGTTACACTACCTCAATCAGAGGGAAAAATGGGTTAATTCAGGGGAAAAAAAATAACTTAGATGGAGCAAAACGTGGGGACAGAGGCCAGTGGGATCTGGATGGGAAGCGGAGACCTCAGCAGGAATCAAACACTTCAAGGACTGGCCTCAGAAAATCAGGATATGGCTGGGGGCTCTCCTGTTCCCTGCTCTGGTGGCCCAGGACTGGGGGTTCCCCTGAGCCTCCTGGCACCCATCTGTTGCTCTATTGGTATTTAATTCCAACACCCACCAGCACCAGCTCAGCAGCCCCTGCTTCCTGAGCAGAGAAAACACTCAGGAATTCCAATTCCCGGGATATTACAGACACCCCACTCCTCCTGAGGGTGGGACACAGCCCCACCCAGAGAGGGATGGACATTCTGCCTGCTTGGACACCCTGGCTCAGCCAGCCTTTCTGGAGAACATCACAGAAAAGGTGCAAGTTCCTCCAAACAGGATCTGCCTCCCCCTCACAGTGACTCCCTTTGGCTTCTCCTCCCAAAAACAAGGTGCAGCCTCGCTGTTGTTTGGGATTGGAGGCATAAATGGAGTTGGGAGGAAAGTTTTGAGACTTTCACAGCCTCTAAAGCAAAGCTCCAGGAGAGGAAAAGCTTATAAAGATTTCTTCCAGCAAAATGTGTGAAATAAAAGACAAAATTTAACAAAGCTGCAGCGCTGGACTTCCCATTTTTGGTTAATGAGCTGCTTCTTGGTAGAAAAGCCTGGAGACAGATGCTGCCTCTTGTTGACATTTTTCCTTGCTCTGACAGATGTTTGGGATATTTAACCCCAGCAGCTGTGATTGTTGTTGATATTACAGGCAATTTGTTGCTTATATGCGGTTTATAAAAATGCTGCACACACCACTCTCCATCTGTTCCACAGCCTCATGAGAAACATCCCAGCGCTGCTTCTCCTGGATCAGGGCAGCTTGGAAGGGGAAATCAGCCACCTCCAGCCCTTTTCTCCAGTTACAACCCCCCCTGTATTTGTTTTTTCACATCCAGGGGATGAGCAGGAGCTCTGCTCCTCCCTGGTTTGGGGAATTCTCTCCCCACCACGATGGTGGCCACGCTACCAGTGGTGGCCACCAGCAGCTGCTCCTTCCACCATCCCAGGGTGCTCCCAGCCCTGTCCAGCCCGGCCTTGGACATTCCCAGGGATCCAGGGCAGCCACAGCTGCTCTGGGAATCTGTGCCAGGGCCTGCCCACCCTGCCAGCCAGGAATTCCTTCCCAATATCCCACCCAGCCCCGTCAGTTTGAAGCCATTCCCCGTGTCCTGTCTCTCCATCCTTTGTCCCCAGTCTCTCTCCAGCTCTCCTGATGCCCCTTTAAGAACTGGGAGGGGCTCTGAGTTCTCTCTGGAACCTTCTCTTCACCATGCCTTGAAGGACAGCAAGTGAGGAGAGCAAATGTGAGAACCCAGCTTCTCACCCCACCTCAAGTCCCACTGGCTGTTTTATCCTTGACTTTAAACAGTCAAACTTAAAAAAAAAATTAAAAAGTAAGTTAAATCATGCAAGTCCACATTCTTATTTTGAGTTCGAGTCACTGGGGGCAGAGCAAAGTTTGACTTAAGAGCTGCAGCTGCCTGGACCTGCTGTGACATTGATCCTGCAGAGGACACGTCCCAGAAACAATGTCCCCACGGCAATGTCCCCATGGCAATGTCCCCACAGACCCTCACCTGTCACCATCCTATTTTTTTCTGAAAAATCCCTTTGCCAGGATTTCTACTCCTGGGAAGCTGAGAAGCCTCAGACAAAAATGAAAACAATAATGATCTGATTTGCTTCTCCTGTGTTTTGCTGCTTTGGAATGTGTTTGGAGATTGTTTACCAACTCATTGTTTAATTGGTTTCATGTGAATTGTTTTGACTTAATGACCAATCACAATCCAACTGTGTCGAGGCTCTGGGAAGAAGTCACAAGTTTTTCATTATTATCTTTTAGCCTTCTGTCTGTACCCTTTCTGTATTTTTTAGTATAGTTTAGTAATGTTTTAGTGGAGTTTTAGTATAATATAATATAATATAATATAATATAATATAATATAATATAATATAATATAATATAATATAATATTGTATAATATAATATAATATTGTATAATATAATATAATATAATATAATATAATATAATATAATATAATATAATATAATATAATATAATATAATATAATATAATATAATATAATATAATATTGTATAATATAATATAATATAATATAATATAATATAATATAATATAATATTGTATAATATAATGTAATGTAATATACTATAATATAATATAATATAATATAATCAATGAAATTAAAGTAATATTAATATATTAAATAACATTATTATAATAATATATAATATATATAATAAAATTAAAATAATATTAATAAATATAAATATGAATATAAAATTATATTAATATAATCAATATAATAAACTAATAAATTAGCCTTCTAAGAACACGGAATCAGATCCATCATTCCCTCCTCCCACGACAAACCCTGACAACACCCCACTCACCAACCAACCACCAGCCTCACATCGTGAGATCCAGGCACTCTCCACCCACAGGGCAGAGCTTTGCTCTGAAGGTGCCCCCTTTGTGGGCGAGCACCCAGGACCCCGTTTCCCGTGCGGGGTGACTCACCCAGGGCAGGGCGCTGTCCCCGTGTCCCCGGGCGCTGCAGCCGCGCCGCTCGCTCCCGCAGCCGCCGGCCCAGCAGCGGCGCCAGGCTGGCGTCGTCAAAGCAGGCCAGGCTGGGCACCACGGTCAGCCAGTTCAGGAAACTCAGGTTCCCACTGATGATCAGCAGCACCTGCACGGGGACAAGGAGGCACAGAGGGTTGGGTGTCCCGGAATGTCAACAAAAACGTCAGGTGGGGGATTGGAGCATCCCAATGAGGACGTTCCGGGATGGCAAAGCCGTCCTGGAGCCCAGCCCAAATGGGACCCTGGGGTCAAATGGGAACTGTGCCTGTGCTTCCAGCAGGAGGGATCAGCCAGGGCACAGAGAGACTCCATTTCCAAAGTGATTTGATTTCCAAAGTGACTCAATTTCCAAAGTGATTTGATTCTAAAGTGATTTGATTTCCAAAGTGACTTGATTTCTTAAAGTGACTCAGTTTCCAAAGTGACTTGATTCTAAAGTGATTTGATTTCCAAAGTGACTTGATTTCCAGTGACTTGATTTCCAAATTGACTTGATTTTCACAGTGTCTCAGTTTCCAAAGTGACTTGATTTCCAAAGTGACTCAATTTCTCAAAGTGACTCAATTTCCAAAGTGACTTGATTTTCACAGACTTGATTTCCACAGTGACTTAATTTCCACATTACCTTGATTTCCAATGTGACTTATTTTCCATACTGCCTTGATTTCCAAAGTGATTCAATTTCCAGTGCCTTGGTTTCCAAAGTGCCTTGATTTCCACAGTACCTTGATTTCCAAAGTGCCTCGATTTCCAAAGTGACTCAATTTCCAGTGCCTCGATTTCCAAAGTGACTCAATTTCCAGTGCTTTGAGTTCCAAAGTGCCTCCATTTCCCATGGGAATCCCCCACTTTCTGCTTATTCTGAGGAATCCGTGACAGCAACGCTCCTGAAACCCTTCAGGAGGAAACCTTGGAACTTCTAATTAAAGAGCAGCATTAAATATAGAAGTGTGCATTTTAAGAGGCGTTATTTTGTTTTAATTTTAGCTTTTATTGGCTGTTTAGGAGAATATCTTGCATGTGGTCTCCCAAAATACCACTCCACAGTATGAACATCAAGAACACAGGGACAGTTTCAGCCTGAGGACTTTCAGCCACTGTTCTGTTGAAAAAAATCCATGTTTTCTCATTAAAAATGACAACAAATAAATGCTAAGAACGTGTGATTTCATATTTTATATGATTGGCACCATGGTTTCTGACATGGTGATTTGCAAGTTACAAGTTTTAAAACCCCAGCAGGACTCTTCAGAAAGTCACAGACTGTTAAAAAAAGGAGAGCTCTGACCAATCACAGCAAGGAACAAAAATCCTAACTATTATTTAGTTAAAAAAATAATAATTTATGCTGAGTTGGATAATTATGAGGGGGGAAAAAAAGTGATTTCTATCTGAATTCCAGACACATGTTGGGTCCTGGAGGGGAACATGTTACAGTTGAGGTTTGGGGCTTGCTCTGTGACCTGAATGTGATTTAGCTCGATGCATATTAATCAGCCTGGCTTCATTATCACACCTCTCACTCTGCTCCTGTTCCGAGGTGATTTTGCCTCGTGCAGTTGCAGTTGGGTTAAGAAAATCCTTCTGTGCTTTGCCACTTCTGGTTCCCAGCTCTGCAGGAGCCCCTGGGTGGTCCACGGGAGGGTTTTTTTTTATTTCAGGAGTGATTCACCTCTCTTTATTGCTTGGAAGTCAGGAGCAGGAGCTCTTATTTCCAGCAGCCCTGAAAAATCAGGGGATTCAAAAATAACACCACGAGTTTGGCGTTCTCTGGGCTGGGGTGGAACTGTGGAGCTGACACATTTTTAATTTCAGTGCTTCTGGCTGAGGCTCGGAGCTCACACCAGCTCCTGCTCACCCAGGGCTGATGGAACCATGGACCCCTTGGACCTGCAAGGACAAACCTCAAAGGAATTCCTGCTGCAAAGCCAAAAAATGGGATTGGTCAAACATGCTGAGGGGTGGTGTCCCAGCAAGGGGCTTTGTGGCTATCAAGAGTGAGTTTTATGTTATTTCATCATCATCATCATCATCATCATGGAATGGTCTGGGTGGGAAGGGACCTTAAACTCATCCAGTTCCACCCTCAACACCTTCCACTATCCCAGGGTGCTCCAAACCCCATCCAGCCTGGCCTTGGGCACTGCCAGGGACGCAGGGGCAGCCACAGCTGCTCTGGGAATCTGTGCCACCCTCACAGGGAACAATTCCTTCCCAACACCCCACCAGCCCTGATCTCTGGTAATGTGAAGCCATTCCCTGTGTCCTGTCCCTCCATCCTTGTCCCCAGTCCCTCTCCAGCTCTCCTGGAGCCCCTGACAGGGGCTCTGAGCTCTCCCTGGAGCCTTCTCCTCTCCTGGTGAGCACCCCCAGCTCTCCCAGCCTGGCTCCAGCGGGGCTCCAGCCCTCAGAGCATCCCTGTGGATGCTGCAGCAGCTCCACGTCCTCATGCTGGTGGCAGTGCTCCAGGTGAGAGCCACCAGAGCAGAGCAGAGGGATGGAGGTGTCCATAGCACCAAGAGTGAAGCTGAACCCTGGTGTCTCCCAGGATCCCACAGGAGCAGCACCTCCCAGGATTTAGGGATGCACTGACATCCAAATCTCAGCAGGCAGCACGTGTTTCTCCCCAAATTCTGCCTTTCTTCTGCAGCTCCCATGTGCTGCTCCCTCACAGCAGAACTGTGCTGGCTCCAGTTGGGATGTTCAGTTTAGGGTGGATTCCCCAAATTCTGCCTTTCCTTCAGAGCTCCCATGTGCTGCCCCTCAGAGCAGAACTGTGCTGGCTCCAGCTGGGATGCTCAGTTTGAGATAAATTCCCCAAATTCTGCCTTTCCTCTGCAGCTCCCATGTGCTGCTCTCTCAGAGCAGAACTGTGCTGGCTCCAGTTGGGATGCTCAGTTTGACATGGATTCCCCAAATTCTGCCTTTCCTTCAGAGCTCCCATGTGCTGCCCCTCAGAGCAGAACTGTGCTGGCTCCAGTTGGGATGCTCAGTTTGAGATAAATTCCCCAAATTCTGCCTTTCCTCTGCAGCTCCCATGTGCTGCCCCTCAGAGCAGAACTGTGCTGGCTCCAGCTGGGATGCTCAGTTTGAGATGGATTCCCCAAATTCTGCCTTTCCTTCAGAGCTCCCATGTGCTGCCCCTCAGAGCAGAACTGTGCTGGCTCCAGCTGGGATGCTCAGTTTAGGGTGGATTCCCCAGGGCAGATCCCTGCTGGAAGAGCACAGGGAGCTCCTCTGATCCTTCATCAGCTGCACGAGGAGGGAGAATTCATCCACATTTCCCCCAGCAATCCCAACCTTTGGCCCACATCACCTGGACTTTTCCATGCTCCAACCACCACCAAAACCCATCTGGATCTCCATCCTCATCCATCCTCATCCTTGATTTGTGCTCCCAGAGCGTCCTTCCCTTGCTGGACAATATTGAAACTCCCAATTACACCAACCAGATGGGATCAACCCCTGTGGTGATTGGGAGAAATTTTTTATTAAAGCCCAGTATTAATCATGGTAATTGGGGAGGAACTTTGAGGTTATAAAACTACAGCATGTCTAATGAGCGAGCTCCTTCTAGGAGGAACTGAGGGTTTTAATCTAATAATGTCACTTTTATGGATTATGACTGGAGTTTTATGAAGTGTGATATGAAATACAGTGGATTCATGGCTCTCGCTGGATTAATTTGGAAAAGTAGTTTTCCTGGTTCTAGGCCCAAAACCAATTATTGCTCCCATTTCTGTCCCCTGCCCCGTTACCAAACCCCTCTGTCAGAAAATGGGCACCTCCAGCTGTAACATTTTACAGGTTGGGCTTCTTTGTTTGGCTGGAGTTTGGTTTTTTGGTTTTTTTTTTGAAATCCCACATTGTTACAAACATCCAGTAGGCAGAGCAAGCTCAAATTCCATGGCACAGGCTGGATATTTGTCCAGGAGGGGCAAAAAGAAGCTGGAAACTCTTAAACACAGGTGAGGGCCACCTGGAGCTTGTCCACAGCGTGGGGACAGGATCACCTCACTGGGGTTCCTTGATACTGAGCCATTGGTACAGAAAAGCCAAAATTGGGATGTGTGGAAGGATTATAAATCATTTAAAGGGAAAAAGGAAACCTCAAGAACCATCCAGTCCTTCCTGCAGCCCCAAAGTGGAGTCTAAAAGTCAAAGTAGAGTCCCTGCCTGCACTGGAGTGTATTTGTTAAACTATTCCTAGAAAAATACTCATATTTGTAGTTTTCTCCAAAAATTTATCATAGCAGAGACAAAAATATTCCCATGTAGGGAGGCACAGACTGCACCTGAAAAAGTGTCCATGGATGTTTTTAAAGTTTTTAAGGAGCTGTGGGATGCAGCACGTCTGGAACAGCCAGGGCACATCCATGGCAGAGACCAACCCTGTGGGAAACCACGTGGATGGCAAGAGGGGCTGGGGATTGTCCCTGTGACCCCCCTGGGGTGGGTGTTCTTTGGAATCATGGAATTATTGAGGTTGGAATCATGGAACCACTGAGGTTGGAATCATGGGATTATTGAGGTTGGAATCATGGAGTCATTGAGATTGGAATAATTGAAGTTGGAATAATGGAATCATTGATTCTTGAATCATGGAATCACTGAGATTGGAATAATGGAATCACTGAGGTTGGAATCACAGAATTATTGAGATTGGAATAATGGAATCATTGAGGTTGGAATCATGGAATTATTGAGATTGGAATAATGGAATTACTGAGGTTGGAATAACGGAACCATTGAGGTTGGAATCATGGGATTATTGAGATTGGAATCATGGAATCATTGAGATTGGAATCACAGAATTAGTGAGGTTGGAACCATGGAATCACTGAGGTTGGAATCATGGAATTATTGAGGTTGGAATCATGGAATTATTGAGGTTGGAATCATGGAATCATTGAGGTTGGAATCATGGAATTATTCAGGTTGGAATCATGGAATTATTGAGGTTGGAATAATGGAATTACTGAGGTTGGAATAATGGAATTACTGAGGTTGGAATCATGGAATCCCTGAGGTTGGAATCATGGAATCCCTGAGGTTGGAATCATGGAATCACTGATTCTTGGACCATTGAGTCTAATTATTCCCCCACCACAGCCAAGGCCACCACTGACCCCAAGTGTCCCCAGGTGCCTCATCCACACGGCTTTGAAATCCCTCCAGGCACGGGGGTTCCACCCTGGACAGCCCTTTCCACAAAGGAATTCCTCCCTGATTTCCAACCACGTGCAAACCCAAACCCAAAGCAGAGGGTCGCTCACTCCAGCCATGAAATGAGGGCTCTTTAGCTCCAGACAGCAGCCAGGATGAGGAGTCCCACAATCCCACCCCAGGCATTCCCAGCACCCTGGACCTTCCCAAAAGGCTCCAGGCATGCAGGTTTTGGAGGGTGGGACCAGCCCTCAGCTCCTTCCCCATCAGCTGCAGCAGGACCTGGGCACGGCAAGGGGCAGCTCTGGCCTTGGTGGAACCACAAACACCATTTCCATTTGCCATTTGTGCCTCAGAGCCAGCATTATCCCCCAATACCAGCACACAGGAAAAGAAGGATTCAGGAAAAGCATTTTCCAGGCCTGTAGGAATAATGCTGGTTTGAGGTTTAATTACGGCCTGGAATGGGCTGTCAATAGGCACCAATCAATAACTCAGCTACACAGAACTCCCCTGTAATTAATGCTGGATGGTTATTGAGTGATCAGTAGTAAAGTGGAACACCACCAAGAGAGGAAAGTGAAAGCCTTTCCCAGAATATCCTCCTCCCTACTAATTAGGACATTTTTAGGAGATATGTGGGTTCAAAATTCCCTCTGTGAGAAATGATGTGAATTAAACCCTGCTCTCAAATCCTGGATCAGCCCAAAGTCACATGGAACTGTTTATATTCCTTGATTGAAGGAATGCTAAAACACTTCTGGCAAAAATGCTTCTATTCCCTTTCACCATCCAGGCACTGCAGGCTCCTTTGAAAACCACTTTTTCTGCAATATTTAGAGGTATTTAACAATTGCCAAAGTCAGAGCAAATCCAGAGGAGAGAAGGAGAACACATCAGAAAAAATCTATTCTGATAGTGAACATATTCTCTAGTCCAGGTCTTGGTAAAATTTGGATGAAATTGGTACTACAGTATGGGGAAAACAATGTTCTTGGAAATAAATATTGATGGGAACACTGAGCATGGCCAGTGTCAGACAGCCCTGGCACAGGGAAACGGGATCTGTGTCACAATCCCCTTCCAAAAGAATTCAAATCCAAGGTTTTGGTTTCACCAATTCACAAATGGAGACATCTGCAACAGCTGGACTGGGACTCTCTCCCCAGCTTGAAGCCCAGCACGGATTCAAACCCATCTCTGCCTTTTCAAGCTAAAAGGAAAGGACGTGACCACATCCGCAGGCGCGGGGAAAACGCGAGGAGAAAGTCAAGGATGTCACATCTGATCAGCCTGACACCGGCCTGCACAGCACTGGTGGCTCCCCTGATTTGGATCTTTCTGCAGCTCCTCTCCTTGCCTCGTTAAATCCCTAATTTTGGGTAACTTTAAGCTCTCAGCAACATCTGCAGTGAAATATTTAACTTGGGTTGGCTACTCGGTGTCACTGGAAGCCAAGGCTGGGTGAGTTTCCAGCTCTGGGATGACCTGGATTTTTCCAGCAACCCAAGAGCACATTTTGGGGGGGAACACACGGAGCTGATCCCTGAGCCCTGAGCCCGTGGGCTCCTCAGAGCCCAGCAGAAATGGGAAACAGTTGTGGCTGAAAACACCCCAGGAAAACCCAGCCCGGTGCTGTGTTTGGGGCTGGGCAGCATTTGATTTTAATAAAGCCAGGCTGCAAAAGCCTGAAGGATGAAAAAAAAGTGAAGGAATGGATGTAAAAATTTTATGGAAATGCTAAAAAAAAAAAAGGAAAGAGGAGAAATGTGAAGGAAGAGCAGAACAGCCACCGTGCCTTGGCATCTCCATCAGTGCCTCTGCAGCCAGGCTCTGTCCCAAATCCTTCCCTCAACTCTGCTGGAAAATGGCTTCAAACTGGGATAAATGCAGAATCAAGGAATATCCTGAGTTGGGAGACACCCCCAAGGATCACTGAGGTCCTTGGTGAGGATCTGCCACAGGTTTCCCAGAGCTGCTGGGGCTGCTCCATCCCTGGCAGTGCCCACGGCCAGGCTGGACAGGGCTTGGAGCACCTGGGACAGGGGAGATGTCCCTGCCCATGGCAGGGGCTGGGAAAGGTCACTGAGGTCCCTTCCAGCCCAAACCACTCCAGGATTCTGGGATTCTAAGCCCAGCTCTGGTTGTAACCACGCAGCTCACGGACACATTTAAATTTTATTAAATTTTGTTATATTTTCTGAGGTCAAAAGAAGAAAAAGCAGGAAAAATAAGCATTTTCCCATTTTCCTTCCATCCCAGATGGCAGCTTAGCAATCCCTGAGCTGTCAGAGGTGGGGACTAAATAAATAGCAAATGAAATGTACCCTGGGCAAAACCAGAGATGCTTAAGAAAACACAAAATGTGTTAAAAATCACATTTTTTATGCTGCCATCTGCAGCAGTTTCTTTTCAGCCTTACTCATAATTCCAATTACAATGGGAGCGAGGTGTAAATGATGAAATAATTTTTTAAAAAATAGGTTTTTCAGCTCTTTCCTTCCCTGAGCAGTTGGTTCCATATGGGACAAAATGATGCTGGGATGGAGGCAGGGAAGATCATGAGGGATGGGGATGCTCATTGCTCCAGCCCTGCTGGGGGGGCTTTTATTTTATTTAGATGGATTTATTTACTTGTAGGAATCTGAAAGAAACCTCCAGCACAGGGATTGATGGAGTCTGTTCAGCCCTAGATAGGAACAGAAGGCAAAAGAAGCCCAAATCCTGCTTTTAGCTGTGCAGAGGAAGACAAGGTGCTGCAAAGGGATGGGATTTAATAAACCTGGAGCCATTCATCCCTGCCCTAATGGCAAAGGAGGGTTTCAGGGCTGGCTCTGCAGAGCCCAGGCACGGGGAGGAGCTGAGGGCAGTGGGTATTCCCTGGTAGCCTCATCCTGCCCTCCCCAGCCCGGATTTGGCCCGTGGCAGCCGGGATCACATGAGCTGTGCATCCCTGAGGATGCTGAGGAGGAAGCAGAAAATGCCACCCACTTGCAAGGTCACAGCTGCAAGATCCCTTGCTCAGGCTGCTGCACTGATGGCTTACATATGAGAGGAACCCTTGGAAGAGGAATGAAAACATCCCAGGCTGGATATTCCAGGCAGGGCTGTCACAGGAGGGGGAAACGCTGCCCTGCAAACACCCAGGGGCTGCTCCCAGGGAGAGCTGCTCCCCTGGAACCCTCCTGCCCAGGCCTTGAGGCTTTCCAGCTCCCAGGAATCTGCAGCAGAGGATGAAATGCAGCTGCCTGTCTGTGAGGAAGTTCCTGCTCCCCACAGTGACTCATCCCACAAACCCCAAGGGCATCCACATCAGCCACGGGGCTCGCTTTCAAGGGCTGCTCATGATTCACCCACAAACTGGGTTTGTCAACAGAGGGGGAGAGCAAAAATCCATCATTGCCTCATCCTGTGAGTCCAACAGCCTCATCCAGCAGCGGGGAGAAGGAGCCAGGTGCCAGAGTGACACTGGGACAGAGGCTGGGAGTGAGACACCAGTGCCAGGCACTGCCTGGTGCTGCTGGAGGAGCTCTGGAAAGGGATTGATAAGAAGGAGCAAGGATGTGAATGCTCCCAGGCTGCTGGGCTGGGAAAAGAGGCAGAAAACTGGGGAGGGGGAAATGCAGGGAGCTGGGAAATGATGCAAAGAACTGGGGGAAAAAACCACAGGGAGTTGGGAAAAGATGCAAAGAACTGAGGAAAAAAAATGCAGCGAGCTGGGGAAAATGAGGGGAGCCAGGAAGAGATGCAGAGAGCTGGGGAAAGATGCAGAAAACTCGGTGGGGGAAATGCAGGAAGCTGGGAAATGATGCAAAGAACTGGGGTAAAAAAATGCAGGGAGCTGGGAAAAGATACAGAGAACTGGGAGGGAAAAATGCAGGGAGCTGGGAAAAATGAGGGGAGCCAGGAAAAGATGCAGGGGGCTGGGGAAAGATGCAGAAATCTTGTCTGTCCCAGTTTTCCTGCACCATCCCCACGGTGCTCAGAGCTTTGGCAATGTGTGCACGGCCAGTGCCAGGTCAGGACATGGATCAGGAGCAGGCAGAGGCACCTGGAGAGGTGAGAGAGGATCTGCCCAGGTGCCCTGGATGGATTCTGCAGGAAGAACCTGCTCAGCAGCCCTGGCAGGCCCTGTTGGGTGGGCATCTCCATCCTGGACCTCCAGGCCATGGGCTTGGTACAGAGAGTTTCTGTCTGGCTTTGGAGATTAATTCCTCCTGACAGTGAGGAAGGTTTCTGCAAACCAAACTGTTTGGGAGCCAGAGCCAAAGGCAGGGCTGGGAGCAGCAATGCCAGAGCTGCAGAATTCCCTGCTGGAGCCAGGCTGTGCCACAGGGAGCTCCTTGGGCCTGGAAACGCCGGAGCTGTGAGGCAGCAGGGAGGGAAGGGAATGGAGCAGCAAAGGGCAGCTCTGGGCAGGATTTACCAGGGGAGCCCAGGGAGGTGTCCCCCAGCCCTCCCAGCTGTGGGCACTGCTGCTCCTTTCTGGTGTCCTGTGGTGGCAGTGATGCTGTCACCGTGCTGGGGGAGCTGGTGACACCGGGCACTGTCACCAGGGAACACAAAGGGGACTGGCAGGGGTCCAGGGAGAGCCTTTGGAACCCACCCAGAGGTGTCTCCTGGTCCTGAAGATCTTCCTGTGCTGGACAGGGAATGGTCTGGGAGTGTTGATGAGGAATTGTGACACTGGCACTTCTCCAGAGCAGGATCACCATGGGCTCTGCCAACCCAGGATGGCAGAGAGGGACAAGAGGAGCAGCAGGGTGACACAGAGATGGGTCCTGAAGACCCTCCTGGTTTCAGCCTTGTCCTGGACAGGGAATGGTCTGGGAGTGTTGATGAGGGAATTGTGACACTGGCACTTCTCCAGAGCAGGATCACCATGGGCTTTGCCAACCCAGGATGGCAGAGAGGGACAAGAAGAGCAGAGAGTGACACAGAGATGGCAGCAGAGCCACCTGAGCCCCACCCAGCCACTCATCTGCAGGCACCTGAGCTTTGGGATGTGGTGAACCCCTGGTTTGGGACACATCCCACCCCTCCTGACCTGAGCCAGCCACAGAAACCCCTCCACGTCCCAAACACAATCACTGCTCCCAACCTGCCCACATTTGCAATAAAAGTACGATTTGCAATAAAAGTACAGCCTGTCACACTGCTGTGAGGGAGGAGAAGCACCAAGAGAAGCAGCAGAACCACAAGAACACCCCTGGAACAACTTCCAGCCAGGACATCTCCACCACAGTGTGGCCAAGGGCAGCCCTGGAAGCCACACAAGGACTCTTATCACAGCAGTGGCTGAGTGGGGAGTATTTCATTTGGCACCCTTTGGAGGCCTCATAATCTTTTCCTTTATGATTAATATTAAACAAGTCATATTCCTTATGGAATTTCCTAACCCTGTCTGTTTATATTTTTCTCTACATCAGAGTTAATATTTTAAGATTGCCTCTCTCTTTTTTTTTCCTCTTTTATTTCACGTTCATCTGTTTTTCCTCATTTTATAAATCAGGTTTCTTGTTTAGTAGTCATGACAACATCTGCCTGTGGTGGTTACACCACAGCCTGGGGCTTTTTATTTTCTTTTCTCCCCCCAAGCTGCATAAGAATAAAAAAAAAAAAAAATCCTTTAAATAAATAAAAGCATAAAATGAAAGGGGCAAGTTGGGAAGAGCCTCCTCCTCCTTTCCCTCCAATGACCCACTTCAACAAGACTTCCCAGCATGGTGGGTGAGGACTCATTTGGCTTTAATCCTGCAAAGTCTTATCCACTTAGTTCACTTCAATGGGAATACTCGGAGCACATCAGCTCAGGCACATATGAAAGTCTTTAAAACCTTGAGGTCTGGGCCTGAGAGGCACAAAAATGAAAAGCTGGAGTTGCATTTTCCTTCTGGGCGTTGAGCTCTGCACAACAGCACAAGGGCTGGGGTGGGATGGGGTGGGATGGGGATGTGCTGCTCCCAAGGGGAGCACGGGGTCACTTCCAGGAGATGCTGGAGTTCAACATCATCTTCTCAGCATGGACCACCACGAATCCATCCACCACAGCCACCCCATGGCTTTGGCACCACCTTGCTCTGGATTCCCAAAAAACCCCAGGGGCTCCTGGAGGCAGCAGGACCCACCTTGACAGCCTTACTTCAATGAAACCCTGTCAGGACAACCTGGAGATCTGGCACAGGAACCCCAAAGCAAAGCAGCATCACATCCCCAGTGCATTCCTGGGATCTAGGGAATATTAAAGAATGTATTTTCCCCCCTAAATTCAGTCTTTCAGGATGCTGGGAAGCAGCAGCTTAGAGGGAATTCAGTACAGCACAGTCACCCCGTGGCTTTGGGTGTAAAAGGGTGTGGAATTAACCCCCCCAGCTACTGAACCAGCAGCTTAGAGGGAATTCAGGCTTGTGGAAAAACAGGAGTGAGTTCTCCCACGAGCACCACAAATGGCCATGGAGCCAGGGCTCTGTGCTTGCCCATGGAAAGCCACCACTCAAACTCCACGGGGTGTTCACCCAGGGCTCCAGGAGATGGCCAGGAACACTGAGAGCAGCCCTGGACCCAGAGCAGGCAAGGAGGAAGGGGAAAGGGCAGGAGCTGAACAAAGCAGATGAACCCTGCATGCAGCAGGACCTCGGGAGCCCTGGGACACGGTGTCCAGATGTTGTGAGGTCGCTGTAACCTGACTCCGAGAGGAAGAGGATGTGCTCCTCCAAACTCCCCCTGGTGCTTTAATTCACTGCAGCCTGCCTCGGGCTGCCTGTGGTGATCACAGGTGGGGCTTCACACTGACCACAACCGTGGAGCTGGGGGCAAAAGACTCCAATCCTCTCAGCTTTGGCTGCCAAGGCGGTTGAGGAACAGATTTCCATGGAAACATCTCCCTTTCCCTGCTGTCAGGGGCCAGAGGAAATCCCTCCAGCAGGGATCCTGCAGCACCAAGGAGCCTCTCACTGATGGCCACCAGCACCTGAGACTGCCCAGCAGGACTTTCCAGCTGGTCCCTTCCTGCTGGGTGGTGGAGAAGGGGAATTGGGAAAGAACACAACATTTTGAAGCTCCAGTTTTTTCTGTGGTCACATTTTTTTTCCAAATAACCTCAGGAAAATGATCTCTCCATCTTCAGGACCTCACTGTGCCTGTAATGCAGGAGCTCCAGCACCATCCCTCTGCCCCTGGACCTCAGAGGTGGAGCTGATTTGGGTGCATTGGGTTTCAGGGTGTCCCCCTGACCCTTTTCCCTTGGCTCTGCTCCCTCTGAGGTTTCTGGCTGCAGGGATGATCTGTGTTGGATGAGGAGAACTGCCAGATTTGCCTCAGAGGGATTTGTGTGGGGATTACAACTGCTTTTCAAGGGCTGGCTATGGAATAAATGACATTAATGATGCCATAAACACGATCCCTGTCTCTCCCACTCCCCACTCCTGCCATTCCCACCCCCATCCAAACAATCAAAGCAATCTGATTTGGTTTTCCAGAGGAAATTTTGAAATTTCTGTTGACTGAGGCATCCTGAGCTTTCTACTGCTCCTGGATTTTGGCATCTCAGAGGAGCTGGCAGCTTCTCTGAGGGTGACACTGATGTAGAGCCTGGTCCAGTGAGAGGTGTCCCTGCCCAAAATGAGCTTTAAAGTCCTTTCCAACCCAAACCATTCCAGGATTCTACTGAATACCTGTCCCTTTCTGCTTGTTTGCTCATAAAGTACAGGGAATCCATCCATGAGCCACCCCAACCATCACTGCCACACCACACTGGCCAAAATTTGGGACAAAACATTCCCAAACTGCTCCTCCTGTGCATTTTTCTCCCAGACTTCCTCAGCCTTTCCAGCAAAACTGGCCTGATCTGGGATTTCTCCCTGTTTCCAAGTTTTCCTGCCCGGAGCAGGGTGTAAATTTAAAAGTGCCACTTGTGTCCCTGAGCAGCTCCAGTGTGGACACCCAGCCCAGACCAAGCCCACGTGGCTCCTGCAGAGCCCAACCTGGCCCCAGAGGGAGTTTCACGTGTGGAAAAAGTTACTGAGGAACGTGGGCAAAGCAGCTCCTGGCAGAGATGGAATTAAAATCCAAGAGGAAAGCAGGAGAGGTGAGACCTCGTGCTGCAAACACCTGCCTGGATCGAGGTGCTCTGGGGCTCAGCCCAGGGCTTGGAGCAGCAGCAGAAATCCAGGATGCTCTGCACAATGTCAGCACAAATCATGGGATCTTTTACATGGATCAATCAAAACCATGGGGTGGTTTGGGTTGGAAGGAACCTCAAAGCTCATTTCCAGCCCCTTTCCATGGGCAGGGACTCCTTCCACTGTCCCAGGCTCCTCCAAGCCCTGTCCAGCCTGGCCTGGGACACTGCCAGGGATCCTGCAGGGAAATGTTCCCAATAAAAGGGAAAGGGAGATTGGGGTTTGCAAACAATTCTCCAGGGAAGGATCACCACTGCCCACAGCCCAGCATCTCCATCCCACAGCCAGGGCAGCACCAAACAAACCCCAGCTGCCCCAGGAGGATCCTGAATCACAGCTCCAAAATTCTCAGTTTTTATAAGAAGATGAAAGCCATGAGTGACACAGGTTTCCTACAGGATCCTGTACTCTTCTCACAGCTCCAAAATTCTCAGTTTTTATAGGAAGATGAAAGCCACGAGTGACACAGGTTTCCTACAGGATCCTGCATTCTTCTCTGAGCCACAGCTCCAAAATTCCCAGTTTTTATAGGAAGATGAAAGCCATGAGTGACACAGGTTTCCAAGAGGATCCTGCACTCTTCTCACAGCTCCAAAATTCCCAGTTTTTATAGGACAATGAAAGCCATGAGTGACACAGGTTTCCTACAGGATCCTGCACTCTTCTCACAGCTCCAAAATTCCCAGTTTTTATAGGAAGATGAAAGCCATGAGTGACACAGGTTTCCTGCCATTTCTGGCTGTTGCATCAGCATGGAGATAAGAGCCCTGCTGGAGCTGGGGCAGGGGATGGTGCAGCTGTGTAAACTGCGTGTGGGCTGGAGCATCCCAGGGCTGCAGCCTCATCCCAAAGCTGCCAGAGCAAAATCCAACCTCTCTGGGGGCTGCAGCTTCATCCCAACATTGCCAAAACAAAATCAAACCTCTCTGGGGGCTGCAGCCTCATCCCAACACTGCCAGAGCAAAATCAAACCTCTCTGGGGGCTGCAGCCTCATCCCAACACTGCCAGAGCAAAATCCAACCTCTCTGGGGGCTGCAGCTTCATCCCAAAATTGCCAAGGCAAAATCCAACCTCTCTGGGGGCTGCAGCTTCATCCCAATGCTGCCAAAACAAAATCAAACCTCTCTGGGGGCTGCAGCCTCATCCCAAAATTGCCAAAACAAAATCAAACCTCTCTGAGGGCTGCAGCTTCATCCCAACACTGCCAGAGCAAAATCCAACCTCTCTGGGGGCTGCAGCTTCATCCCAAAATTGCCAGGGCAAAATCCAACCTCTCTGGGGGCTGCAGCTTCATCCCAAAATTGCCAAGGCAAAATCCAACCTCTCTGGGGGCTGCAGCTTCATCCCAAAATTGCCAAGGCAAAATCCAACCTCTCTGGGGGCTGCAGCCTCATCCCAAAATTGCCAAGGCAAAATCCAACCTCTCTGGGGGCAGTGGTGTTTCACAGCAATATTAAACCCACAACAGGCCAAGGAGTTGTGCTCATCAAAGCAGGAAAAGGGAAAATCCATCTTCACCTCCACCCCTGAGCAGCCCAGACATGGAGATGCATCCCTCTGAAATGGTGTGGGGTTTGTTTGAATGGCTTTAATTAATGCTGGCCAGTCATTGTGTGAGGGGACTGGGGAATGGGACACCTCTGACTGTGCATGGTTTCACACAGAAAAGCACACACTCATTTAACTTGACAGGTCAGAACTGATTGGAATATGCAAATTATTTTAAAAACCCCTAAGCTGACCCTGTGGGAGGACAGGGCACAGGGAAGCTGTGGCTGCTCCATCCCTGGAATGTCCAACACCAGGTTTGGAGCACCTGGGACAGTGGAAGGTGTTGGGGTTGGAACTGGATGGGCTCTAAAGTCCCTTCCCACCCAAATCATTGCAGGAAAACCCTGCCAGGAAGCCAGAGAAGGAGCACAATCAAAACTGCAGTGACAGCCAGGGATCCCAGGGGGAAGCTGAAGGAGCAGGGATGGGAAGAAGCCTCCTTCCAGCCAGAAAAGTCACTTTACCAGCAGGAAAATCCTCCCCTTGCTCCAAGAACACCACACCAAAGGCACCATCCCACTGCAGCCCCTTCCACGCCTGGGATGGGCACATTTTGTCTTCACACATCCATCTCTGACACCAATAAATGAATTTCTTCATAATAAATGTATTAAAAATCCTCTTTAAAAGGAGTTTCTCATCTGCCATCTGTTTCCAGTTAGGCTGTTCTGATTTCATCTTCTTTTTATTTTTTTGAAATGGAATAGAAAACATTATTTAAAGGCCCTGTCATCTTGCTGGTGGGAGGAGAGATCCCAAATCCCAAATCCCAACATGTCCCCCTGCTGAACAGCAAAGGCTTGGTGGGAGCCAAGAGCTGGGAAAGTGCAAAGGAACCAGTTCAGATAAGGACTAAGGGACAGAAAATGGGATTAAACTTGGAAAACCTTCACCATTTCCTCAATTTCTCCCCTGAAACTGGAGAAATTCACAGATATTTAAAGATATTTGACACATTTCAGTGGGCGAGTGCTTTGGCTTGGGCACAGGAATGGGTTGTGATGGTTTCACTCTGCTTCAGCAGCTACATCTAAACGTAAATAAATAATTTTCCCTGGAAATATGGTGCCAGAACATGGTGAAGATCATGTCATGGACACCAGGAACATCTCTGGTTTGCAGCTGCTCTGGCTCTCATCAGACAGAAATGTTTTATGCCATCACTCACATGTGCAACACATCCTTTATCTCCCAGCCTGGAGCTGGATCCTGATCCCATCTGGGAGATGCAGATGTTGGAAGCTCCAGCTTGGATCACTTCAGCATCCTCAGCATCCATTTCCCCCATCCTGCCCAAGCACCTGGAAATTCTGCTGCAGGACAAAAGGTTCTGGAGCACGGAGGGATTCTGAAAATCAGGAGCCAAATCCAAACAGGGAGAGAGGCCAAGCACCCTGAGGTGCCCCAGAGCCCAGGAGGTGAAGCCTCCCTGTCAGCCAGGTCATTCCATGAGCTCTGGGAGCTGCTCCTGGAGTGGGGAGAGCACCAGGGGCAGCACAGAGAGAGGCACTGGGACAGCAGAACAGAGAGAGGCACTGGGACAGCAGCACAGAGAGAGGCACTGGGACAGCAGAACAGAGAGAGGCACTGGGACAGCAGCACAGAAAGGGGCACTGGGACAGCAGAACAGAGAGGGGCACCTGAGAGCCCCTGGACTGTCAGGACCCAGCACATCCCTCTGGCTGTCCTGAGCAGCCCAGACCCTGCCAGGGGTCTCAGAGACCCTGGCACAGAGCCCAAAATGCCCCTGTGGGTTTGATTATGACCCGTGGAGCAAGTCACCAACCTTCTATGAAGATCTGCAAGCCACAACAGTTTAAGTGGAATATTAGTGAAGTTATCACAGAGTGGAAAAGTAGATTTTGGGGTTTTTGGTATGGGGGTTCAGGAGGCAAGATGGAGGGAACTGGGTGTGTCCAGCCTTTCTCCTTCTTTTTCTTGGCCTCCATCTTCTGTGGTGATGTTGGCACTTGGGGATTGGTTTGTGGTGAAGGTGCACTTGCTAACAAGGGTGAAAGGTATTGGGGATAAAAGGTAAATCTGATGTACGTAGTTTTTATTATAAAAAGACACGACCGCCCCGTGGGTGTCAGAGTGCCCTTGGCTGCCTTGCTGGTCAGATCCCGGCTGGCAGAGAGGAAAACTCTGTAAGATAAGAAATAATAAACAATCTGAAGAGTGAAATGTTGAAGAGTCCAGACTCATCCTTTGACCCGTGGCTGCCCTGAACCATCCTGTGTGTGTGTGAGCAGGGACAGCAGCCGGGTCGGACACTGGACAGCAGCCGGGTCGGACACTGGACAGCAGCACAGAGAGAGGCACCTGGGAGCCCTGGACAGCTGCAACGTGGCCAAAACACCAGGACTGGGTGAGTTCCCATCCCATTTCAGCAAATCTTGCAATTTAAGGATCCAGCTGGTGATTCTGGAGTCAGTGCTCAGCAATGTTCCCAAGGATGGCACAGAGGTGGCACCAGACTGTGCCACCAGCACCGGGCCAGCCTGGCACTCGTGGCAGCTTCCAGAATTCTGGAACTGTGCTGGAACTCAGCCCTGGATGGCCACTGGCCCCAAACCCAGTGAATGAAAACCAACCCCAACCTTCCTGCTGTGCTTTTCCAGCCATGGCAGTGCTGCCCACCCCAGGGGTCTCCTGTGTGTGACCGTGCTCACAGGGGTCCCAGGATGAGGGAAGGGATGAGGATCTGACTCCATGGTTCAGAAGGCTGATTGATTATTTTATCATATATATAATATTAAAACTATACTAAAAGAATAGAAGTAAGGATTTCATCAGAAGGCTGGCTGAGAATAGAATAGGAAAGAATGATAACAAAGGTTTGTGCTTGACTGAGAGAGTCCTGACAGCTAGACTGTGATTGTCCATTAATTAGAAACAACCACATGACACCAATCACAGATCCACCTGATGCATTCCACAGCAGCAGATAAGCAATGTTCACATTTTGTTCCTGAGGCCTCTCAGCTTCTCAGGAGGAGGAAAAATCCTAAGGAAAGGATTTTTCAACAAATATCATGGCTACACCTGTGCAAGCCTGACTCCATGGCTGGGCATCCAATCTCCCTGTCAGGTTCAACAGCAGAGGCAGCAAAGCTGAGCTGGCAGGGACAGGGCAAGCAGAGGCAGTGCCAGCCCTGCTCCATGGCAGAGCAGCTCCTCCTGAGCCCCCAGCAGCCACCTTGGATTCCCAACTCTGCAAAGCCCAGCCCGGGGCTGTGGGGTGCCCTCCAAGCCTCCGTGGTGCCAGCAGGATGAGGGGTGGGGAAGGAGCCCAGCTCCAGGCTGCTGGAGTCACTGCTGCTCCCCTCTCCAATTAATCAAGTTCCCATACTGATTAACAGCCTGATTCATGGCTCTCGTTAGGAGCATTCTGGAACAAACAAGGCTGTATTTCAAGGCCACTGGCTTAATGGTTAAAATAAATACCTTCCAAATTTCTATTTTCAAGTAGCTGAACCTTTTCCACCTTTACAACTAATTCAGACTTCCTTCAAATTATTTTTCTAAGTAATATAACAATTTGTTTTTCATTAGAGCTTGTCAAAGCCGGACTTGGGTTTATTTTGAGAGAAACCAGCACTCTCCAGAAACTGTTTAGTACAATCTGAATGACGCCCAAAGGGGTTATTGCAGCCACAATCAAAATAGAGTTTACAGCACTGGCTTGGGGTGACACTTTATTTAATGATTTCAAAAAAAAAAAAAAAAGAAACAAAAAAAAAAGAGAAGAAAAAAAAAACCCAGTGCCCTGAATCAGGAGCTAATTAAATGCACTCCTATGGCTCCCAGGGAGTGTTTCTCAGTGCCTCTGACTACTGCAGAATGCAAGGACTTAACTTGTTGCTAACTAATCCCAGAGCCCATTATGGGAGCAGTGTTATTTACTGGTTTGGGGTGGTATGTGCTGCTATTCCCGTGTCTGGCACAGCAGATCCTATCGAGCTGGATGTGAAATCAAATCTCAGAGCGATTAAACAGTTTGGGTTCTGCCTGCTTAACTCAGAATGTTTCTTGTTGGGGGGTGTAGAGCTCAGGGTTTAATTTAAGGGGGCTTAAATGTAACAGAAAATCTGCCCTGTGAGCGCTTTGATTTCACATTCCTTCTGTTTTGCTGTGGGGAACGCGGGGCTGGAGCAATGCCAGGGTGAGGGGGGGATCCGGGATCCAGGAGGGGCTGGGACAGCCCAGGCACCCTCACCTGGACCAGGATGGGTGCACAGGGCTGGGACCGACCTCCATAACCCCAGCCCGAGCTCCAGCATTCCCAAAGAACCTCGGGATCTCTCTCCTGCACCTTCCCTCTCACACCCCACCAGATCTAAAAATCCAAAGCGGATTTTTGAACAACCAGACTGCAAAACTGCTTTCCACAGGCCCATTCCTGCAGTCCTGCTCTGTTCATTTTTCCTGGGACTCTCTGTTTGTTGTTTCTTTCTAAACCACAACAAAATCAACAAGATTTGGACTTTGGGGAAGGCTGAATTTCCTCTGTTCTGGCAGGGGAGCCCAGCCCAGGCAGTGACACCCACCCAGGGCTGCTGGGCTGGGGGACCAGGCTCCCCAGCATCCTTAGGGAGTTATAAAAAAGCAGAAAAGGGATTTTTTACAGGGATATGAAGGGATAGAACAAGGGGGAATGCATTTAAACTGAAAGAAAAGAGATTTACAGTGAATATCAGGAAGAAATTCATCCCTGGGAGGGTGGGCAGACCCTGGCACAGGTGCCCAGAGCAGCTGTGGCTGCCCCTGGATCCCTGGCAGTGCCCAGGCCAGTTTGGACAGGGATTGGAGCAGCCTGGCACAGTGGAAGGTGTCCCTGCCATGGCAGGGGTGGCACTGGATGGGCTTTGAGGTATTTTCCAACCCAAACCATTCTGGGATTGTGTGAAGTGCAGAATAATTCCTGAATTTTCCGTCTGCTCCCTCCTCCACTGAACTGGGCTTTATCCTCACACACATTAACACCAGCACTCTGCATCCACACAGGAAAACACCTCCTCCAGCAGTGCCCGTGCCCGTGGCTGCCCAATTAAAGCCCTAACGAGGGCCCTGATGCTCCTGGCACTGGGGTAACCCCGTTAATCCTGCTGGAGACACCCCTGATTTACACCAGCCTGGCCACGAGCACAAGCCCAGCCCGGCTGTGACAAGTGAAAACAAACACTGGATTCAGACACTTTCTGCAGGGAGGGGGGGCTGCTCAATTTTTGTTCCCTCTCTCCAGGCTGCTGCTGTGACCTCTGCTACCTCCTAAGTCAGCAACACAATCTCTTGCAGCTGTGGCACTGCAGCAGCCTGATTTAATTTGTGTGTGTGTGTGGCTGCAGGGGCAGCTCATCCCTCCAGCATCTCGTGCTGTGGCAGAGGCAGTGCTGGGACAACGGGGGGCTCGGTCCTCCCCTCCCAAAAAATAAAAAAAAAGAGGGGGGGAAACCTCCACTTGGCCTCCCCTGCCTTCCTGGAGAGATGGGAACAAAATCAACCAGAGGGAAATGTCCTTTTCCATCAAAATTTTTAAGAGGTTGGGGTTTGGCCAAGCCAAGGAGGAAAAAAAAAATTAAAAAAAGCCAGAAAATATCTGTTCAACAACTGTTTTCTGCCTGAAAAGAAGGAAAAAAAAAAAAAAGAGGAGGAAAATGACTTTGCTGCTGCTCTCCTGCCCATGCCCAGCTCCCTGGTGCAGTGCCCAGCTGGGCAAGGGTGGTGCTGGCACCTTGTTTGGCAGAACAGAGCTGGAGATTTCTGCCCTGTCACCCCTGTGCCCCTGGCACTGTCACACTTTTGCCCCTGGCACTGTCACCCCTGTGCCCCTGGCACTGTCACTCTTTTGTCCCTGGCAGTGCCATCCCTGTACTCCTGCACTGCCATCCCTGTACTCTGGAACTGTCACCTCTCTGCTCCTGGCACTGCCATCTCTGTGCCCCTGGCACTGTCACCCCTGTGCTCTGGAATTGCCATCCCTGTGCTCCTGACATGGTCACCTCTCTGCCCCTGGCACTGCCATCCCTGTGCTCTGGGTGGCTCCTGCTGGAAGCCATCCCAGGATTGCCCCGGTGGGAGCAGGGAAAGGATCCACCATCCCCCCTGAGGATCAGGAGATGTTCCTCAGCCCAGCCCCTCCAGGATCAGGAGATGTTCCTCAGCCCAGCCCCTCCAGGATCAGGAGATGTTCCTCAGCCCAGCCCCTCCAGGATCAGGAGATGTTCCCCAGCCCCTCCAGGATCTGGAGATGTTCCTCAGCTCAGCCCCTCCAGGATCTGGAGATGTTCCCCAGCCCCTCCAGGATCAGGAGATGTTCCTCAGCTCCTCCAGGATCAGGAGATGTTCCTCAGCCCCTCCAGGATCAGGAGATGTTCCCCACCCAGCCCCTCCAGGATCAGGAGATGTTCCCCAGCCCAGCCCCTCCAGGATCTGGAGATGTTCCCCACCCAGCCCAGCCCAGCCCCTCCAGGAGCTCTGTCCTGGGGTGGGACCTGGGGCTGAGCCCATGCAGGGACCCTGCAGTGTGACCCCCGTGCTGGGGACACGCCAGGAGGAGCTCCCAGGGGCCAGGGCAGGGACTCAGCCTGCACAGATCCATCACATCCAAAGGGATTTGAAAGCTTCAAGCCCTCCCCACGTTCCCAACTCCCCAGGCTGGGCCTTTCTGGCTCTGACTGGGAATCCAGCAGTGCCCCTGCCTTTCCAACAGCACCAGCTCTGCCCTTTCCCTGCCATTTATTCATTTATGGATTTCACCTTTCTGGTCCTGAAGCTCCTTCCCACCTGGCACTGCCAAATCCAGCCTGGCCCCTTCTGCCAGCTCAGAGGGGCAAGGTGGCTTTTCCTGCCTCTTTTTCTGGCTTCCCTCTCACTTCCCCTCATCAACTCCTCTGCCAAGCTGTGTAATTTTACTGCCTGGCTTCCAAGGAGCCAAGAAATAGGTTTGGTGTGAGCTGGGAGTTGGACAGCGTGAAAAACACACAGATCCAGGGGTGGAGGAGGGAGATCCAGGGGTGGAGGAGGGAGATACAGGGTTTGAGGAAGGAGATTCAGGTTTTGAGGAGGGAAATCGAGGGTAGGAGGAGGCAGATCCAAGGTTTGAGGAGGCAGATTCAGGGTTTGAAGAGGAAAATTGAGGGTTGGAGGAGGCAGATCCAGGGTTTGAGGAGATCCAGAGTTTGAGGAGGGAGATCCAGAGTTTGAGGAGGGAGATCCAGGGGTTGAGGAGGCAGATCCAGAGTTTTGGAAGAGGCAGATCCAAGGTTTGAAGAAGGAGATCCAGGATTTGAGGAGGGAGATCCAGGGTTTTGGAAGAGGCAGATCCAAGTTTTGAAGAAGGAGATCCAGGTTTGAAGAGGCAGATCCAGGATTTGAGGAGGCAGATCCAGGATTTGAGGAGGGAGATCCAGGGTTTTGGATGAGGCAGCTCCAGGGGTTTGAAGAAGGAGATCCAGGTTTGAAGAGGTAGATCCAGGATTTGAGGAGGCAGATCCAGGGTTTGAGGAGGCAGATCCAGGGTTTGAGGAGGCAGCTCCAGGCACACTGAAATCCCCACCAAGTGAAGGGTTTGCCTTCCCCAGCAGCCCTTCCAACCTCCCACACCCCAAAAACTCCTCGGGCTATGGGTAAGCTCTGCCCTGGTACTTCTACAGAACCAAGAATAAGAGTCCAGACCTCACCTGGGGTCTCCAAGACCCTCCAAAATATCTTTTTCTCCCCTCCAGGTACTGACAGGCATGTTTTTAATTTGATTTCTCCTGAATATTGGGGTGTTTCAGATCCAGGTGTGTATTTCTCAGGCCCACACCCCACCTCTGCTACGAACACCAGCCAATCACTGAATTGTTAAGGTTGGAAAAGCTCTTCAGCATCATCAAATCCACCCATCAACCACCACATTCACCACTAAACCACGTCCTGAAGTGTCACATCCCCGTTTTCTGAACACTCCCAGGGATAATTTATTCCTGGCAGACACAACTGGCAGCAGTGCCCAGGAGGTCCATGGAAGTGGTGGGGTTTGAGCTGAGCTCACAAAGAGAACGTGGCAAAAGCCCCAAAGCTTTTGGGGCAGGAAACCACAGCAGGAGGGAGCAATCCTGGCCAGGAGCAGCAGCCCCGAGCCCTGCATGGACCTGCAGGGGATGGGCTCATCCCAAGGGTCCCTGTGGCCCCTCCAGGGGGAACTGAGGTGCTGGCAGCACTTTGGTGTCCATAAAGCCACCCTAAATCCCTAAATCCCACCCTAAATCCCATCAAACACAAACCCCAACAGGAACCTCCTGTGCACGTCCAGGATGGGAACAAGGAGGAGCTTCCAGCTCCTTTGGGATAACTCCAGGCTGGAATCCCAACCCCACAGGAATCCCCTGGTGGACACACATCCATGCTCAGGCTGCTGAGCACCTCCTGTCTGATGTTTCCACCCTCTCTAAGCTTTTTTCCTTACAAACGTGAAGCAGGCAAGAAGAATAAGTTCACACTTGGAAAAAAACCCCACTTTCCTCTTTTAAAGCCCAACTTTTTTTGGGTTCCTGACAAAGCAATATTCTCCAGGCCAGTTGGAATCTGGAAAAATACACTCACTCAAGCTCGCCACCATGACTCCAATAACAATTATAAAATGTCCAATAAAACTTGTCTGTAATGTCAATTCAAATCTTGAAAAGCAGAATTAAGTGGTATATCAACATTAAACTTTATTGCTTCCTTTGCAGAGCACAAGGATTGTCAATAAAAGTCATTCTGAATGAAGAAAAAGGGCAGTAAATATTAAATAAACAGGTTTTTGTTGAAATGCTGTAAAGGCACCAGAGCTGCCTCTGACACTGGGACCCTTTCTGCCTGCTCAGACTCCCCTCGTGATCCAAACAAGGCAGTAATTGCCAGCTATCAATAAAGGGCCAATTAAAGGGGCTTGATGCCTGCCCTGGCTGGCTGTCATTAGGACATTTATGGGGTGAACTCGGCTCTGTCTGGGGTGCCCCAGCCCTCCCAGGGCCCTGCTCCTCGTGAGGGGCCCTGCAGGTCCCTGCTGGGAGTGACAGGGATGGAGCAGCCCCGAGGGGAGCACGGGGCATGGGATGGGCTGGGCTGGGAGGGACCCTAAAGGTCACCTTGTTCCAACCCCCTGGGGACACTTTCCACTGTCCCAGGTGCTCCAGCCTGGCCTGGGGCACTGCCAGGGGTGCAGGGTGCTCTGGGCACCCTGTCACCCTCACAGGGATGAATTCATCCCTGATCTCTAATCCAACCCTGCCCTCCTTCACCTTAACCAGAAGAGAGGGCAGGTTTTGCTTTGTCTGGGGAGATTTTTTAGGGTTGGGCTGAATAAAATCCTCCAACAACCTCAGGGGTGGCACAATCACAGCTGGCACCTCTGCAGTGACACCCTGGGATCTCCCTGGGTCAGACCTCTCCCTCCATGAGCCCAAATCCATCCCAACCCGAGCAAAGCTGCCCCAAAAAGGTAAAAGCAGCTTTGGTTGGGTTGGGATGGGTTTCAGTGGCACCCAGACACAACAGGAAGGGTTTGGGCAGCACCAGGAGCCGGGAGGGCACAAACCCGCCGGGGTTTCTGTCAGACCTTTAAAACCTGATCAGCATTTTTGTGGTTTACCAGGGGGCTTTATGAGCTGTTCTCCAGTTTAATCATCACATGAACTCACAGGAAGCAGTAACAGCTCCTGAGTATGAATTTCATGCTGCTGAAATGATGCTGAACAAAGGCAGGGCAGCAAGGGCTGGAAATGGAGTTTCATGAGCAATTTGAACCCTGCCAGGACAGACAGGAGAGGTATCAGATGGGCTCTAGGGAAATATTTATGCAGCAGCTTCTGTCCTCTGAGTTTTGCAGAGGTACAAAAAAACCCACCCCAAAATCAACTGGAATGTGAGTCCATTAAATTTTCAAGGAATTATTTTGATTTTAAACCTCAGCACAGTCAATCTGGTATTTGTGAAGAGCAGCTCAGCCCTTTCCAGAGATAAAGAACAATCCTCAAATGATAAATACAGAAAGAAGAATCCCTTCAGAGATGGACAGATGTCTGTAAAAATTAACTTTTGGGGGAATCACAAGGATTCCCCTCAGAGCCTTTGCACTGACCCTGGGCTGCCATTCCTCTGCCACATAGAAACCAAAGTTCCAGCAGTGGGAAACACCCAGGAATTCCTGGCTGGGAATCATCCTCATTCCTGGAGCCTGAATCCCACCCTGCCCCCTGAGCCAGCTCCTGCTGGGAGGGCTGGGGAAGCCCAGGAGAGGAGGGGACCCTCAGGATGGTGCCTTGGGAAGGCTGAGCTAGAACAGAGGTTGGACAGAGCTAAAGAATGAAGCAGGGATTTATTAGGAAGCCTCAATGGATCCACCTTGGGCTACACCCAAGATGAACCAAAATGGTCACAAAAATGGATGCCCAGTCATGGGGTATCTCACTTTATAAGTTCTGCTCCATTTGCATCTTGCAGTTCATTGTCCAATTCCAGCTTTAGCCCATCCAGTCCCATCCTTTCTGTTTTTCTCTCTCCAGCCCACGGTGTTTGTGCTCTTTGGCTGAGATTTGGATCATTTGTCCTTGGTGCCCAGCTGGAGCAGGAATTGTTTTGTCTCCCTGCTCTGTGCACAGAGCTCACCATCCCCTGATGTGAACCCAGCCCCACACACTAAAGCAGCACAGAATGTGAAAAATAGAAAAACCAAAACCTGAGGCACCATAGCATGAATCCCAAAACTACAACCTAAAGCAGCAAAGGACCTGAAACATTTAAAAGCCAAAACCTGAGGCACCATAACATGAATCTCAGAATCACAGCCTAAAGCAGCACGGAATCTGAAAAACAGAAAAGCCAAAACCTGAGGTACCATAACATGAATCCCAAAACTACAACCTAAAGCAGTAGAGAATCTGAAAAATATAAAAGCCAAAACCTGAGGCGCCAAAACATGAATCTCGGAATTACCACCTAAAGCAGCAGGGAATCTGAAAAACAGAAAAGCCAACACTTGAGGTACCATAACATGAACCCCAAAACTACAACCTAAAGCAGCAAAGAACCTGAAACATATAAATGCCAAAACCTGAGGCGACAAAACATGAATCTCAGAATCACAGCCTAAAGCAGCAGAGAATCTGAAAAATAGAAAAGCCAAAAGCTGAAGGACAGGAATGAGGAGCAGCTCACCTGGAAGAGGATCTGCAGCAGCCCGTGCAGGATGGCCATCCTCCTGCCCAGCAGCAGGAAGAAGGGCACCAGCAGCTCGATGAAGTGGTTGACCAAGGTCTCGAAGCGGTGGAACCACCAGGGCGAGCGGTGCATGAAGTACGAGATGGGGTTGGGCACTGGCTGTGTCTGCAATATCACAGGGAAAAAGGAGTTAATCCCCTCCAATATCAGAGGAAAAATTAATTAATCCCCTCCAAAACTTGGTATGAAGTGCTGCTACAAAGCTCTGGCCTTATTCCTTGTTTCTCTCCCCAAATTTGCCATCCTGCACCTCTGGGAACTCGTTTCTTTGCAGACAAAATGACTTCATTCCACACGTCTTTAAGCAAATTCATCTCTTAAAAACCAAGTTTTTTAATTTTCCCTTTTGTCATCATAACCAAACTCCATCTTAAATTAAGTCCACTGTTATTTAACACTGAAATCTTACACTTGGATCAGCACTGAGGGATGTTAAAGTGAGTGAGGATCCTCAGAGCAACGGAGCAGATCCAGAAACTGAGCCTAAGATTTGCTTGGGGTCAGGCCTTGGGTCAAACAGAGCCAGGAATGGAAACCAGATTTCAAAACCTCGGAGATCTGCTTTCAAAATGTTTAAAATTCAAATAAATGGGCTGGTGGAGCTGCTTTCCAAGATGGTAATTTGGGAGAGGAAAGTGTAATTCCTCTAAACATGCTCTGCTGGTTAAGGTATTTACATACTGGCCTTGGGACAATATTATTCTTTTGTCAGCCTGAAATTTTTTGACACTGGGAGATTTTTCTGTCCAGGACAAGAAAACGGCAAATTTTTCAAAGGGAACAACCCCAAATTCTGATATGTTAATAACTGCCACCCTAAGAAATCCCACAACTGGAGCGAAAAATAAATGTGAATTTATCTTAACGTATCTGACAGGCTCAAATTCCCCGGTATTGTTTTAAAACTTCAACAACGACAACAAAAAAAGAGAGAGCTCGAAAACACAAATGATAATTGAAGGAGACACAACACATCTTTAAATTATTTGTAGTTAAATCCAAAATACAAACAAAACAGGGCAAATCCTGCAGGATGCATGGCAGCCAAGCACGCTCCCGCTGCCAAATCCCACAACTATTGTAATTCCTTATTAGCAAAGCTGGGATTAATAAAGCCGGGCCTGGGCTGGAGGCCCCTCAGGACAGGAGACCGCATCCTTCCTTCCCAGATGGAGCCAGGCCGGGGTCAGGAGCTCTGCCAGGGCCTCTCCGGCCGGCCTGGGGGGTCAGGGCAGCCCCAGGTGTCCCCGGGGTCCCTCCCCTCCACCAGGACCTGCTTCCAGCCCATCCCTGCTGGGCTCCCCCAGCACTCCCAGCGAGGCTCCCAAAGGGATTGTTGTGATCCCAGATTGCTGGGAAATGCTTTTAGCCTTCCAAACTGGCAGGCTGTTTGTTAGCTCTTTATTATTATTATTATTATTATTATTATTATTATTATTATTATTATTATTATTATTATTTTATTTTTATTATTTTATTTTATTATTATTTTTATTATTTTTATTTTTAATTTTTTTAATTTTTATTTTTATTATTGGCAGGCTGTTCTTTGTATTACGATTATTATTATTATTATCGTCATCGCCGTTATTATTCTTATTATAATATTATTAATTTATAATTATAGTCACAATTATGAACTTATTATTATTACCATCCCCACAATTAGTATCACATGATCAGAATTTTTTATCATCATTATTACCACAAAAATAGTAATTATTATTAATGATTTATTATAATGATAAATATGAAATAATAATAATAATAATAATAATAATAATAATAATAATAATAATAATAATAATAATAATTATTATTATTATTATTATTATTATTATTATTATTATTATTATTATTATTATTATATTTTTATCTTTATTTTTTAATTTTTATTATTGGCAGGTTGTTCTTTGTATTACGATTATTATTATTATTATCGTCATCACCGTTATTATTCTTATTATAATATTATTAATTTATAGTTATAATCACAATTATGAACTTATTATTATTATTACCATCCCCACAATTAGTATCACATGACCACAATTTATTATCATCATTACCACAAAAATAATGATCATTATTAATGATTTATTATAATGATAAATATGAAATTATTATTATTATTATTATTATTATTATTATTATTATTATTATTATTATTATTATTATTAATCTATTTTTATCTTTATTTTTGAATTTTTATTATTGGCAGGTTGTTCTTTGTATTACGATTATTATTATTATCATCATCACCATTATTATTCTTATTATAATATTATTAATTTATAATTATAATCACAATTATGAACTTATTATTATTACCATCCCCACAATTAGTATCACATGACCACAATTTATTATCATCATTACCACAAAAATAATGATCATTATTAATGATTTATTATAATGATAAATATAAAATTATTATTATTATTATTATTATTATTATTATTATTATTATTATTATTAATAATAATAATAATAATAATAATAATAATAATAATAATAATAATAATAATAATAATATATTTTTATCTTCATTTTTGAATTTTTATTATTGGCAGGTTGTTCTTTGTATTACGATTATTATTATTATTATTATCGTCATCACCATTATTATTCTTATTATAATATTATTAATTTATAATTATAATCACAATTATGAACTTATTATTATTACCATCCCCACAATTAGTATCACATGACCACAATTTATTATCGTCATTATTACCACAAAAATAATTATTATTATTAATGATTTATTATAATGAAAAATATTAAATTATTATTATTATTCATTGTCATTAATCTTATTGTTGTTATTCTTATTATAATATTATTAAGTTATTATTAGAATCACAATTATAAGCTTATTATTATCATCATCACCACAATTAGAATCACATGACCATAATTTCTTACTATCATCATTATTACCACAATAATAATGACCATTATTAATTATTTATTATAATTATAAATAGTATATTATTATTATTATTATTATTATTATTATTATTGTCATTATTCGCATTATAATATTATTAATTTATTATTATAATCACAATTATAAGCTTATTATTATCATCATCACCACAATTAGTATCACATTACCAGAATTTCTTACCATCATCATTATTACCACAATAATAATGACCATTATTAACTATTTATTATAGTGATAAATATTAAATGATATTAAATATTATTATTACATTTATTTATATTTATTTATATTTATTTTTAATTTTATTTTAATATTGTTGTTGTTGTGATCATTATTATTATTTTTAAGTGCTTTAACCAATCCTGACCCAGCTGAGGCACTGATCCAACAGGTTGGAATGTTTGGCACTCGTGGATGAAGACCATGGAGAGCAGACAGGGTTACCAATGTCACACCTATTTATAATTGTAATTAATACATTCATGTGCATTGTTCCCGCTTGTTGTTTGAGCTGGGACTGGAGATTTTGCCATCCCAAATTGTTTAAGGGCCGGAAGAGAAAATTCCAGCCTCAAATCCCACTGCAGTGGAAGCTCCAGGCCAGCCTGGAGGGTGTGAGGGTGGGGAGGACCTGGCACAGATTCCCAGAGCAGCTGTGGCTGCCCTGGATCCTTGGAACTGTCCCTGGATGGGGTTTGGAGCACCCTGGCACAGTGAAGGTGTCCCTGCCACGGCAGGGGTGGGATGGGATGAGCTTCCAGGTCCTTTCCAGCCCAACCCAGTCTGGGATTTGAGGATAAAGCACAGCCCAGTGACAGCACAGTGATTCACACGTCCCAGAAATCCTTTAAAAGCTGCTGGGGGAGGAGATGTGTGTGTGTGTGTTCCTGCAATGCCTTCCAGATGCTGCACGGCACAGGTTCCCCAGGAGGGGAGCTGAGTTTCCTTGGGATGGGGCAGGGAGGCAGGAGCAGCCTGGGAATCACCAGGAGCTGGGATGCTGCAAAACCCCCTGGATTCTTTTTGTGCCCGAGCCCACCAGAGGCACCCACAGCTGGGAAAGCACCCTTCTTTTGTCAGCCTGACATTTTGTGACACTGGGAGATTTCTCCATCCAGGACAAGAAAATGGCAAATTTTTTCAAGGAAACAACAACCCCAAATTCTGATATGTTAATAACTGCCACCCTAAGAAATCCCACAACTGCAGAAATCTTCCTTTGGAGAGGGAATTTGCCCCACACCTGCTGTTCCAGAGAAATCCTAATCCCATGGGAACATCCCAGTGCTGTTGGTGTCAGAGAGGAGGGAAAAGCTTTCCAGGCTCTCTTGTTCCTGGGATTTGGAGCTTTGCACTTTGCTTTGTGGCTGTGCTGTGCTGTGAGGGGAATTACAGAACCCCAGACAGGTTTGGGTTGGAAAGGACCTGGAGGATTATTTAATTCCTACCCTCTTCCACTATCCCAGACTGCTCCAAACCCCATCTAGCCTGGCCTTGGGCACTGCCAGGGATCCAGGGGCAGCCACAGCTTCTCTGGGCACCTGTGCCAGGGCTTCCCACCCTCTCAGGAAAGGAATTTATCCCAATATTCCATCTTAATCCACCTTATTCCATCTTCCATCATAAACCTGCTCTTTTTCAGTTTGAAGCCATTCCCCCATGTCCCATCACCCCAGTGCCTGATGAAAATTCCCTCTCCATCTCTTCATCCTAGGAGCAGCTGGGAGTTCTCCTGCACCCAAACTGTGATGTCTTGACACACAAACAGGGGAATTGCAGCTGTGGGGCAGATGGAACTCAGCAATCCCAAGGTGGATGCACAAGGAGAGGGAGCAGAGCCCTGGGCTTGGAGCAGCCCCCTTTCTGGGCACCTCTGTGAGATTGAAAATGTTTTTAAATTAAAAAAAAAAAACACAAAACAATTAGCAAACCCTGGCTTTGTGTGTCAGCACAACATCATAACCCTGGTGCCTCCCTCTCCCCTCCAGCAGCCGGGGAGGAACGGCTGCTGCAAACGCCTTTGGAAATGGGAGCAGGAAAATGAATTCTGTAATTCACAGGGCAGATTTGTAAGGTGTGAGTGCTGCTGCAGGAATTCTGGGTCGCCAGCTCAGGCCTGTTCCCTGGCTTGGATCGAGCAGGTTTTATGAGGGCTGGTAACAGAGTCTAAAAATATGCACAATAAACTGGTTTTTTTTCTCCCTACGGGGTCTATGGTTTAATTATGTTCTTAGTGAGAACCATTAAAGTGCTAAGTACCTGAAGACTCCTAATTTACTAAACTGCACCCCACTAAAAGCCAACAGAAGGCCATTATACAGAGGAGTGAAGGCTCTTCTTGGGGGCTGTGAATGCCCACAGTCCCTCCTCCCAGCCCCGTTATTGCCACAGCTTCCCAGAAACTCCAAGGAAGGATTTAATCCCAGCTTTGGAGAGCCCAGCCCAGCCTGGGGAAAGCTCCAGGCTCTTCTACAGGGGAACAAATCCCACATTGTCCTCAAAGAACCCAGTGCTCAGACAGGGCTGGGACTGGGGCAGACTGGGATAGGGGAAGGTGTCCCTGCCCAAGGGATGGGATGGGTTTAAGGCCCTTCCAACCCAAACCAGCCTGGGATTCTTTACTGGGCTCACAGCACTGCTGCCATGCAAGGAGCTGAGCAGCAGGGGAGTGTGCAGTTGGAGGGAAAGGAGTCAGGGGATCACGGAATGGTTTAGGTTGGAAAAGGCCTCTAAGATCAACAAATCCAACCAAGGGCACTTCACGGCAGAGAAATCCTGAAAAACAGAAGGAAAGGGAGCAACAGAAAATGGGAATAAATAATGAGAAAAAGCAGCTATTTGGTCAAAAGAAGTGGAATTCCAGAATGAGCTGGGTTGGAAGGGATCTGAAATCTCATCCAGTGCCACCCCCTGCATTGGCAGGGACACTTTCCACTATCCCATGTTGATCCAAGCCTGGCCTTGGACACTGCCAGGGATCCAGGGGCAGGCACAGCTTCTCTGGGCACCCTGTGCCAGTGTCCCACCATGCCCACAGGGAACAATCCCTCCCCAGTATCCCATCCAACCCTTCCCCCTGGCAGTCTGAAGCCATTCCCTGTCCTATGGAATGATGGACCATCCTCCCCCCTGACCCCACAGAGGTGCAGTGAACACGTCAGGAGCAGCTCTGCAGGCTCCCACAGCCAGGAGAGAGGGAAAGCCTTTGGCACAGCCAGCCGAGCGTGAGGAGCAGCAGTCCCCTGGAAAAGCAGGCTGAGAGCTTTATTAAATGTTTTCTGGAGAGCTGTGGAAGATCCAGATGAACTGCAAAGCTCAGCTCTCCAGCTTCCCAAGCACTGAGGCATGAACTCATCTCCTCGGCTTCAAAGCAACAGCCCTCGCTTCTCTTGTGCTTTGGACCAAAAAATCAAGAGGATTCTCCATCGTGGAGCCTAATTGGATCAGTGTGGTCCAACAGGCTGCTCCCTGCCAGTCCATCCTGCCTCAGATGCTGACCTGGCTCCTCAGGCATCTGCAGATCAAAGCCCCACGCTCCCAGGGCCGGCGGGAACGTCTCCCCAGCCTGTGCCAGGAGGCAGAGAGAGGAGAGGAGAGCAGGGAGGTCACTCCAGCTGCTGGGAAGTGTGGGCAGATGAGGGTCCTGCCAGAAGTCAGCCTGTCTTGGGCTCTGCAGCAAGCAAGGATTCCTAAAAACCACCCTGCTTGGAGCAGGGGGAGATCCCGGAGCTTCCTCACCGTGGAAAGGCTCCACGCAGGCAGAGACCTTGAGTGATGAGCAGCAGAGGGATTTTGCACAAGGATTCTCATGTTGGGAAGGGAATGGAGCAGGGAACTGCTCAGGCTGGGTTTAAACCCAGCAGCACCTTGTGCTGGGTGTATTTATCTGTACACTCAAAGCTCCACGTCCACACTACTGAAATACTCCCGACAGCGAAGCAGTTAAAAATAGCCCCTTCAAAACTTTCCAGTTATTAATAAGATTCCAATCCAAATAAAATCAGAAGGGAAAGAAAAAAAGAAAAAAAAAAAAGCTGGATCTGGCTTGAAATGCACACTGCTCTGACATCCAGTGGGTCACAAGGGGTCGGCTCTTCAGCAGCGCAATATCAAAATAATCAAGGCTCGATAAAGTAATAAAAAGAGAAGTTGCCTGTAGGTTCTTGCTGGGCAGAGCTCTCCTCGCCCAGTCAATAGGAATATTCAGTCCATAGAAAAACAGACTGGAATCTGCCTGTTTAAGACAGCAGAGCAAGCCAAGGAGATGTGTGTTTGACACGGTGCCAGCACGGCCATAAAATGTTGGCAATTTAGTAGAGACGTGGTGCCGCGCCACTCTCCCAAAGGACCTAAATAAACTTCAGATGGAGAACATATATTTTTACTTTTTATATATATAAAAATCTGCTGGTTCATTTTTAACTCCTTTCCCCAGCCAGCCCATGCTCAGGGGTTTTTCAGAGCTCCAGCAGGTCCCCGCTCCTCCCGGCTGAGCCAAGGAAAAGTTAAAAGCCTGAAAAATCCCAGCACTGCTTCACGTCTGGAGGTTGGGTTTCTTAGGGAATGGTGGCTGCAGCTGCCAGAGGGGAAAGGGGGCTTGGGGAGAAGATTCTGCTCTGCAATTTCATGCCTGAGCACTGTAAAATATCCCGGGGAGTTTGTTGTTTTCCTGTTGACAACGCTGTAAAGTCCTGGGTGGAGGTGAAACCTCCCTGCCGCGTTCAGGTCTGGTCAGGGTGAATCACCCCAGGAGGATCTGGGGGACACTGAATGGTGGGGGCTGGAATCCCACCCACCTGGGTGGGGGCAGAAGGCTCCTTTCTGTTTGCTTTTGCAGCCTGCACCCAGCTCCTGGTCTGAGCCTTCCCTCTCCAGGAACAGAGCCCACATTTCCAGGGCCCACAGCATCCCTGTTTATTGACACTGCTCCTCCGTAACGTGCTCCGAGCTGCTCCCGGAATATCCACTTAATTGGGGATGGATTACAGATTCACCTATTTATTCTGGACATTCTTGGAGAGGTCCTGAGCTAAAATTACACAAGGAACCACTGAGCTGTTGAGGCTATTTATTTGTTCAAAAACCCGTTCAAATAGCTGGCGGGGCCTGGGGCAGACGTCTTGGCTCTGGTGGGGCCAGCAGGAGCTGGTGGAACCAGCTGTGGGTCCTTTGGGGTTTGTCAGGAGCAGCAGAGATGGGGCAAGATGGGTTTAGGGAGTGGAAGGTCCATCCATAAGAATCAGAGAATGGGAAGAACCTCCAGGATGAACATTTGACCCAACACCATCATATAGTGAAGAAAAACCAAGATTTAAGGGAAACACAAGAAGGTTCCATCACAAAGGCAAGGGGAGAGCTGAAATCCCTCCCTGGGTTTGCTGTTTCCATCAGATGGTGCTGTTCTGTCTCACACTCCAGGATTTTCCAACTCAGGTCCCTGGCCTGGAGCTCCCTTTCCCCACGGATCACTCACCAATATTTTAAATTGCCATTTAAGAGCATATTGCAAATGTGATCCTTTAATTGGTCACTGTTATGACTCTCTATTAGAGAAGACAAGTTTTTCCACACAAGGTAAGCCCTGAAAATGTTTAAAAACAACCCAGAGCTGATGTATTTATTATGCATTTCTCCATATATAAATAATTCCATGAAAAGGGGACGTAGTGAGTGGAAACTCCATTTAAAATGTGATCCCAGATGGTGGCAAAGCTCTAAAATTGCAAGGCAACATGTAAAGAAAGATTAACGACCTCAAACAGGCCCAAATTTATGAGGTGAAAGCCCCTGTAATCCTGGAGAAAAATGATACCAAACCTTCGACCAGACAGCCAGAAAATACCTCTGCTTACTCCATGTGCCCTCTGCCATTTTACATTTTCCTTTAATACTCATTATTTGGGGTTCAGTTGGTGTTTTCTCCTGCAGGCCAGAGGTTTTGCTTTGGTTCATGAGCACGGTGAGGGAATTGCCAGCTCCCACCAGGCCCCACTGATAAATCAAGGAACAGGAAAGTGATGGGAATAAACAGTGGAAAGGAGGAAAAATGGAGCCAGGACACCACAAGAAGCCTTGAGCATCCCTGCAGGATCCAGAGCCCCCCCATGGAGTGGAATGAGGGGACAGAACTTAACATTTCCAACATTAACCCCTTGTTGTGCCCAAGTGGGAAATGCTCCAAAGGGAAGGATGTCAACATTTCATCCCAAGGAACGTGGGTCACCCCAGGCCAGCAGCATCTTCTGTGCTCTTAACTCCACCAGGAGCAGACTGGCTGGCACAGCCCACTGCCATGGGCACCTCCAGCATCCCCTGCCAATGCTCCTGCTCATCCCCCTGGCCATTCCCACCTCAGCAAGGTCACCTGGGCTGTTTTACTACAACACTTTTCAAGGATTTTCCAACTTTTTCCACAGAGTTCCTTGCACACTCTGATGCCCTGAAGGGCAAACCCATGGCTTTGGAGAGTGGAAGAACTTCTTCCTGAACATCCTTCTACACATCTTTCTGAACATCTTCCAGAACATCTTCCTGAATATCTTCCAGAACATCTTTCCAATGGCTACACTCAGAGGACCCAGAACTTTACCCTTCCACTCACAACCCCAAAACCACCCCATGGCTGCTCTCCCACAGCCCCTCACTCCCTCATTTTTCTCCCCTTTAAAATGCCCAGTGCTAAACCCAGGCCCAGACTCCTTCAGAGGGCTTTTTTCTGGTGTGTGCTCATAAACACGAGCTCAGCACCAGGCCAAGGAACACACGGAGCCCCGGCTCGTGCCTGTGTTTGGATGAGGCAGCTCCGTGGCCTGGACGTTTACAGTCGGGTTGGGTTTTTTTTTTTTTTCTCCACAACTCGAGACAAACAGTGAGAGCTTTCATAAAATGTGTTCACAAAGGGTAAATTGTGCCATGAGGAGCTGACTACCTGGTTGGTCACTGGAATTCTCCGAACTGGAACGCCACCGCGCCCCGAGCCAACGCCAGCGCCGGCGGCGGGAGGGGAACTCGCTTAACTCTGAAACTGCCCAGGAGACAGAGCACACCCAGCACAGAACTGCACAATCAGGCAGCTGTAGACACCTCTGAGACCATCGAGCCCAAGGCCACCACCAACCCATGTCCCCATGATTCACATCCACATTGTTTTAAATCCAGAGCTGGCTCCACAGGAACCATCGCAACTGATCCAGCTCTGAACCTCCTGCCCTTCCCAGAGGATTTCTAGAGCAGGATGGGATAAGAATAAGACAAGAGGAAAATCCAGGTTGATGTCCCAAAGATAGAGCCAAAAGCTTGGGGGAGTTTGTTTCTGTTTTAGGCTTTCTCCTGACTAACAAAGGATGCAGCCGGGAAGAATTTAGGACAAGCAAAACAAGGCACAAGAAAACTCTTGGCCATGAGGAGCTGATCTCCAAACTCGGTTGGGTGAATCCAGCAGCCAATTCTGCTCCCTCTTGGCAAAGAATGAGGGCCTGGATAGGCAGGACAAGAGAGAACAGCTTCAAACTGAAAGAAGGGAGAACTAAATTGGGGGTTAGGGAGAAATCCTTTCCCTGTGAGGGTGAGGAGGCCCTGGCACAGGGTGCCCAGAGAGGCTGTGGCTGTCTCTGGATCCATGGAAATGTCCAAGGCCAGGCTGGATGGGGCTTGGAGCAACCTGGGATAGTGGAAGGTGTTGGGGTGGGAACTGGATGGGTTTTAAGATCCTCCCCAACCTGAACCCAAGTGATTCTGTGATTCCAGGAGCTGCACCTCTCCAGCAGTGACACAGGCACTGCATCTCCTGCTGCAGCCATCATTCCAACAACTCTCTTGTAAACAATTAAGAGGTTAAATTAGTGACTTACAAAACATAACAACACTCCAGAACATAATACACACAATGATATAGAACTTTAAATCCTACTAATGTTAGGAAACAGGCTCGGGCATCTTTGGTGTCCTGAACACAAAACTGAGCTTGTTAGAAATATCCTTGTCCTGCTCAAGGCCTTCTTTGGGTGAAACCAATAATTAACTGCATTTTAAAGGACACAATTTCAGGGAAGTTCTCCAGCACACCCTTAATAACTCCAGTGGTTTCCCTTCTGACACAAAAACATGACGGATTTCAAGCAGCACGTGCCAGAGCAGGGAGTTGTGCTGCTATCCAGGAGGGAAGAAGCCTCTCCCAGCAGCACCAATGTCCAAATCCTCTTGCCTTGAGCTCTGGCAAGTTCTGCCCTTGTGTAATCGCTTGTTTTGTAAGTGTTGCTTGTTTCTATGCTTTTCTTATAAAAAGAAATCAAGAAATTCTCCAGGCAGATAAATTCCACCCAATAAATGTGTCGCTCCTCTATCCCCGTGGACATAATAATGCCCTCACTCTTGTCCCAACTTGGAGTGCTCACAAATCACCATTATAAATAAATCTGCCAACCTAAGGCAAGCAGCTCATTTTTAATAAAGCCTTTTACCTCCTTTCCTAATGCCAGACAAGATCCTGGAGCAGCTCAGTGCCCGAGGGATGGCAGCTCCCATCCTCTGTGCCAGCCCATCCTGGTGCTGCCATGGGGCTCCTGCCCTGTGTTTTCCTGGGATTGGTTTGGTGCAGGATTTCTCCATCCTGCTGTCACCCTGGGGCTCCTGTCCTGTGTTTTCCTGGGATAGGTTTGGGGCTGGATTTTCCATCCTGCTGTCACCCTGGGGCTCCTGCCCTGTGTTTTCCTGGGATAGGTTTGGGGCTGGATTTTCCATCCTGCTGTCACCCTGGGGCTCCTGCCCTGTGTTTTCCTGGGATAGGTTTGGGGCTGGATTTCTTGGTGCCAGTGTTGCTGTGGGGTTTGTGCCCTGTGTTTCCCAGGAAAGGTTTTGGGCTGGGTTTGTCAGTCCTGGTGCTGCCATGGGGCTCATGCCTTATCTTTACCTGCGATGTGTTTTAGGCTGGATTTCTTCATCCGGGTGCCACACTGGGACTTGTGCCTTGTGTTTTCCTGCGATATTTTGGGGCTGGATTTCTCCACCCTGCTGCTGTAATGGGGCTCATGCCTTGTGTTTATCCAGTATCAGTTTTGGGCTGGATTTCTTCCAGTGCTGCTGTGGGGCTCATGTCTTCTTGTTTACCTGGGATGTGTTTTGGGCTGGATTTCTTTCTGGTGCCCCCCTGGGGTTGTACCTTGTATTCTTCTGGGATATATTTGGGGCTGGATTTCTCAGTCCCAATGTCACTGTGGGGTTTGTGCCTTGTCTTTACCCAGGATCAATTTCGGGCTGGATTTCTTCATCCCGGTGCTGCCATGGGACTCATGTCCTCAGTTTACCTGGGATATATTTGGGGCTGTATTTCTCCATCCCAGTGCTGTCACAGGGCTGGTTTGTGCCTTGTTTTCCTGGGATGTGTTTGGGGCTGGATTTCTTGGTGCCGCTGTTGCTGCGAGGCTCGCACCCTGCGTTCCCTGGCACAGCTTTTGGGCTGGATTTCTCAGTCCTGGTGCCACCCTGGGGCTCATGCCCTGTGTTTACCCAGGCTGTGTTTTGGGCTGGACTTCTCCCACCTCCCACACCCCCGGGAGCAGGTCCCAAACACTGCTCCCATTGATGCTGCGGGGCCGGGGCGATGCCGGGGCGGGTTTGGGAGGGGGTTTGCTGCCGAAATTCGGTTCTGGCTGGGTGTTTAATATTCCCCATCATGCTGGGCTGTTTCTCCTCGCTGCTGCCTGTCAGTTAAGCCCGGGGATGTTTATTTTAACGGCCACTTGTGGTCAAGGCTGGTGCCAGTTGTACGGCATCGGTTACGCAGATTTAGCGCTGGGGACTCGGCCCCCGGCTCCCTGAGCACGGAAGGCAGCCAGGGCTGCCCGGCCTAATGTGAAACAACTGAACTCTTCCAGCAGCCCCTGCTCCAGGTTTAACCCTTGCTGAGCAGGAGCTGGCCGATTCCACAGCTCAGCCTTCCCACATCATCCCATATCCTGGCCCTTGTCCCATCTGCTGCTTCCCAAACTCCCCCGGCAGCAAAACGTCTCGGGGTGATGATGTGAGAGCACCACGAGGAGCAGGGAATGTCCTCACTTGTTTAAGGAAGCAGTTTTTAGGGGAAGGAGAGGATTTTAATGGATTTATCGTTACTCTAAGTGCACTTACATTACTGTGGGTGATCACAAATTAATTGTATTAATTGGAAAAGCTCTCCAAGATCACTGAGTCCAAGCTGTGACTGATCAGCACCTGATCAACCAGACCAGAGCTCTGAGTGCTATGGGATGCTCCACATCCCTGCCTGGTGGGCTGACCTGTGCTTGGGACACAGAGCCAGGCCAGCCCAGCTCCCTGACAGGAGCCTGGCCTTGGCACTGCCCCCTCCCCAACCCCAACCCTCGTGCAGAGCAATCAGGCCGAGCCCCTGCTGCTGCTCCAGAGCCGGGCCAGGCTCAAACGTGCAATAACCCGGGGCCTGCAGCAGAACTGTGCATCATTTCTGATCTCCTGGACGGGCTCCAAGATGCTAATCAGCCCCAGATTAAGTCATCAAGCAAACTGATGAGCAATCACATTCTGTCAGTGCAGCTGCACGGCATTACCCGGCGGATCCGAGGCAAGGGGGCAGGAGGGCTTGGAGGGGCTGAGCACAGCAGCAGCCCCAGCTCCTGGCCCTTCTGCTGCTCCCAAAATCTGCCAAAATCACGCCAAGGTGATCAATGTGGCCGTGCCCAGCCTGATCTGGTGGCACAGGGCTGCTCCCAGAGCATCCCAGGGTTTTCCTGGATCACCACACACAGCAAGGGGCAGCTCTGTTTTCCACGGAGAAACCCTGTGGAAGTGCTTGAACTGCACCATCAGAGATGCTGCTAATAACTATGAGGGACAGTGATTAACAGAAACTCGTTAACGGTGAGGTACATGGAAAATTGATGCTCAAATCCCAACTCCATTTGGTGGGAATCTCTGAGGGTATTCCAGGCTTGTTCTCAACATAACCCCACTGGGTTTGCAGAGTTCTCACCCAGAGAGAGCTTCTTCCTAAAACTTGCCCAGGAAATAAATCAAAACAGGAGGAGAAGCAGCCTAAATGTCCAATAAAGAGATGCAAAAAACCTCTGGAAGTATCAGCATAACATACTAATTCTGAGTTTTTCTGCTCTAAAAGCAAACATGATAAAAATAGATAAATGCTGGCAATATTAATTAAGAGAAAGATTTCTACTCATATTTTAACACTGCTTGAGAGGAAATGAAGTAACTGGAGTTGCTATCAGGGAATTGATTTTTTTTACAGATCCTGGACGTGGATACACAGCACCACAGCTCCAGTCATCCCTTCCCTGTGGTTTTCTCATCACTTTTTTTGGCTCCACTGGGAACTCCCCTCCCAGGATGATTACCTGGATGTGAACACCTGGAAAGTCACAGAATCCCTGGAGGGGTCAGGCTGGAAGGGCCCACATTGGGAATCTTCTCCCACCTCCCTGCTCAAGCAGGGTCATCCCAGAGCACAGGATTGTGCCCAGACAGCTCTGGAATATTTTCAGTGAGGGAGATTCCACAACCTCTCTGCAGGCACACAGGGAAGGGGGATGATGACATTTAAACCAGGACAATTTTCACAGACTCTTCAATTCCGTCCTCTAAAAATAAAAATTAAAAATAAAAAATAATTAAAAAAAATTTTAAAAATAAAGAGAAGAAACTCTGCATTTCAGGGCAGGTGATGGAGATGAAACCAGGACACAACGTCAGACCCTCCATAATAAAACCCTGGGAATAGCAAGGCCAAGCTGCACCGTGTTAAAATTCAAGGCTAATTTAAAATCTTGTTCCTCAGTGCAAAAGCTGGAAAGACGCCCAAGCAGAGGGAGGAGGGAAAAAATAATAACCAAGCCAATTGTATATTTCTCCTAGAAATTCCATGTCAGGAGGTACCTCAGGACTGCACCCGCGGGCTCCAATTTCAATAAATCAACACAGCGTGCGGGGCAACGGTAGCACAAAGTCCTGCTCTCCCTGCAGAAGCCAGCCAGGTAAAATCACCAGGAACAAAATGCCCATTCTTCCTGCTCCTTGGCAAGGGGACAAATTACTTTCTGCACCTCTCTGTGCTGAAGGAGTGGTTATTAAATGCAGTCGGGGCTGCCTCTCCAGCTGAAACCCAGGGCGGAACCCAGCGAGCGCCGCCGGCCGCGAGGGATCCAGGGAGCAGCGAGGGATGAGGCCACCCCCGTGTGCATCCCTGCCCATCCAGGGGTTTAAATGGTGCAGATTTGGGGTCAGGATGGAGCTGGATGGACACAGATGAGCAGTGGGCTGTGGTTTTTGGGGATAATTTATGGATTATCCTGACTATCGCAAACGGGGAGGTGAGAGGAGCTCCGAGCTGTCTGCTCATCCCAAATGTGTCTGCACAAAAAAAATCCTGGTGGCTTTGGATGAGGAGCAGCTTGGCCATGTCTGGGACACAGTTATGTGAGAACTATGAAAATTTCAAGGAAGGGAGGGATCAGAAAGACTTATGAGAGAGAAGGAGAAAAAAAATAAAGGGCTGGCCCTAAACCACAACATTAAATCAGTAATTTGAAGAGGGGTGTCCCCATCTCCTGGTTCAACACCTCCACTGTCCCCCCATAAGGACATTTCACACCATTTCTACTACAAATCATTTCACATTTGCTTTACAATCAACCTTCCTCTCTTTGTTACTGGATGGGACCAGAAGCTCCAACTCCAGACATTATACCGAAGGATAATGGGAAATGCCAGGGTTTGGAGCACTTCTAACTCAGTGCTGAGAAGGAGACAGTAGGTGACAACAACAACAAAAAAGTATACAGAGATTTCTATAAGAATTTACATTTTTTTATCCCTGAAATTTGAATTTTCACTGAGTCTCCCAGCACATGGGATTTTGGAAAGTTCTGATTGAGAAAAATGGGATTTATTCCAGTCACAAGCAGCACATCCAAGCAGTCACTGGGTCCAACCCCTCCTGCAAGCCACATGCCAGTGGGAGATGTCCCACAGCCTGAGTGCTCCAGAAACGCAGCAGGGAAAAGTAAAGACCTCAGGATCCAACAATTCCATAAAAAACCAGTCAGCCCAAATATAGCCATGGGCTCATCCTTCAGGAAACGACTGCACTTGGTGCCCTGCTTGGGGACAAGGTGATGCTCCAGCTCCAAAGCTGGATTGATGATCTTGGATTCTGGGACTCAGTGATTTTTGAGCACAACTCATAGGAAATTTGGGTTTTTCTGTGCAGCATTTCTGCACAGACACAAACTCTCCCTGGATAACCCCTCAGCTGTTTGCTGGGATTGAATTCCATCTTCAGCTTGCCATATAAAACACCTCAGAGATTTTGTGCCCTCCATAAAATATTCCAAAAAGCAGCTTCTCTCCCACACAGCAGCTCAGTGCCTTCAAAGTGCACCCCAGTCCCAAAAGAGAGTGCTAGAACCTCTCTATTAGTGATTAACTTATTTCCAAGTCCGTGCATTAATTAAAATAAAATTAACATGCCAGGAAATAAAACTCCTGACCAGAACTGGCCATTAAAACATGTTTAGTTCAGCACAGCCAGCAATTTCCTCCTATATTTAGGGAAAAAATAGTTATGGGGCTGACCATTGCTTCGTGCTAATAACAACATTCCCAAATTTGGCCTTTTCACCCAAATTTACCCTAAACCAAGACAAATACAGAATGAAATGACAAATTTGGGAAGCCCCTTGGGGTTGGATGGGCAGGAGAGTCTGTGGCTTCTCCCTGGCTGGAGGAGAAAACCATGGAGAGGGATAATTTTAATGGGATTTAAGAACTGGGACCACCTCATCTGCCTGAAGTGCAGATCTCAGGAATGCCATCCAGAGCTGATGGAGCAGGAATTTTTTCCAAAACCAAGGAACATTGGGAATGCTGGTGTGAGGGGCTGCTGGAGGGCAAGGCCAAAGGCACAGAACTCCTTTTTGCTTTGTCCAACTGCAATTCTGAACTTCATCCCTCGTGGCTTCACCCTAAAACCAGAGCTCATGTGGAAAACAGCAACTGATGAAGGGGAGGAGGAATTGCTGCAAGGAATTCAGGAGAAGTTGCCAAGGTCAGTGGAGAGGGAAGTGCCCAGAGCATGGAATCTACTGGTTTGTGATCAATAAAAAATACCCCACAATGATTCTGTCACATTACACCGAAATGTCTTTTTCTAGTATCAGTGCTGGAAAACTTCTAACCATAAATTTTAGGCTGAAATCATCACAGTGAATGCTGAATTCAAAAAACTGACAACTTGGATGATTTTTAGAATTTCTTAAACAAAATCTTCCTGTTATGTTTTACCGAGGAACTCCCAAAAAGACAGAGAATTCCTCAGGGATCACTGCCATGAATAAAACAGTGCACAAATATTGATAATTCCCTTCCAGCCAGCAGGGGAAGGGTTAATCCTGGGAACACTGGAGCTTTATGGTGTGCACAGCCCAGAATTAGCTCCCACCCCAAAATGAAACACTGCCAAAGCTGTCCTGCATTAAGGGCACTGGAACTCCATAATAATTTATGAACTGGACTCTGGTTTTTTACACCCCTGCAAACAATGGCGAGGCAGGAGGTCTGAGGAAGCTGAGGGTTAAAGGTGATTTTGTAGTACCTGAATTCCCTTCAATAACTCAACACATGACCATTAGCCTGCTTTATCTGCCTCTATTAGGAAGAGCTGATGAAAACTTTTAATCTGCTTCCCAATGGCTCCAAGCACTGGGGGCACAGGAGATTGTTTTGTTGGGAGCACGGGGATATAAAAATAAAATTAAAATACAAGTGGGGAGCGGGGCTGGCCTGGCCTCAGCAGGGATTGAGGAGCTGTGTCCTCACCTGGCCATGGCTGGCACTGCCCTGCCCACACCTCTGCCCAGGCCAGGCAGGGATGGGGTATCAGGGAGGAATTCCCCCTGGCAGGGTGGGCAGGCCCTGGCACAGGTGCCCAGAGCAGCTGGGGCTGCCCCTGATCCCTGGAGTGTCCCAGGCCAGGCTGGAAGGGGCTTGGAGCAGCCTGGGACAGTGGGAGGTCCCTGCCCAGCACTGGATGATCCCTAAATTCCCCTCCAACCCAACCCATTCCGTGATTTCTGACAGAAAACACCAATCACAAATCACCACTGACTCACTACAGGTGATAAATCACATTTTTCCCTACATCAGGATGATTTCCTGCACATTCATTTATTTATTTATTCATTTGGAAGTGGATTATTTATTTCTTATTTATTTATTTACAAGTGGATTATTTATTTATTTATTCATTTGGAAGTGGATTATATATATTTATTTATTTATTCATTCATTTGGAAGCTGATTGCTTATTTATATATTTATTTATTTGGAAGTGGATAATGTATGCATTTATTTATTTATTTGGAAGTGGATTATTTATTTATTTATTTATTTATTTATTTATTTATTTATTTGGAAGTGGATTATTTATTTATTTATTTATTCAGTTGGAAGTGGATTATTTATTTATTTCTTATCCATTCATTTGCAAGTGGATTATTCATTTATTTATTTATTCAGTTGGAAGTAGTTTATTCATTTATCTATTTATTCATTTGGAAGTAGATTATTTATTTATTTATTTATTTATCCATGCATTTGGAACTGGATTATTTATTTATCTATTTATTCATTTGGACGTAGATCATTTATTTATTTGAAGTGGATTATTCATTTATCTATTTATTCATTTGGATGTAGATCATTTATTTATTTGAAGTGGATCATTCATTTATTTGGAAGTGGATTATTCATTTATTTGCAGAGCCAAGCCAGAGGCATCTACTGCCTTAAAGCCTCTGCAAACTTGAGCCACTGCTTAAGGAGAACAAATTGGGGATGTTTCCAACAGAAATAAACAGCAGAGAGAAAACACTGAGCAAACCCCACAAACCTGTCCAGCCCAAGGTGAGAAATGAAAGGAGCCCCAGAGCACATTGCCAGGCTGCCCTGGAGGGCATTTCCCTCTGCAGGCACATCCATCACCCCCTGGCACCCCCTGGCACCCCCTGGCACCCCCTCCCTGGCTCTGGGGACAGCAGAGGCAAGGCTGCCTCACCCAGGGGGAGATGGATGTCTGGGATTGACCCCCAAGGTTAAATATCATCCTAAATGTCACCCAGTGCCACCCCTGCCCTGGCAGGGACACCTCCCACTGTGCCCTGCCCAGCCTGGCCTGGGGTACTGCCAGGGATGGGGCAGCCACAGCTGCTCTGGGCACCATTTCAGCTGAAATATTCTTATTCTGTGCCATTTATATTCTTATTTCAGCTGAAACCAGAGAATCCTGGAATGGTTTGGGCTGGGAGGGACTTTTAAAAGCCAGATTTTTTTTTTTTTTGTTTGAATGATGGACAGGAATTCCCAATTCCCAGTCTCCCATCCATCCCTGATCTCTGTTAATGTGAAGCCATTCCCTGGGTCCTGTCCCTCCACCCCTTGTCCCCAGTCCCTCTCCAGCTCTCCTGGAGCTCCTTTAGCCCTGGAAGGGGCTCTGAGCTCTGCCTGGAGCTTTCCCTTCTCCAGGGGAACAATTCCAGCTCTCCCAGAGCAGAGGGGAGGAGCAGCCCCCACACCCACAATGGCAATGCAGAATCCACTAAAAACAAATAATCAGGAATAACCCAAACCTTCCTCCTGCCCCTGTAACCTTCACAGACAGAAAGAGGAACTGCAAGTTTGACCAGTTTGGGGTTTTACATCCCCCAGGAACCAAACCCAGCCCTTCCTCTCCCTCCTTCCCTAAAGCCCTGTGGAATCTTTTCCAAGCAGGTAAGAAAATAAAAGCCCAATTAGAGCTACTGTAACTCCTCAGTTGTTTAGACATAATTGTCTAAATAAAATAAAGGGCTTAATTAGCAAGATCATCAACATAAAGGCAGATTTGAATAAACATTCACTTTGTCAGTCAGAAGCAATTAAGGTTTCTCTTGATAAGAGCAATCTCAGCTGGATGCAGATGTTTTTAATAATGCAAATATTTTTCCTACTTGGAATAATTAAGCTCAGTGCTTTTTAAAAGAAACTCTGCAAAGGCTGGTGCTGGGAATAATCAATATTTCCCTTTCTCCCCCAAGAACCACATCATGAATGTTTGATAAGGGAATTTTCAACAGCAAGGGAAGTGTCCTCACACTGAGGATTTACAAGAAATACTTTTGTGTCCCACTTCATTCAAACAAAAAAAATAATAATCTGGCCTTTAAAAGTCCCTCCCAGCCCAAACCACTCCAGGATTCTCTGATTTCAGCTGAAATAAGAATATAAATGGAAGCAATTTCCACCCAGTGAGAGTGGGTTTCTGTGCACTCATACAAATGGAAAATGCCCAGTGGGATATTTTTAGGGGCAGATGAAGGAAGGACTGACAGAAATGACCTCCTGTGACAGATCTGAATGCTCCTGGCCCTGCAGAGACCCCAGACTGGGACTGTTCCACTCCCTGAGCGCTGTCCCAGGCTGGACTCCATCATCCTGGGGTTCTTCCCAACCTGAATGATTCCATCCCTGCCTCTGTCCCCACAGGGCTCAGCCAGGACAGTGGTTTGGGAGATTTCACCCACTCAGGAATATGAAATCCACTTATTCAATACCCTCAGAATGGGCTTTGCTCCTTGCTGGAGATCAAGGGGAAGAATATGATGGTAAAAATAAATAAATCACCCCACAACTTAATTCTGGTGGTGCCCAGGGCAGCTCCTGTCAGTGCTGAATTCCTCCTCCTGTGCCTGATCCATCTGCACACGCTGCTAATCAGCTCAGGCCTCCCTCCCCTCTGCCCCGAATTGCATTTAAAACACAAATAATAATAATAAAACATCATAAAAACGTCACCAGACAGAGCAAACACACCAGAACCCCAAACCTGCTCTCGCTCATATTTTGTCCCAGCCCCTATAAAATTAACTTTTACAACTTTTACTGGCAACTCCAACCTGGGTCGAAATTATTCTCTGATTACTGTGCCCATATATCTCAGGGCAGGCAGTGACCCTCATCCAATTACCTTCAGGAACACTTTGCACACACCCAGGCTCCACAATTAAATCTGGGATAACACACACCCTGCTCCTGGGGTGGAAAAGTCTCCCTGGATGATTTGAAATGTGGCAAAAACGAAAAAAAAAGAAAAAAAATTTGCTCTTTTAATCCCAAAATCAATCATGCACAAACTTTAACAGCCTGAGAGGGTTGTGAGGGGTTGTTTTTTCTGTTGTTTTTCAAACACAAAAACCAAATAAAAGCCCCCTCAGCATGCACGGTGCTGGCTTTAATTTCCTTGAGTGAACAGCGTGTTTGCAGGGAAGAGGAATACCTGGAATTTGGGCTCGTTACTGCCCTATGAAATATGTCTCCAGTGCCAGGCCTGGCTGGGGGATGGATTTAAGCCTGACTTAGAGCAGTTGCTCCAGCCCAAGTGTCAGGAGGTGGAGTTTAATTAGCCTGGGCTGTGCTGGGCATTGCAATCAGGCTCTGCTCACACTGAGCAGCCCTGGGGCCCCAAAAGCACCAAAAGGGAAAGAGGGAGAGGAATGGGGTGGGAATTCCAGCTGGAGCAGATCAGAGGCAGCTCCCACATTGCTCCAGGTTTGGGGGGTGGCTCCCATTGGATTTATCCCACTGGATTTATCCGACTGCATTTATGTCACTAGATCTATCCCACTGGATTTATCCTATGGGATTTATCCCACTAGATTTATGTCACTAGATCTATCCCACTGGATTTATCCTACCAGATTTATCCCACTGGATGCATCCCTCTGGATTTATCCCACTGGATTTATCCCACTAGATCTATCCCATTGGATTTATCCTATGGGATTTATCCCATTGGATTTATCCTACAGGATTTATTCCACTAGATCCATACCACTAGATTTATCACACTGGATTTATCCCACTAAATTTATTCACACTAGATTTATCCTATTGGCCTTATCCCACGGGATTTATCCCACTGAATTTATCCTACTGGATTTATCCCACTGGATTTATCCCACTAGATTCATCCCACTGGATTTACCCCATTGGATTTATCCCACTGGATTGGTCCCACTAGATTTATCACACTAGATTTATCCCATTGGATTTATCCCACTGGATTTATCCCACTGGATTTACCCCACTAAATTTATCCACACTAGATTTATCCTGTTGGCCTTATCCCACGGGATTTATCCCACTGGATTTATCCTACTGGGTTTATCCCACTGGATGTATCACATTTGATTTAAGATTTTTAGGGTTTTAAACCCCCCAGGAGTCAAACCCAGCCCTTCCTCTCCCTCCTTCCCCAAAGCCCTGTGGAATCTCCAAGCAGGCAAGAAACCAAAGCCCAATTAGAGCTTTAGGGTTCCCCATCAGCTCTGGAGAAGCAGAGACCCTTTGGAAAGATGGGGATGCCCCAAAGGATGCCCAGCCCGTGGGAATGCAAATTGCAATATAAATTCTCTAATTCTATATACAAAACTATGAATTGCAATATAAATGCTCTAATTCTATATACAAAAATATGAACTGCAGTATAAATTCCCTAATTCTATATGCAAAAATATGAATTGCAATACAAATGCTCTAATTCTATATAGAAAAATATGAATTGCAATATAAATGCTCTAATTCTATATATACAAAAATATGAATTGTAGTAAAATTCCCTAATTCTATATGCAAAAATATGAATTGCAATGTAAATGCTCTAATTCTATATAATAATACGAATTGCAATATAAATGCTCTAATTCTATATACAGAAATATGAATTGCAGTATAAATTCTATATACAGCTGTGTGTAACAGCCACTGTCTGTAAGCTTGAATTTGCCATGCAAAAAAAAAAAAAAAAAAAAAAAAAGGAAGAGATTCAATAATAAAAAGGCAGAAAATCCCAACTCTAGGGACATCCAGAGCTGCTCCAGCAGCACCCCAAAAGCCAGAGCTCAGTCAGCAGAGTAAGAGCAGAACAGTGCAAATCCTTACAGAAAAAACACTGAATTGACTACAAAAAACAAATCTAAAGAATAACCAATAAACCCCAAATTAAGCAGCACAAGAGAGAAGCTCAAACAGAATCCTAAAATCTCCTGAGCTGGAAGGACCCAGGAGGATCATGAAACGCAGGTGCTGGTGCTGCCCAGGACAATGCCAACAATGCCACCCTGTGCTGGAGCACCCAGCTCCTCCTGAGCCTGCCAAAACCTGGGCACATCCCTGGAGCTCCAACCCTGCAGGAGGGGTGACCCCACCACTGGGGAGGGCTGGGGAGGGAGCTGGAGAGGAAGCCAGGCTGGAAAGAGCTGTCAGGATATCCTGACAACCCCAAAGAATCCGAAAGGACAGGCAGGGGATGGGAGGAGGAGTGTGAGGAGAGGAGAGGAGGAGAAGGCCCCGTGATGCCCTCAGGTACTCCGTGTGCAGCTCCTGCCTTTGGCTGGGATGCACAAAGGGCTCCTTCTTCCGAGGGAGAGGGAGCCATGCAGAACATTCACCATGGCTAATTAATTTCGGCCCCTCAATTACCAGGGGGATCTCGTGACACAGCTTTATTTGTAGCCTCTCTCTTTTTTTTTTTTTTCCTCCTTTTTTTTTTTTTTTTTTTTTTTTTAATAAACAAAAAGCAGATAAGAAGCGTGACACCTTTAATGGCTTTACAATGGCTTTACAATGGCTTTACAACGGCTTTACAATGGCTTTCCTGCCAGCTCAGCCCACGTGGAAAGGCTTGTCCAGCCTTTGGGAGTCCCAGCACTGATCCCTAATCGGATCATCCCTGTGCCAGCCACGGGGACATCACACAAACCATGGCATGGTTTGGTTGGAATGGTTAAAGCTCATCCCATTCCAACCCCCTTCCAAACCTTCCACTGCAATATCCATCCAAATCCTCCGGGCAACGGAAATGCAAGTGGAAAATGGAAAAGCGCTAAAAATGGAATTAATTCAGATAACAAAGCAGAAAAAATCCTGTTTCATTACAAAAGATTTGCTGCCTCAGCCGCTGCGTTTGGGCAGGAGATGCCCGGAGTTCCTGGACAAAAACCACAGGAATAAACAACACTGTGGGTTGTTTCTTTTTTTAACTGGAAAGTGAAAAGCTGTTGTTTCTACACCCCAACACACATCTCCACATAAAAATAATTCACCAAACCCAGCACGGTCAGAGCTGCTGCCAGCCTGCCCATGGGGAGCTGGGGACTGTCCCAGCAAAGCCAAACTCCCCAAAAATGTGACACCACCTCGGTAACTTTGGGGTGAAGGCCTTGTTCCCTCCTCCTCGTGTCCCTGCAAAGGACAGGGAGCAGCCACGAGGGCCAGGGAATAATGGGGACATTCTTCCACCCACCCCAAACCTCCCACGGCAGGGCCCAGGACCTGCCACAGAAACGGCCCCGCTTTAATTTAAAGGAACAAAGGACATTCCCTGAGCACCCTGGGGCTGCAAATAAACCCTAAAGGCAAGAGTTTGTGTCCACAGCTTTTACATCCAGGGGGGACTCCATGGGGTGGTGCCTAAAAGACCAGGGTCAAGCATGTTGGATAATGTAAAATAAATTCATGGTTTGAGTTGCCGGAGCAGAGTTTGCCTCTCACAAACCAACTCCTGCAATCCAGAAGATCTTTACAAGGAGAAGACCAATGTGAAGCCTCCAAAGAAACTGAGAAGCAGCCAGTTTTCCACAAATCCCTGGTTTAGCTGAACAAAAGCCAGCAGAGGCCTTTCCCTGTCCCAGAGATGGGGTTTGGGATGCTCCAGGGCTGGGATGGCTCTCCCAGAGCCAGCCTAAGGCAGGGGCTCTTCAGGAGCAGCTCTTGACACCTTCAGTTTGAGTTTTCCTATTTCCAGATTCTGGACTGCATTGGTACATAACTCTGAACCCATAGAAAGTGCCAGCAGTTCTCCTCACAGCTCAGTCCCACAGAACAATCCTTTTCCAGCCCCAGAGCCAAGGACACCACTGCAGCTCCAGGCCCAGAAAGTGCAAACAGCAGGGAATTAAAGAGAGAAAAACAGGAAGGATGGAACTTCATAACCTAAAGCTGTAATTGGACAATGAACCCAACATGGAAATGGACCAAAACTTATCAAAGGGTGAAAACTTGTGACCCATTGTCCATCTTGGGTGTAGCCACAGCCAGGCCCTTGCACTGCCCAAGGTGAATCCTTTGAGGCCTTTTAATAAATCCCTGCTTTATTCCTTAACTCTGCCCTGCCTCTGCTCCAGGCAGCCTCTCAAGGCATCAAGGATCCTCTGGGATCTGATCCCACCCAGGAGGAGCTCCTGGGGCAGCTCCTGAAGGCTCTGACAGCCCCAAAGCCTTCCCAGCTCTCTCTCCCTCATGAACACACCGTGCCAAAGCCACAAGAGATGAAATTCCTGCTTCCTCCAGCTCTGCATCCTCCTCCTCCTCACCCCACATCACCACCCTTGCCCCACCACAAGAGATGAAATTCCTGCTTCCTCCAGCTCTGCATCCTCCTCCTCCTCCTCACCCCACACCACCACCCTTGCCCCACCACAAGAGATGAAATTCCTGCTTCCTCCAGCTCTGCATCCTCCTCCTCCTCCTCACCCCACATCACCATCCTTGCCCCACCAGCTTCCATTGGCACCTCAGCATTTCTGGGGTTTCAGCCACCCCACAGCCCCTCCAAGCCCTGTCCCTTCCCACCTGTGCCAGGTTTTCCCTCTCCAGAAACACAGATTTGGTTTTAACCCCACGATCCTGAGATTTTGTGCACCAACATCCACAAAAATTCTGTCCTGGACTGTCACAGCTCTCCCTCATGGGAGGGTTTATGGCACCAGAGCTGCTGATGGAATTCCTGTCACTGGAAAAATGGGAATTCCCCAAACCCCACTGCAGAGCAGAGAGAATGCTCAGCTGGGAACCACAAAGAGCCTCAAAATTCTTTTATTCCCATAAAGATAAGCCTTGGATCCCCATGGAATGAGCAGATCCTGCTGCAAGCCCAGCCTGGAATTTGGGGAGAGGAGCAGCTCCTGATGGTTTTGGGCTCTCCAAAAGCTGCTTTAAACGAAAAATGGAAAAGGAGGGGCCTCTCCTGCCAGACAGCTCAACATAAAGCACATTTTTGGGCAAACTTCAAAAGTTTAAACCATCCTGAAACTCGGGCACGGAGCAACTTCAATTTGGCAAAACATCAGCCGTGCTTGGAACCCCAAATCCAGCCAGAGGAATGCTGGGCCTGGGAGGGATGCTTCACAAGGAGATAAAGTATTAAATTTCTGCTAAATCTCAAGCAATAAAATCAAATTCGAGCTTGGAGGGAAGGGAAGGGAAGGGAAGGGGATGAAAAGGCTGATGTGGAGTTGCTTGGTGAAATTTGTGTTTCTTTTACTTGAGAGGGACATTTTGGAGTTTATCAAAACCAGCTGCTGTCACAGCCCCACATCCGTGGTCCTGGAACATGGATGTGATTTATCCCATGAAATCTGTAAACCAAACAGGACAAAGCTCTCAATATCTCCTACAATAAATTCTTTCAACAGGTAAAGCAAATCCTGCAGCAAGTTTTCCTAATGGGTTACAATGACAAAAATCAGGAATCCAGGAGCTCTGGGTGGTTTTTAATTTTTAATGGTTTGGGGCTCTCCAAAGCCATAAAACTGTTAAAAATGTGGAATATTAATTGATGAGTTAATTACTGCCCACTGACACCTGTGACTCTGACACACCCATGGCATGCTCAGGACTGGGATGAAGAAAATTCCCAGCAAGGAATTCTTCCCAAGATGCTTTTAGGAGACCAAATTTTAGTTGAAAGTCAAATATTTGGATTAAAATCCAATATTCCCATGGGCTGGCACCTTCATGACCACATCAGGCACTGTGGAAACTCCTGGTTCCACACCCAAACCCAGCTCCTGGGATTTGATTTTCCTTATTTCTCTTTCCCAAGCCATGGCACAAACTGCAGGACAGAAACCCAAGGTCTGGCATCACCTTGGGCTCAAATCTGCCAGCTGGAAAAGTGGGGATCATCTTCAGGAAACCAGGACTTGGGAAGTGGCAACGAGATCCAAGGATGAAGGAAGGACCAGAGCAAGAGAAGGAGGAGATCTAAAAAAGTTAATTCTCTGTTTTTTGGGATCAAAGGCAGCTCTTCTATTACAACAGGAGAAACAAACTTAAATCACTTCATCCACTACAAAAATTCCTGCCTGGAATCTCCAGCAAGCCCTAAATAAGGAGGTGGACTAAAAATCTCAAGGGAAATAAATCAGAGTATGGATAAATAGGGGTTTAGTCTGGGAATGTCACAGCACACCCTACAAAGGGCTCTCCTGCCACAAAAACCACAGGGATTGGTGCCAAAAATGCAATAAAAGGCTCCTGGATGTGCCAAGGAGCTCCTGGGACAGCTCAGGGAAAGGCAAGCCTAAAATTCTCCATGAGGATCTGGCTAAATTTGAATTAAAAACCAAAGGGATTTCACCCTGTTTTGGTCACCACCTTTAACCAGCAGCACAAAAAAAAATCCTGAATCTGGTTCAGAGATGTGAATGAGGATCAGCAGTGAGAGATTCCATGGAAGGGGAGAATCCATGCAGCCTCTGGAGCAGGGGCAGAGCTGCTGGCACAGCCCCAGGGCAGCAGTGACCCCCTGACCCCACTGCAGCCACATTCCTGGGATTTAGCATCCCATTTATCCCTGCTTTTCCAGTATTTCAGGGGAGTTTGTGTCCTGTTTTACTGCAATGTTCTCCCTAAAACGTGAAATGGATCCCGAAATGCATCCCAAAATTCCCCTGTCTGCAGCATCCCCTCCCAGCCTTTATCCATGTACAGGCAGCCCTTTGTTCCTCCGTGGAGGAAGAGTGTCAAACCCATCCTGTCCTATCCCAAAGGGAACTTTTCCTTCAGCCCAGGGTGCAAATGGAACCAAGTGCCAGAGGAACAGCCAGGAATTCCAGAGGGCTCCCCCAGAAACCCCAGCCCTGTGTGGGTGACTGATAAATCCTGGGGGAGAGGAAACATCAGACACCCAGGAGAAGTCAGGAACATCCTGCCTGGCAGTTAAACCCACTCCATGGGTGATGTTGAGGCAATCCCAATAAAATCCTGGATTCTTGCCCAAAAAAGAGCTCTGGGAGGGAGAGGCTGCAGCCTGGCAGGAGCACAGGACAGGAAACCTGGATTCATCCCTGGAGGATAAACAGGAGATGGTGCTGAGCCAGGAGTGAAGGAAATCCCTGCTCCTCTGGGTCGCTCCAGCTCTTCCAGCTTGGAAGGAGAGCGAGAAAATTCCTACAGGAATTCCAAAATTCCTACAGGAACTCCAAAAATTCCTACAGGATACAAATAGTGACACTAAACAGGGCAAAGCCTGGGATAAATGGGTTTAAACTTCCAGAGGGCAGGGATGGATGGGATATTGGGCAGGAATTGCTGGCTGGCAGGGTGGGCAGGCCCTGGCACAGGGTGCCCAGAGAAGCTGTGGCTGCCCCTGGATCCCTGGCAGTGCCCAAAGCCAGCCTGGACAGGGCTTAGACGATGGAAGGTGTCCCTGTCTGTGGGGTGCAGGAGTCTGGAGAGGCATCAGCACCTGAACTTTAATCTCTGCAAGTCCCAAATCCAGTTCCTGTCTGCAGCACAACCCCAAAGTTTCATGAGGAAAGTCAGGTTAGACCAGCTCTGAGAGCTGCCTTTGATGGCTGTGCCTAAACCACCCTTCCCCTTCTCCTGGCACAGCCAAGAGCTCCTGGAGCTCCCCTTGGCTCCCCTGGCAGTCCCTGTGCACCCAGGGAGTTCAGGTTCAGTGCTCAAAGGGAGGGAAGTGTCCATCAGCTCTGTTTGCCAACACAAGCACTGAGGGAGAGGGGAGGGAAGGACCTGGAGAGCTCAGGACCCACCCTGTTCCCTGCCCACGGGGAACTCCTGCTGGAAAAACCCTTTGTGATGATTTTTAACAACTTAAAAGTGTGGCACCTACACTAAAAATCATTAAAGAGCAACACAAAGAGCCCAGAAACATTCCCAGGCCGTTCCTGCTGCTGGTGGATTCCCACATCTGTGCTGCTGTTCCCAATCCTTCAGCTGAGATCAGAGCAGGACGGGGTCTCACATCGCCTGCCAAGCTCCCACAGGCTGCTCAAATTGTAATTAACTCCTGCAATTAAAATATTCCCCTCTTCTCGGGGCCAAGGATAATACATCCCATGATTTCCACTGTGGGCTGCTCACAAACTGCTCCTGGCAACTCCTGCCCTAAGGATTCACCAACCCTGAGGGATCCCACGTGGAGCAGGGCCACCTCCATGGGGACACCTCCAGCAGGTGACAGGGATCAGGGAGGGGGCTTTGCACAGGGCCACCTCCATGGGGACACCTCCAGCAGGTGACAGGGATCAGGGAGAGGCCTTGCACAGGGTCACCCTAATGGGGACACCTCCAGCAGGTGACAGGGATCAAGGAGAGGCTTTTACCCCCCTGCCCTGCTCAGGTGAGACCCCACCTGCGTGGGGAAGGACCTGGAGCTGCTGGAGCCAGTCCAGAGGAGGCTCCAGGGTGATGAGAGGGATGGAGCAGCTCTGCTGGCACAGCTGGGATTGTTCACCTGGAGAGGAGAAGCTTTGGGGTGACCTCAGTGTGGCCTTACAGGACCTTTAGGGGCTCCAGCAGTTGCTGGTTGAGGACTCCCCACTCTCTCTGCATGAGCAGGGGTGGCCTGACACCCTTGAGTTATAAAAACAGAAATATTCCTGAGGGAGAAGAGGGGTGGAGATGGGATTTTGGTCCCAACAATGAGGAATATTGCCCTGGGAGAAGAGCAGAACCAGAGCAGGACTCCAGGAGTTCTCTTTCCTTAGGGAAGAGGAGTTCATGGAACTCATTGGCTCTGGGATAAGAAATCCTGATCCCACCAAGCTTTAATTCCAAGTGCCTTGCTTGGAATCCTGGTCCCACCAAGCCTTAATTCCAAGTCCCACCAAGCTTTAATTCCAAGTCCCTTGCTTGCCCCACCAAGCTTTAATTCCCTGCCCCCAGCAGCTGATGGGAAACCCCAGCAGGGCCCAGGGCAGCTCTGGGGAGAGGTGGGCACTCCCTCACCTCATCCCAGAATCCACAAATCCATGGATGGACTGCAGACCCTGCCCAGGTGTGCTCCACACAGAGGGACCCACCATGGCAGTGGGAAATCCAGTTTTGTCCTGGGCTAACTGGACATGATTCAGCCCAGTCCTGTCACATGTCCTGGTCATGCTGAGGCCAGAAAAGCCCTTCCAGGCACAGAGAGGGAACAGGAAGGATCTGATCCTTGGAAAACACAGATCAGTGAATTCCTGGGCAGGAGGAAGAGAAATGCCATTTTCAATACAGATATTTCCACGATCTTGGCAAGGGCAGCAAGGCACAATCCCTGTTTTCCGTGTAAATTGGTCAAGAGGGAAAAGCCTCTGGAGAGAGCTTGGAGGAGTCAAAGATTTTCCCCTGGAATGGGGAATGACAGCAGGGTTGGGAAAAAGTTTCATTTCTTTGTCTTGAGCTATCTGGAGGCAGACTAAAAACTTGCTTATAAAATGCCATAACTAGAAATCCCAGGAAGTGGAAGAAATGGGTCTGAAAATGGGAATACTCCTAAGGATGGGAAGAGAAACCAGTGTGGCTCCACAAAGGGATTTCATAGATTCAAAATAATTAAAAATTTAAAAAAACCAAAAAACAAAAAACCAAACAGGAAAGGGTGTCCTGTTTTAAGCTGGTGGGAAAAGGCTCCCTCCTGCTTTGATGTGAATTTTATCCCCAGAGTGGCTGGTTTTTGTTGCAGCACAAATGACATCATACAGGAGATGACTGGATGGCTCCACACACGATTTTACTGATCTGGGGAGTTTTTAGGCTTGAAAGAGCTCATCCACCCTGAGATCCCCTCCCATCTTTTTCTGGAGAATGCATTCCAAAAACGATAAGCAAATTATCTGATATTATATCTAATTACAGAAGCTCCTAATTACACATCCCCGTTTGGAGGCAGCGGAGCAAACACGGCGCTTCCCAGAACAGCAATTCCTGCAGTGCACAGTAAATCAGCTTGTGCTTGCCACTGATTTGAAACTTTAACCTATAAATTAAATTAATAAGAGACAAAGGCTTCTTTTGTGCATTCGCAAGCCTGTAGGATTTTAGAAATAATAGGACTGGAAAGTGATTTATATTCCAAGATTAAAGGTCAGTTTGGCGCACACGACTTTGGAGCAAAACACCACGGCAGAGACTTCAAATTAACTCGTTCCTGCACCCCCCAGCCCTGGATTGTTCTTTTTCCAGAGCTACAAGGGCTTGCTGTGAGAGCTGGAGTACTCAGAAGATGGAAAAAAACCTGGAGAAATGTGGAATTCTTGCTGATCTCTGGGAAGGAAGGAGACATGCCTGGGAATTGGCTCAGGCCATCTGAGCTGATCACTGCAGTGACACAACCTGTGAGCTGCACTTCCAGTCAATGTATGTCCCAATGGAGAGGCTGAAACCACAGGGAATTGTATGGAGGAATATGGGAATTGTATGGCAGAAACTACCTGGAAATTGGAGCCATGCAAATAAAGGGAAGGGCTCAGATATTTTTAAAGTTCTGCCCATGGTGGGATTTTCTGCTGGCCTGGTCCTGTTTTATTCTGGGGGAATAAAAATTCCAGCTGAGCTTAAAACCTTTGATGCACAACAAAAAATATTATCATGGAATGGTTTGGGCTGGAAGGGGCCTTAAATTCACCCACTTCCAACCCCAACACCTTCCACTATCCCAGGCTGCTCCAAGCTCCAGCCTGGCCTTTGGCACTTCCAAGGATGGGGCAGCCACAGCTTCCCTGGAATCTGTGCCAGGAATGTTACCCAGAGAACTGGGATTGGTCATTGCATTTACTCCCAAAAGAAAATCCCAAAAAAAAGACTGGAGGAGGAAAAGGAGGGATGTGCACCCCTGCCCAGCACGGGGAATGCAGCTCCTCCAGCAGAACTGAGGCAAGGGACCTGCAGTGAGGGAAAATTCCTACAAAAAATGAGAAAGGTGGGAATGGATGGGAAAAACGACTCTCCTTAAACTGCACCTGCTGAGGAGGAGACCAGGAAAGAGATTATTTAATGTCCCTAAAGAGATTATTTAATATCCCTAAAGAGATTATCTAATGTCCCTAGGTGCCGAGAAGGATGAGGGGAAATGACTCTACTCATGGGGATTAGTTCTGACCATTGGGAGAATCCAGAGGTGGATCCAGAGGTTCCCATTGGGAGAATCCAGAGGTGGATCCAGAGGTTCTCATTGGGAGAATCTGAAGGTGGATACATCAGGATGAGGGCACTGGGCAAGGTCTGGAGGATGAGGACCAAGACACCTTTGCAGACATCCAGGAGCTGCCAAAACCACCCAAGGAAGCCTCTGAGCCTTTCTGCTCCCTAAAGCACCAGGAAAACCAGACCTGGTAAAAAGTCCTTCCCTGAGAGGGTGGGGAGATCCCAGATTCCCAGAGCAGCTGTGGCTGCCCCTGCAAGTGTCCAAGGCCAGGCTGGAGCACCCTGGGATGGTGGAAGGTTTGGAACTGAATGGGCTTTAGGGTCCCTTCCAACCCAAACCATTCCATGTTACTTCTAATGCTCTTCTGCCACTTCCCCCTCTCATTTCTGACTTCCAGAAAGCATCAAAATTTGTCATCTTCCTTCTCTTTGCACATTTCTTAAAACACCCCATTAACAGGCTCAGAAATCCATCATTTAAATAATTACCAGAGCCTTGCCTGTGTTATCTTCTGAGCTGCCAAACCCCCTGGGCCCTGCTCGCTCCAGGAGCAGTGCACGATTCCCCACAGGCCTGGGAGCTCAGGGAGGTGATGGGATCCAACATTCCTGCCCTGAGGAGCCCAGGGAGGACAGGAGCCACTGCAGGGGCAGAGCTGCTGGAGTGGCTGTTGTGAGGATTAATTTGATTAATCTGATTAGGATTGAATCAAACCAAATGCGTGGAGGGGGGAGGAAAAAGGGAATATTTAAGGGAAGTGAGGAGGGTCCTGGGTGGTCTGCAAACGAGTTGGGAACAGTGGGAGAGTGTGAGGAAGAGATGAAATCCAATAGGTGTACAGGAAGCTTTCACCAGGCTTAAAACAAATCCGTAAGAAAAACAGCAAAGAATCCAGGAAGAGGAATTGTGTTACTGCTGGAAAGGGGGTTGGCATATTCCCAATGCAGGGTGACTGACAGCTCTGCTGCTGATCCCACACCCCAAACCCTCACACACAAACCTCCCCAGGGGGAAAATGTCCATGAAACCTTCCCTGGTTTATCCTGGTATTGCTGGGAATCATGAGGGAGCCAGGGGCAGGTGCCACCCACCTGCTCCAGGGGCAAAGGGGGGAGCCCAGAAGGTGTTTTTGGGTAAATGCAGATGCTTTTGGGGATGAATCACAGGGAGAAAAGCAGATCTGAACTGCAGCAAAGAGAGGAATGAAATCCTGCCCCAATCCTGGTGCTCCAGCGCCCGTGGGAGCTGTGTCTGGGTGGGATCATCACTGGAACTTGGAATTGATTTGGAATTCTGGAATGGTTTGGGTTTGAAGGGACCTTAAAGCTCCTTCAGTGCCACCTCTGCCATGGCAGGGACACCTTCCACTGTGCCAGGCTGCTCCAGCCTGGCCTGGGACACTTCCAAGGATGCAGGAGCAGCCCCAGCTTCTCAGGGAATCCCATCCCAGCTCCTCCTGACCCTCACAGCCAGGAATTCCTTCCCAATTTCCACCCAGCCCTGCCCTGTGGCAGTGGGCAGCCATTCCCTGTGTCCTGGCACTCCATGTAGAATTCCTGTACAATTCTCCTTTGGGGAGTTTCTCCCTCCATCCCATTTCCTCCAGCAGGCCGTGGCCTCCTCAACCCAGAGAAGCTGGGGCTGTTTTCTGATGCTGATTGGCAGCTCCACCTTTTATTTTGAAAATTCTCTGACCAGACACTCCTCCTCCTTTCTCCTGAACTCCCTGCCAGGATCCTGGTACCCCTGGCCACAGAACTGATGCTGATTTTGGGGTGTTGGGACTCCACTTCCCACCTGTATGTCACATTTGATGCTTGGGGAACACAGGGCAGATCCTGCTCCAGCCCTGCCTGCCAGCAAAGCCCTGCTCCCACCAGGACCTGCCTTGGAAAGCTGCTTCCCTGCCTGCTCTGCTGGGAATAAAATATCCCCCAGCACACCCCTGCTTTTGTTCTGCCCCAGGCCAGTGTTGTAAATCAGCCCCATCCTTCCTGCACATCCTGTGAGGGCACAAACCCTGAAATTCCTTCCCACTCTTTAAACCTGGCCTAACTGGGCATCACTGTCAGTATTTATCACTCTGTCTCCTCAGACTGCAGCTCCACCAGGATGGTTTCACTCCAGGGAATTGAGGGCTCCCAGAGCTCAGCCCTCATTTACCAAAGCCCTTCCAAACCCTGGGAATCCAGGGCTCCTTCCCAGAAGGGCTCAGCTGGAAGTGAATTCCCTGAATCTCTGCCAGCAAACCCGACCTGTGCAACCCCAGCACAGCAGATCCTCCAAGCCAGGCCCAAACCCCACTCCCAAAGCATTTGCTCCCTCTTTTTTCAAGTGATGGGCACCTCCAGGAGAGCAGAGCCAACCCAGCCTTGGGAATAACAAACCTTCCCAGCAAACTGCACTCCAAGATCCCTTCAATCCATCTCAGAGACCTGGGACTCATCTGGAAAGCTCTCTGAGATCAAGGTCTCCTTGAAGAGCCCCATACAAAGTCCAGATACAGCCTAATAAGCTTTTGATGTCCTGCTGACATTTATCTGCCAATATTCTTGCTCCAAGCACTTACCCCATGATGGATCTCGTTATTTCCTTGATCCCAAGCCAGCTCAGCCCCTGGCCCTTCCTCCAGCCCCATGGAACTCCCCAAAACCCAGCAGGGAGCCCCAAATCCTCAGCTTCCAATCCCCCCAGAGCAGCAGACATGGGAATAAAGACAAGTGGTTTTGCAATTCTGCCTCTGGAAAGGTCAGTTCTCAAAACTTCTGACCAAATGGGAAGGGAAAAAAATAAACCAGCTGAGCACCAGAGTGTTCTTCCTTTGCTATCAGTCACCTGCACTCAAGGAGCAGTTTGCTTTTGCCCCAGGATATGAAAATAAATTGCATTTACAGCCCTCCAAGGGCAGAGCTTTGTTCCCTCCTTGCTCTCCTTACCCAGAACTCATCAACAGCAGCTTTGGTTCCTACACAGAGCTGTCCCACGAGGGCAGAGATGGAGCACACTCCTCTCCCTCCTGTTTTCATGGAAACTCAGCTTCCAGAGGATGAATTTTCCTGTTCCAGGCTCCAAACCCCATGGGCAGTTCTGAGAAGTGGCCCTGAGCTCACAGCTCACCCCGAGCCCTGCTGGACCTCCACAACCCCTTCAAATCCCTTCTGGGGAAATCTGGGAAATCTCCTCACATCCAGGCTGCCTCTTGTGCCACACTCAGACACAGCCCTGGGCTGGAACCAGCAAAATCCACCAGCAAAACCTTCCAAGCTCACACCCTGCACAAGGGAAGGAGCAGAGACACAAATTATTCTGCATTTAATTAAATTTAGGAAGAAATCCTTCCCTCTGAGGGTGCTGAGGCCCTGGCACAGATCCAAGCACTGTAAACTTAAGATGCTCCATAAATATTTTATAATATAATTATTAATGTTACCAACAAAAAAGATCCCCAAAATTATTTACACGGCGGCTTCCTTTAGTAATTATTGTTTTCTGTTTAATTCAGCACCACTTCCCTCCTCTGAATTTGCAACTTTAGGATTTCCAGCACGAAATCTGAGCACCTGCTTTCCCTGCTAGGAACATTTTCCCTTCCAGCCATGCAAACTGTTGGAACGAAGCCCACCCCGAGCCATCCGGGCTCATAAAAGCAGCTCATTTTCTGATTCATCCCAACAGATTGCTAAATATTATTTACTTTTCGTTTCATAATGGCTCGGAAAAAGCTGGATGAAAAGCTTAACGAGGTCTAATCCAGGGGAGAGGAGGGAGAAAAGGAATGAAGAGGCAGTTAAGGAGCAGTTTGAGCTTCCTTATCGCCCTTATCAGCCCAGCTATCAGTCAGCAAGGCCTAATTAGGCACAAAAGCCATTGTGCTCCATCCAGAGCTGCTCCAGGAGCTGGGGCTGCAGCTCTGCCTGAGCGCCTCTGCTCGGGAACAGCACTTGCACAGCAATTAGGGACAATTTGTCCCTTCAGGAGTGGCCTCTGTGGCTGTGCAGGGTCTTGGGGACAGAGCAAAGCAGCAGTGACACTTCTGGAGCTAAAATGGGGCTGGGATTCAGCAGAGCTCAGTGAAACCCTCCTGACTTTGCTGCTCTGTGGGGACCAACCCATCCCGAGCTCCTGCAGGGAAGCAAATCCTGGGTCTCACTTCCAGCTCTGATTGAGATGTGTTCCTCCAGGAGTGGGGTTTAGTTTTGCTTTCCCTTTATCCTTTTGCCTCAACATCAGTTCAGCTTGGAAAAGACCTTGAAGGAAATCAAGTCCAACCATTCCCAGCAGCACCACTGGCCCATGTCCCCAAATGCCACATCCACGTGGGTTTTGGTCACCTCCAGGGATGGGGACTCCATCACTGCCCTGAGCAGCCCTTCCAATGCCTGACCACCCTTTTAGAGAAGGAATTTTCCAAATATCCTGACCACCACCTTTTAGAGAAGGAATTTTCCCAAATATCCAATCTAAACTTTCCCTGAGGCCGTTCCCTCTCCTCCTGTCCCCGTTCCCTGCAGCAGAGGCTGACATCCCTGGCTGTCCCCTCCTGTCAGGGACTTGTGCAGAGCCAGAAACCCCCCCTGCTCCCCCTTTTCTCCAGGCTGAGACCTTTCCCAGCTCCCCCAGCCCCTCCTGGTGCTCCATTCCCCTCCCTGGCCACGCTCCAGCCCCTCCATGTCCCCCTTTCCTCGGCCAGGTCACTGAGGTCCCTCAGGAGGGACCATGGCTGTGTCCAGCACTTGCCCTGGATTCGGTGCCCAGCAGGGCTCCTGCCCCAGCAGCTGCTCCCACAGCTGTTCCCACCAGTTGGTGGCTGAATTTTCCAAGATATCTGTCTGGAATTAAAAAGCAGCAGCAGCAGTTTGGCAGCCAGGAGGAAAAATGCATCAGTGGATTGCATCCCACCCTGAGCACCTCCCTGGTGGGACAGGAGAGACCAGACCATGCAGGACCTGCCCAGCCCAAAACCCCTGGGATTATCTGAACTGCTCTGCCAAAACCTCCACCAGCATCCAGAGGCTCCTTCTGGAGTGTTTGGGGTCAGAAATGTCCTGTTTGGGGTTCTGAGCTGCTCTGTGCCAGGAGATCTGGGCACAGGGAGCTCTGCAGGGCTCTGGGATTTTCCAGCCTGGGGATTTGCCCTGCTGTGCCTGTGCCAGGCTGCACGCCCAGCTAAATCCTGGAACAAGGCAATGGTGAGGCCCTGGGTGCCCCCCCATCCCCATCCCAGCCCTGGTGCCTCCTAAGAGGGGCTGGAAAGCAGCTCCAGCCCAGCTGGGAGATGTCCTGTGAGCTCCAGAAACGGCCTGGAGTGGCTCAGAACCTTCCCAGGCAGATTCTCCCAGAGCTGTTGGGCTCTGGGAATGATCCCTGTGGGGCAGGCAGGGACAGGGGGACACGCTCAGCCACGTCTCCCTGGCACAGCAGGGACCTGAGGCTGCCTCTGCCTCCCCTGGAGGGGGGATGGATGTCCCAGGCACTCTGGGATCCATGGGATGTACAGAATTCCAGCTCCAGCCTGCAATCCTGGCTCGTGGATCTGTCAAGCCTGGTGCCCACAGCAGATAAATGTGAATAATCCTAAAATCTGGATAATGCCAAGCAGAGCTGAGACTCAGAGCAGCTTCTCCCTGCAGCAGCTGCACCAGGAACAGCTTCCACTGAGGGAAAACTCCTTTTTCCTGGCATTCCTTGAAGGGCAAAGAGCCCTCTAACCACAGTGAAACAACAGCAGCCCCTAAAAAGGGATAAATAAACCCATGGATGGCAGATTCCAGGACTCTCCTGCCTGGTGCCACCCAGGTGTGTCCATTTGGATGTGGTGATGTGGACACGTGAAGCTCCAGGACACCAGAGGGGTTGGGATCCCATCCCACAGGCACTCCAGGTGTACCCCACCTGCCCACCCTGGAGCTCCTGGCCTGGACAGCACAGAGATCCAGGCAGAAGGAGGTGAAATTCCCTGTCTGTGGTGTCTTGCCAAGCTGGGATTAGAGTTTGGGGCTCCTGGCACCCACAGGCACCATTAATCCCCAGCAGTCCCCAGGTGCCAAAGCTGTGCCTGGTGCTGAGCAAAGCCTTCTCCAGCTCCAGCACAGCCTGAATTCTCTCCCACAGAGAGAATCCAGAATTCCTGGAGCCCATCTCCTCCTGAGGGACCCAGGAGGGTCAGGCTGGTAGGAAAATCCCTGTCCTGTGCCAAGCATGCCATTGCCCTCTCCAAACCACACAGAGAGCCCCAGCAAGGCTGGGATGAAGGCCCTGCACACCAGAAGGGAAGGAGGAAGGGAAAAGGACCCAATTAACCATAACACCACTGGACTGTCCCAGCCACAACTCCTGACAAAAGTGGAAATGTTCTTTTCCACGGGCAGAGCTGCAGGTCCTACTACAAATAAATAGTCCAGGCAGGGATGGAGGCCATGTGTTTCCATTAATTCTCTTGGCACAGGAGCCCATGTAGATCTTGGATGCAGCTCGTGCTGGAGCAGGAGAGCTGGGGTGGCCAACATACATCTCAGCACAACCCATCTGGCCCAAATCCATCCCCAGCCTGCTCCAATCCCCACTTTTATCATCCTAATTACGAGCAGATTCCCAGCTCCCTCCCTCCCTCTTCACTGCCCCCTTTTCTCCCTCCCTCTGGCTGGAATCAGCAGGTGAATCCCAGCCTTTAGGTATTTTTGTTCCATTATTGCTGGTGGACAAAGTTTGGCCTCTTTCATTTTCCTTTTCTCGCAGCCTCTTTTGTGGGGATTAAAATAATTGATATTGATAACGAGATCTGCCCCCTGCCCCTGGTCCCAATTACTTGCACAGGCTGGGGATCCTGCCTTATGGATCTGACAGGAATGGTCTCAATTATCCCTCTGGGCTCCAGGACTGATGCTGGGATTGATTTGGGATTATTGGGGCTGATTGTTGTGGGCTGGGGTCAGCGCTGGAGCCGGCCCGGGCTGGCTTGGAGCTGCATTTTCCCCAAGTGCTGCCAGGTGCCTGGAAAAGGGGATAATTTACTGCAGCCACCCCCATGCTCAGGATCAGAACCACAGCACTGAAGGGGTTTTTCATGCCAGGTTTTGCTGGGGGTGAGGTTGGATCCTTGGTGCTGCGTGAGAGCCAAGGAGCAGCAGCTTTGGACAGGCCCAGCCCCACAGTGAGGGGAAACCCCAGTGAAAGTAAATGAGAGTGACACAGAAAAGGAGATTTAGAGCTGAGAAGGCAAACAAGAGCTTTTTGGACCTGCAAAATGTTATTTCATAAAGTTATGGGATTGTTAAAGTTGGGAAAGGCCTTTGAGATCATCAACAACAGCAACACCAGCCATGTTCATCACCATGTGTCACATCCACATGGGTTTTGGTCACCTCCAGGGATGGGGACTCCATCACTGTCCTGAGCAGCCCTTCCAATGCCTGACCCCCCTTTTAGGGAAGGAATTTTCCCAAATATCCAATCTAAACCTGCCCTGGCCCAGCCTGAGCCCTTTCCCTCTCCTCCTGTCCCTGTTCCCTGGGAGCACAGCCCGACATCCCCGGCTGTCCCCTTCTGTCAGGGACTTGTGCAGGGCCAGAAATCCCCCCTGATCCCCCTTTTCTCCAGGCTGAGCCCCTTCCCCAGCTCCTCCTCATCAGACTTGTATTCCCAAATATATGATGGCCACAGACTCCAGAGACATTACTTGCAGTGGCTGTGAGGTGAATCCAGGGAAGGGAATATTCCTTCAGAACATTCTCTTCACCAACCCTGAGCTTCTCACCCTGGGAACATCACTGAATGCAGCATTTTCCTTTCTACCACCATTTAAATAAAACTCAAATGCAAAAATAGAGGTGAGGAGAGAAGAGGAGCCAATTTTGCCTCTGGAACCAGAGAGGAGACAAACCCAGAGCCAGCAAAAAGAAAAAAAATTATAATCAAAATGCAACATAATCACTGCAACAGATGTCAAAAAGATAAACCCAGGGAGCTCTGAACTGCCAAGGATCTGCTGTGCATGTTGGAGAGCACAGGGATGCTCTGATTCTGTCAAATGGCCACTTTTGGGGGTGCAAGCAGGAACAGCACCACAAAAAGCTCCTTTCTCTTTTCTCCTTTCCCTGCCCTGCAGCAGATTTACAGTGCAAGTTCTCAGAAAATCTCAGGTTTGCTCCTGGATCCACGATGGGGAGGGGAGGGAAGGAGAGAAATTGGTCTTTTAGGACTGTGGTTGGGAAAAAACAGCATCACCCAGCTGGCACAGGGACATGGCCTGAGTGCCAGAGGCTGGGATAAAGAGGGAAAACACGGAGAGCTGCCTGGCAGGAGAGGAAAGGTTGGGGGAAATGATTTTACAAAAGAAAAGCAGACAAGAGAAATGAGGTTTTGTGTGCACATCACTCACCTCGTAGTGATAATCCATGCAAGTTAACTCTCTCCAGCAGCGATCTCCTCGGATTTTAATCAGCCCCTGAGGGGAAAAAAGGGCAAAAATACTGTTACAATTATTTCATTTGACTTTGTTTTGTGTCTCAAGGTGCCAGCTTCTGTGGTTAAACTGCAGGGGTTGAATGAGACCCACGGCACATCCACAGCCCGGGTCCAGTTGTGGTTCCCAAGGGAACACAAAGGCTCTGACTCATTCCACTGCCTGTTACTGAAAATCTGACATAAATCCTGGTGGAATATGCCAAATTCCCCTTCCAGGAAGAAGCCTCAGCCACAGCTGAGCCTTTGCTCAGGTCTGAGCAGCCCAGGGCTCCTGGCATCACTCCCAGCATCCCTGGGAAGCAGCAATAGGAAAAACCAGGCTCTGTCCCTGGGATAACACACAAAAGGCAGCAAGATTCACAATCTGAACATCCAAACCCAACTGCTTCCCTCGGGCAAAGCCACCTCTGCTGCCTGTGGAAAAGGGAGCTGGGGATGGGGACACGCAGCAGGGATGGGGACACAGAGATGCAATTAAAATAATTAGAGAAACAAAAGAGGGGCAGGGGAAGGAAGCTGCCAGCCCCAAACACAGCTGGCTGCAGTGCTGACAGCTCTGCCCCACCTCAGGTGAGAGGCTGGGCCAGCAGGTATCCCCTGCCCTGGGACCTCAGAACAACGAGAGGGGACATTTCCAAATCACTGGGTCCATTCCAGGGCTGGCAGCAATATTGGGATTGAATTTCTTTGCCTCAGAGATGAAGAGCAGAAAGGAATCAGTCGGCCAGAGCAGGAAGGACACCTGGGCAGGGATGGGCTGGAGCAGGAAGCCGAGCAATCAAGGCTGGCTTTGATGTCCGGGAGAGGTCCCTGATTAGGATCACAATATCCCAAATTGAGGAAAGCTTCACTAGTCAAAAGGCCGAAGCAGCTCTGTCATCTGCATACAATTAGGGGTATTTGCCTGCCTCTGACATTGCCCTGATTGTGATGGTCCTGCCTTCCCCAGGAGAAAAACCCTGGGAGATTCTGGGAGCATCCTGAGGCTGCCTGGCATTTGCAGCAGGGAAGGGATCAGTGACCTTGCAGGGCTAAAATCTGAGCTCAGAGGAGGAGAGTCCAGCATTTATGAATTCCATCTAAATTCCCAGAATTGGAACAGGTTGGAAGAGACCACAGTGGCTCCTCTGCTCCAACCTCCCTGCTCATGCTAAAACAAATCTTCACTTGCAGCATTAAATAAAGTTTAACACGTTTGCAGCTCAAAAGAAATTCAAAATTCCAGGTAAAGACCCTCCAAAAGTGTCCAGACCTTGGCAATATCCAGGAATATCCAGTTCCCAGGGCTGCATATCTGTCTGACAGCTGAGAGCACAGGGCAGAGCAGAGTTGGTGAACTCCTGCCTGGCACAAAAGGGATGCAAAGCGAGATCACCCAGGATTTCAGGGATGGCAAAGCAGTTCTGTCTCCAGGGATTTACTCAGCAAGTAAATCTGGAGCAGGGACAAGACACCCTGACTGTCAGCAGGCACTCCATCCTCCCCTCCCCAGGCTGTCCTGCCCTCCAAAGCTTTTCTAAAATTACAGGATCTGGTGATAGCATCTCCCAGGATGTGCTGCAGCTCCAGCCCTGGCAGGGCCAGCACACACTGAGGAAGCTCTGTGCAGGAATGCTGCAATATTAAAACAGGACAGTTATCTTGATGACCTTCCCTCCTCCTCCCTTCCCTGGGCTGTTATCAAGCTCTATTATCCAGCAGGGATAATTAAAACTCCAATTAAAACAAGGATGGGGAAAAGCAGCGCTCTGAAAATCCTGATTTTCCCTGCAATGACTCACTCAGGCAGTTCATCCCTTTTTTTGTTTACTAGAAAGCTTTCAAACAGGAAAGTCTTCATATCCAAGATGTTCTGCAGCAGAAAAAAACTCCCACTCTCATCATGAAGGGGTTTCAAGGCAGCTTTACCCCGAGCTGTCTTCGAGGCCACTTCACTCCCACACTGGCACCTGAGTTTTCCAGTTTTCCCAAGGATTTGGACCAAGAAACGTGCACAGAAAAATCTCTGGGTGCTCTGAGGCTTCAGCTCTGCTGAGGAGAGGCAGGAAAGGAGAAGGAGAATCACAGAATCCCAGAGCTGCTAAGGCTGGGAAAGATCTCTGAGCACCAAGGCAGCTCTGCCCATCCCGGGGCTGCCGGAAATGGGGAAGTTTTCAGGAATACAAATTAAATCTGAGCTCAAGGCAAGCAACCAGGTGGCCAAGTGAACCAGCAGAGGCCCTTTCACCTCTGTGGCCTTGCTCTGAATCCAGGATTATTAAATTCCCACTGCTGGTGGTGGCTGCAGGGACACGGGGTCGGGCACTGGTGGCACTGCTTGGGATAATGAGAGCTCCTGGCCTGGGAAGGGGAACTTGGGGTTGTTGTCACAGGAATTTACAGCAGGAGGGGTAGAAAATGCTGCCCCTGGATTGAATTAAGATCCAGAATGAAATATGGGCTCAATTCCTCCTGCCCTGCCACGTTTGCTCCCTGCAGGAGCTCGGGGCAGGATGGAGATGCAGCACCTGCTTGGACATGGAAAACCCCAAACTCCCCTAATTAATTAAGGGCAATTAAATCCAGCAGCATTTCTCAGAGGGCAAGGAAAATTACATTTAGGAATTTTTTTATTTTTTTTTTTAGATTTACTTTAATGGTGGATAATGAAATCCCTGGCTTTAATCACTTTGCCCCCACACCAGCCCTACTCTGGAATATGGAATAAAACAATCCCAAAGCAGGGGAAGTGTTCCCACATTCACAGGATGCCAGCAAACAGGATCCAGGGGGATCCACCAGAGATCCAGGGGGGATCCAGTCCCCACCTGAGGGGAGGGAAGGGCTCAGCTCCAACACCAAATCCCCAAATCTGCCCTTTCATCTTCCCCTGATGGCTGTGCCCAGCCGTGCCCCTTCCAGCCTGCTGTACTTGGGTGATTCAAAGCAAAAAAAACCCCAGAATAATTAAAATGTCATTCAAGCCCTAAGCCCATATGAGTCACTGTTCCAAAAAATATCTGAAAAATTCCTTCAGGAGTGGGGGATAATTATATTCCTCCCTATCTATTGATTTTTCTCTACAATGCAGATGTCAGATTTTCCACGGCTTTTTTTTTTCCCTTTTTCTCCTCTTTTTTTTTTTTTCTTTTTTTCCTTTTTTCCCTGGAGTGAGTGTCAAGGAGGAACAAAGCACTTCTTTGAGACTTTTTCAGCCCAAAATTAATTCTGAAAAAAATGGTACAGACAGGCCAATAGCACGGGAAGCTGAGCAAAAGCTTGGTGACTCAAGCTATGTCTGCAAAATTCCCTATTGATCCCAGCTCCAGAGGGAAGGGTGGGGAATGGGGCACCCACGTTATAAATTTAGAGTCAATTTAAAGACCTTTCTGTGTCTTTGCTGTACAAAAGATGGGCAAAAACCCACCCAAAGTTCCCAACTCAATTCTAGATTTTCATCTCGCTCCTGCTATAAATAAGGGAAGCTTCCAGGGAAAATCCCAGCCCCGTGCACTTCCCACCTCTGCTACCCACAGGAAAAGTGGTTTCACCATCTCTGTGAAAGCCAAGCCCTCACCAGGGTATTCTGAGACTAATTTAGACCCCAGTGTGTGGGAGAGGAAGGAGCTTCCCAAGGTGACATCTAAAAATAAAACTCAGGATTGTAGGGCAGGGCTGGAAGAGGCTCCTGGAGAACCCAAACCTGAGGAATCCAACGAGACCAACCTCACCTGGGGGTCTAAAACCCCCTGAGAGCCCCAGACCTTCCCCATGACCCTCCCTGCTGATGGATCAGGGTGGTGCAGGAAGGATGAGCTGGATCCCAGGTGCTCTGTTCTGCAGGGAATGTCCCACAGGTGACACAGGTACAGCCTCAGCCCCAGCTGTGACAGCAGCGAGCCAAAGGGGAGCACCAGAGCTGCACCTGATGCTCCCACCTGTGACAGTGGTCACAGGGGTTTGTAGAGGGTGGAAGAGTCAGGATCTTGATTCCATGATCAGAAGGCTTGATTTATTATATTATGATATATATATAACATTATAATTATACTACATAGAGATAGAAAAGAGCTTCTTCAGAAGCTGGCTAAGCTAAGAACAGACAAGAAAGAATAATAACAAAGGTCTGTGTCTCAGCAGAGAGCAAGAGCAGCTCCACCATGAGTGGTCAGTAAATCCAAACATCCACAGAAGACGAATCCCAGGTGGACCTGTTGCATTCCACAGCAGCAGATAATAATTGTTTACATTTGTTACTGAGCTTCTCAGCTCCAGCAGGAAAAATTCTATAGAAAGGATTTTTCACAAAGGATGTCTGCAACACCCACCAACCTCACTGAATTCAGGTCCCTGCTGCTCCTTCCATGAGAAGAGAGGAGGAACGGGGTGCTCCATGCCTGGCAGGGTTTGAGGACAGGCTGGATGGGCTGGGAGCAGGCTGGGATGGTGGGAGGTGCCCCTGCCCACCCAGGATGGGATTCAGGGTCTGTTCCAACCCAAAGCACCCCATGGTTCACAATTCCCTAGCTGGGGAAGGTCAGCTTTGTGCTCCTCAGCTGGCTCTGCTCTGCTCTGCTCCGTGCCCAGCCCTGTTCAGCTCCAAGCCTGGCACCTCCACCCCATCCTGGGAATGCTGTGAGTGTCCAAGGCCAGGCTGGGTGGAGCCTGGAGTAACCTGGGCCAGCAGCAGGTGTCCCTGCCCACGAGGGACCTTTCCAGGACCCTGCCATGATCCAGGTGAGCAAACCCCACCTGCCTGCTGCCTCCTGCACAGAGGGGCTCTGAGACGGGCCCAGGAGCTCAGGAGACCCTGCAGGGGCTCAGGAGAACCTGCAGGAGCTCAGGTGAGCCTGCAGGGGCTCAGGAGAACCTGCAGGAGCTCAGGTCATCCTGCTGGAGCTCAGGTGAGCCTGCAGGAGCTCAGGAGAACCTGCAGGAGCCCAGGAGAACCTGCAGGAGCTCAGGTCATCCTGAAGGAGCTCAGGAGAACCTGCAGGAGCTCAGGAGAACCTGAAGGAGCTCAGGAGAACCTGAAGGAGCTCAGGTGAGCCTGCAGGAGCTCAGGAGAACCTGCAGGAGCTCAGATGAACCTGCAGGAGCTCAGATGAACCTGCAGGAGCTCAGATGAACCTGCAGGAGCTCAGGTCATCCTGCAGAAGCTCAGGTGAGCCTGCAGGAGCTCAGGCCATCCTGCAGAAGCTTAGGTGAGCCCGCAGAAGCACAGGAGAACCTGAAGGAGCTCAGGTCATCCTGCAGGAGCCCAGATGATCCTGCAGGAGCTCAGGTGAACCTGAAGGAGCTCAGGTGAACCTGCCCAGAGCCAAACCAGAGCACCACAACCACAAAGCCACGCACGGGCGGAAACCTCGCAGGAGAACTCCCTGGGGTTGACTTTGCTTCCTTTGGTTTGCTGCTGTTTCCCTCCATCAAATCCCCCAAAAGCCCCTCTGAGAAGGCAGCAGCAGCATCTGGGGGGCTCTGACGGCAGCGCCGGAGCAGTGGGTGAAAGGGACTCTGCAAAGCCTTGGCACCGGCGCTCCTGCCTTTTCCAGCCACCAAGGAACAACAAGCCCCGCTGCCAAGGGCTATTACAGACAAATGGAGAGAGATCAGAGGCACAAAGGAGGTTGCTAAGGAGTCAAGTGTGGGATCCCTGCAGAGAGGAGGAGGCTGCAGCTGGGACGGCAAAGGTCAGAACATTGCAGACATCATTTTCCAAAAATTCCCATGAAGGGCCGGCGCGGGAGCCGGGAGCCGGCCCCGCCGTGCTCGCCGAGGAATAATGAGAGAGGCAGCGAAGAAAGCTCCCTTTCTTCCCTCCTACCCACGCTAATGTAATAAAACAAATTAGAATAATTATTCTCCAGTGCAGGGCCATAATGCCCAGGATCAGGGCACGCCTGTCACCGAGCTGACATCTACATCCGCCGGGTTCTGCTGCTGCTGCTCCCCGGCATCGCCCCAGTCCCAGCTCTCATTCGATCCCATTTTTCTGCAGGCATCCAGATTTCTGTTTGCTTCAAAGTCTTCCTTATTTTTGCCAGAAAGTTCATCTGCCTTCTTAGCTAATCACAGCCCCACCCTTTTCCAGTAACCTTTCAAATGCCACCCACGTCCTGACACTTTTAACAGGCTCCAAGCAAAAACAAAACAAGGAGCACCAAGAGTTTCACACGAACCGCGAGGTTCTGAAAGGATTTGCTGCAGTGGGTTAAAAGAAAGATTTTTTAACAGCAAAGAAAATTCAGAAATGTTTAAAAACATATTAAATATCGAGTGATGTATAAATTATCTGGAAGGAATTGATCCTTTTTTTTTGTGAAAAGATATCTTGGAGAAAGATGGACAAATCCACAGGAAAAAATTGTGATAATTTAAGGGGAAAAAATTTGATTATTATAGTTCTTTCTTACTATTTTTCCCCCAAAACTGTCACTTTAAATGATCTTTTATCCTCCTGCAAAAGGGGAAAATATCTCTTTTGCACATTAGAAACAGCAAAGGACTGAAATTATTTTCTAAATCTCTGCCTGCCAAAAGCTGCTCCCAACTCCTCTGTTCTGCAGCCACTTCCGAGGATGCTCCTGAACAGCTCAGGGGGCTGAGCCTGGGTTTGGGAAGAGGGGGGGCCATTCTGACAGAAAGGGAAATCTGGGAAGTGGGAAAAAAAAATAGAGAGAAATTTTGTTTACAGGAAGCAAAGCAAGGGGAGGCACGGCCAAGTCACAAATCCCAAGTGGAAAAGATGCTCTTGGGTTTCCCAAAAATTCCCTAAATTCCCCTAAACTGCCCCTAAATTCCCCCTCAGGACCTCGTGTGGGACATGAGGAGGAGCAGAGGGAGCAGCTCCTGGGAAGGGCTCTCCAAACTGGGAAGATAAAAGGGGGAAGAAAATAATTCCTGAGGGACCCATCCCAGACCCTGCAACACTTCAAGGGCATCACACAGAGAAGGTGTCCAGGGCACTGCACACAGGGCAGATTATTAAAAAAAATACATTTCTGTAATAAAAAATAGAATTATCACAGAACACACCTATTAAAGGATCTCATTCCTGGGACAAACCCCAAGTTTGGGATTGGCCTCATGGCCCCAGGACCCATCTGGACACAGACCCCAGAGTCCTCCCAGCCCCAACACCTGCAGCAGCCAGGCAGAGATTGGCAGCTTTAAATCTGAATTTCCTTGCTTTGGGCACTTTTAAATTAAAGTGGTAATGTGCTTTAAATCCCCTTTCCCTGGTTTTTCACTCCACTCTCCAATCCTTTCCTGCAGAAAGTAATCAAGATGTCTCAGACTCACACTCACTGCTCCAGCCACCTTCCCTGGTAACTCATTCCATATGGCTGGGATCCTGTGTGAGGCACAGCTCCACCTCCATTCCCTGGTTATTCGCATTTCCCAGCCTGCTGTTGCACCCCTGATGCTCAGAGCTCCCCCATCTCCCCCGTGCATCCCCAGCAGGGTTAATTTTTCCTTGTTTTCCCTGTTTCCTGTGCCTGCCCCATCCCTGGGAGGGTCCAAGGCCAGGTTGGATCACCTGTGACAGTGGAAGGTGCTGGGGTTGGAACTGGATGAGCTTTAAGATCCTTTCCAAGCCAAACCATGGCAGGGTGATATTCCTTGTACAGAACATCATCAAGTGGGCACAAGGAGTGCTTTGGATGTTGGGCACATCCAGCAGGGCTGAGAGATCCATGAAGTGCTGCTGGACACCAAGGCAGCACCCTGAGCTCCCAGCCCAGGGGGCAGCCAGGGAATGCTGCTGAACGTTGTCCAGGGCAGAAACACCAGGAGAAGCCCCCCAGCACTGCCCCCTCAGGCACTGCAGGGCTGGAGGATGAACCTGCTGCTCCAGAGCTCCTCCCAAACCCTCTGAGATCCCATTCCTGTGCTCCTGCAGCTTCCAGGTGTGCTCAGTGCTGCTGCAGTTGCAGGCAGGTGTTGATGACAGCCAAATTCTCACATTTCTGAGCTCCCACAACGCCTGCCCTGATGAAGAAACAAAAACTCTCTTTTATGGTTTGCTTTAACAATCCCTGAGGACTTTCAGGGCACAAGGAGCTACCCCAGGATGCTGTTGGCAATTCAGCAGCTCCAGTCCAGCCCTGGGCAGGAATTTGGGCTTCCCCAGCACGTGGCTCTCACCTGCAGCAGGAATTCCCCAGAATGAATGGACTCCATGAAGCTGTCACCTACTCTCAGGCCTTGCAGGAAAACCCCAGGACTAATGTTTGCTCAATGGGGTTTTAGCCACCAGGTGTATTTGATGGAGAGCTCCTGAGCAAGGCTGCTGCCCAAAAACCCCCCAAAACAACCCAAAAATGAAGCAGAAACTTTTCCACCTGGGAGAGTTTGGAAGCACAGGATGGGGATTCAATCAGAATCCCCCAAAAAGCTCCAGGCAGAGCTGGCACCAGTGGGAACCCGTGAGGTTCAGGGAGATGCTGGTCCAGGGAAGCACAGCTCCAACCAATCCCTTTTTTGGGAATCAGGGGTTATTAAACTCTGCACTTTGGGAAAAGGGCTGCCAGGAGCTCCCTCAGGACCCCCAGCCTGCAGCAAGGGGCTGGGAGAAGGGGCTGACACCCCCCCAGACCCACCCAGCACCGAGGGAATGGAGCAGCTGGAAAAGCAACTCTGCCTGCTGGATCAAATATTTGCATTCCTGGAGAGAGGGACAGGGCTTGGAGAGCACAGCAGAGTCCCCAGGCAGCTGCAGGTGACAAAACACCTCAGTGCCACCACGCCAAGGACCCTGCTGGCAGTGGGGCTGCTCCTCTTGGGAAGTCCCTGTGGCTTGGTTAGCACAGGATGTGTTGTGTGGTTGGAATCACAGAATTATCGGGGCTGGAAGAGACCTCCAGGACCACCCAGTGCCACATCCAATGTCTCAAACACTTCACCACCTCCCTGGGCAACTCATTCCAATGCTGACCATTCCCTCAGAGAAAAAAGAAATAATTCTAATATTTAATTGACCCTCCTGGTGCCAGCTGAGGCTGTTTCCTCTCATCCCTTCCCCTGAGGAGTGGCAGAAATCTCAGCACACACCTCTGCCTCCCACCTCGTGACTCTGATGGCATCACAAACCCACAGTTTGCATCTTCCAAGCCTCAGGAAATCCGAGTGACAGAGAGTCACAAACAAAATGACGAAGCCATCAAACCACCGAGCTCTTCTGAGGGAAAGCAGCCCTGCAAATGTGTGTTTGCATCACTCACTGCCTAACGAGCTGCTGGCTCACACAAAGAGCCCCTATTCTGTGGCATGTTCCTGGGAAGCATCCCTCTTTACATCCTGCTCTAATGGATGATTAGGAACATCAAACATATAGATTGAATCACGTAATTATGCCTTTTAAAAAGGCAGCAATATTTGAGCTCAGCCCAGCACTCGCTGCCAATCAAACCCCGGCGGCAGCAGCGCCTGCCTGAGCTCCTCGCCTCCCACCACAGCTGGGATTATCCCACTCCTCCCTAAACAAGCCCAGCCAGCTCCTGTGCACAGCACAGCGAGGTCTGGACATGGTTTTTGGGGAGGAGGTTTAGCCAGGAAACAGCAAAACTCCCTGATCATGAAATGGTTTGTATTGGAAGAGACCTTAAAGATCGTCTCGTTCCAACCCTTCCTCCAACGTCCTCCTCCAAACCAGACCAGCTCTGCTCATGCAAAGTCCCAGCTTGTCAGAGCTCCACGTGGAGAAAGATCCCACACATGAGGCACTGAGGGGAGGGAAAAGGGGCTGGCAAGTGAAATCAGCCCCGGGGTTCAGGAAGGGACCATGGAGAACAGGAGAGCGCTGGGATGGGAACCTGGGGAGGAGACACCACCTCACCCACCCAAGGAACATTCCCAAAACGCTGCCCTAGCACCCAGCACAAGGGGAGGAAAGCCCAGCTGCCCCCAGGGAGTGCTGCTTGCTTGGAGGATTTCCCAAGGAAAGCCTCACCCCAACCAGCCTGAAGAATCCCAGGAGAACCACGTGGGAAAGCTGAAATTCCTGCAGAAAGCACCAACCCTGCCAATCCCACTGGGGAAGCTCCTGCTGCACGTGCTGAGCTCCTGGCCAGCTCAGGAGGAAACCAAAGATGCACTGGGAGCAGGTGCACCTGGGCTCCAGGAGGATCCTTCTCCTTCCCACTGCCTGCTGAGCTGCTCCCCCAGCCCAGCAGAAATCCTACACGGCCTCAGGCCCCAAAACATTAAAGATCCCATCAATCACCCTCTTGTGGGGGTCTCCATTTAATGACCTTTCCATGTTTTCCTCTCCCAGGGCTGTCAGTGATATATCAGTGTCCCAGGCTCTCAGGGACATGTCTCTTCCCAAAAATATCAGGAGTTATTGCTCTCCTGGCAAAGCTGAGAGCAGCACAGGGATAATGGGAACAGAGATGTTTGGGAAGCACAGTTTTCCTTCATATCCAGCCTGCCCCATAATTCAGAATTTATGAGACACATCTGCAGGAAAGAATCTCAGGCAGATCCCAGTTTAGAAGGAAAGCAGGAGGTAAATTGGTGATCAGATCAATTTTTTAAGGAAATTGGGGATGTTTGGTTATGCTTGGTGTCAATTCACTCCACAATCCACGTCACAGCTGAGAACCACAGAATCCTGGGATCACTGAGGCTGGAAAAGAGCTCCAAGATCATCATCCCATGACCAATCCCCACACTGCCAACCAGAGCAGAGCCCTGAGTGCCCCATCCAGGCATTCCCTGAATCCAAAGGAGCATCAGGATCCTGGGATCCAGCCTGCATCCCTCAGGATGTGCTGACATTTGGTTCAGATCCCGTTGGTGAAAAATGCCCCAAATAAAACCTTCACCCTGAGATCCCTGAAAAAACTCCAAAGCAAAATTCCAAAAAACCCAACCACTCCTCCCACAGTGATGATCCTCAGCTTTCAAGTTTTGGGATGTTCTGGAAGGTGCAAGCAGATGGAGCTGATGGGAGAACGCCCCTGCCACGCCTTGATTTTAATTTTAATGGGATGTGTCAGGTCCTGATGGATTCCCTCACAAGCTGCTTGGGAATTCCCTCTGGCACCAGGACAGTTCTGCAGCAATTGCTCAGTTTGGAAGCACAGAGCAGAGAGTGACAGCTCAGGAAAGCAAAAACAAAGGTGAAGAAATCTGGGGAAAGCTGGGAATTACCCACAGGATTCCAACAGTCTTGTGGAAAAAACCACAACACCCAAATTCCCTTTAATTCCTCTGGAAGAGCCCCTCAAGTGCAGCACCAACACATCCACACAGATCATCCCCTCCCCCTCAAAACAAAACCAGGAGAGAGCTGAGGCATCCTGAGGACCAGAGCAGGAAGCTTTTCCTTGCTAGTGGGAAAACTCCCAAACCAATGGATCCTGAGGTGCTGGATTGGGAAATTCTCAGCTGGGATGGGACATTTGGGATGGGACATTTCTGCTGCAGGCACCTCCAGAAAGCCAAAAGGGAAATTCCCACTCACGGCTCTGAGCATGATCCTGAAAATGGGAAAAACTCCCAAACCAACAGATGCTGAGATGCTGGATTGGGAAATTCCCAGCTGGGATGGGACATTTGGGGTGGGACATCTCTGCTGCTATCACCTCCAAGAAGCCAAAGGGATATTCCCACTCACAGCTCCGAGCATGATCCTGAAAATGGGAAAAACTCCCAAACCAATGGATCCTGAGGTGCTGGACTGGGAAACTCCCAGCTGGGATGGGACATTTGGGATGGGACATTTCTGCTGCTGGAAACTCCAAGAGGCCAAAGGGAATTCCCACTCTTGGTTTCAAGTATGATACTGAAAATGGGAAAAACTCCCAAACCAATGGATCCCAAGGCGCTGGATTGGGAAATTGCCAGCTGGGATGGGACATTTGGGGTGGGACATTTGGGGTGGGACATTTGGGGTGGGACATTTGGGACGGGACGTTCCTGCTGCTGGAACCTCCAGGAAGCCAAAGGGAATTCCCACTCATGGCTCCCAGCATGATCTTGAAAATGGGAAAAACTCCTAAACCAACAGATCCTGAGGCGCTGGATTGCGAAATTCCCAACTGGGATGGGACATTTGGGATGGGACATTTGGGATGGGATGTTCCTGCTGCTATCACCTCCAGAAGCCAAAGAGGAATTCCCCGTCATGGCTCAGAGCATGTCCTGAAAATGGGAAAAACTCCCAAACCAATGGATCCCGAGGGGCTGGATTGGGAAATTCCCAGCTGGGATGGGACATTCGGGGTGGGACGTTCCTGCTGCTATCACCTCCAAGAAGCCAAAGGGGAATTCCCACTCATGGCTCCCAGCATGATCCTGAAAATAGGAAAAACTCCCAAACCAACAGATCCCGAGGCGCTGGATTGGGAAATTGCCAGCTGGGATGGGACATTTGGGATGGGACATTCGGGATGGGACATTCCTGCTGCTATCACCTCCAAGAAGCCAAAGGGGAATTCCCACTCACAGCTCCCAGCATGATCCTGAAAATGGGAAAAACTCCCAAACCAAGAGACCCTGAGATGCTGGATTGGGAAATTCCCAGCTGGGATGGGACATTTGGGGTGGGACATTCCTGCTGCTAGAACCTCCAGGAAGCCAAAAGGGAATTCCCACTCACTGCTCTGAGCATGATCCTGAAAATGGGAAAAACTCCCAAACCAACAGATCCTGAGGCGCTGGATTGGGAAATTCCCAGCTGGGATGGGACATTTGGGGTGGGACACTCCTGCTGCTGGAACCTCCAGGAAGCCAAAGGGAATTCCCACTCATGGCTCCCAGCATGATCTTGAAAATGGGAAAAACTCCCAAACCAATGGATCCTGAGGCGTTGGATTGTGAAATTCCCAACTGGGATGGGACATTTGGGGTGGGACATTTGGGGTGAACATTTGGGATGGGACATTCAGGGTGGGACATTCGGGGTGGGACATTCGGGGTGGGACATCTGGGATGGGACATTTCTCCAAGAAGCCAAAGGGAAATTGCCACTCACAGCTCCCAGCATGATCCTGAAGATGAGCCAGCGGAAGCTCCAGATGACAATCCTGGAAGGAGGAGAGCCCTGGGGCAGGCGGGACAGGCTCCAGAGGGGGCACAGGAATATTCCCAGGAATCCTGTCTCCAGGAGCTGTGATTCCCATCCTGCAGAGCCAACGAGAAGTGAAGGAGGAAATAATGATGGTGAGAGTGCTGGAAGTTAGCCTGGAATTAAATTTAAATGGAAGGATTAAAAATAAACCAAAACACCTTGAATGGTTTTAAGGTTAATTTGGGGGAAATCAGGCACCAGCTGCCCTAAAAGAGACATCCCACACAGGGGGGATTCAGGGGTTTGAAGCTTTGGGGTTGTGTTGCTTTTCTCCAAGCACAAAGTGCATAAAAGGGGGATTTTATAAAAATTAATAACTTCTATGAGGCAGAAAAAATGAGATTTAGGTGCCCTGGGAAGTGGCACAGGACAGGCAAGCAGTGCCACTGATTTCTCCAGTTGTGGTTAGTTCAGCAGTGCCATGGACTGGGATGGATTTTTGCCTAAATGGGGCAGTTTTAGCTTCAAAAAACAGCAATTAAGATCCCATTAGGTCTTGTCACCATCAACATTCAGTGCAAAGAGAAACTCAGAATTTTAATCACAAAAAAAAATCAAAATGGTACCAAAATTGTCCATTAGGCCACTTTTACCAGCTGCTGGATTTTACCCATCCCTGGATTTAACCAAATTACCCTGGACTGAGCTCAAAGCAGAGCCCTGGGATCCCACCATGAATCCACTCCCTGGATCCTCTGCAGCAGACAGACTCCACCTAATCCATGCAAATCTGTATTTTGCATTTTCTCCTCCATCCCAGCCTACAAATATTGCAATGATTATTCCAAGAGAGGCAGAACACACAGCTCTGTTTTGACAGGTGAAGTCCAACCCTCACCACGTCTGGAAGCACCAAATTATCCCTGCCAAAACTAAATTGCTGCAGCTTTGTCCCACCTCCAATTATTCTGATTCTCAGATATTTCTGTGTGATAGAATTGTTCTCTGAAGCTATTTTTTAAAAAGACATGAAATGGCACATTGGTGAGGAGAATTCCTGAAAATTCCTTGGTGGAGCCATTAAGGCAGGGAAATTCTCAGCTCTGTCCATTAGTCCAGGCAGTGTCCATGGCTCCAGTTATTCCCAAGGTTTCTCCAGCATTTTACCAGTTTGATCCATAACAATTCCTTCACCCAGCCCAAAGAGGCAGGAAAACACATTCCAAACCCATTCCAAACCCATCCATCCCTTCCAGCTTCAGCCTGAGCCCCCTGATCCCCCACCCCAAGATTTTTCCAGCCCCTGATTTGATGTTGTCATACAAGAAAAACCACTTTGAAATTGCTTGAAAATATTTCCAATAACAGTCGTGAAACCTCCTTTTTTTTTTTAATCTTAACGTGCAAAAACCCCTTAAATCAAAATGCAGTTTTAAAACCTCAGATTTTTACACATCAAAGCCATTTAAAACTCCCCCTCCTCCCTGCCCACAGCCCGTGGTTCCCAGCACAGCCCCCCCCAGATGCCCAAATTAATGGTTCTGGAAGGAGAAATAAGGAATATTGTCCCAAAAAGCAGCTGCAGCAGGAAAGCACCGGCTCATCCCAAAAGTGAAAGGTTAATTGTGCCTGAACCCAGCTCCGGGGCTGACTGGCACCAAAAGGGTCGTAGATCTCCCTCATTCCTGCCTGCACAAGAATCCCACTGTTATCCCTGTTTTCATATGGAAATCACCACCCTGCCCCGCTGGGGATGGGTGTCGGGGTGGGATCCAGGCTCCTGCATCCCTGTGCATCCATCCCCTCGGGGAGCAGCACTGCCCTCACCCAGCAGGGCACAGCAGCAGCTTTCTCTGCTTTGTTTTTAACCCCAGTTTCCAGCCAGGGGCACAGAAGGACGCTGGCATCCTGCAGGGCCATTCCCGCACATCCCGCGGCTCCACGAGGATGCTCAAGCACCGAGCCAAGCCAAGCCTTCCTGGCATGGCCTAGACCACGAGTTCAGCCTTGCACCTGTGCTTTTATCCCAAAGGGATGCCAGGGCTGGAATCCTGGCACCAGCTGGCACAGCAGGACGGGGCCGTGCCGGGAGCAGCACGGAGTAAACAGCGCTGCCAGCTGCTGGGCACAGCCCGGGCACCCCCGGCTGCTCTGCAGCTAAACCGGCCCCAAGCTGGGTCTAACTGCCCCTGCAGCCAAGGACAAACTCTGCCCACAGGCTGGGACAGCAGGCTGGGCCCCGAAATTCACCCAGAGTGGGGTTAAATCCTGCCCGGCTCTGGCTGCTCCCCGGTGAGGGCATGTGGGGCTGTGCTCCTGCCTCTAGGTCCTGCTAAAACCAGGTTTAGGGCAGATGAGCTGGGAGAGGCTCTGATTTATTCACAACCCCCTTCCTGAGGGATGGAGTCTCCACAGCTGCCCATGTGGGATCAGTTTTCTGGGATCCATCACCCACCGTGCTTCTTCCCAGCCTCCATCCATCCATCCCATATCCATCCATCCATCCATCCCATATCCATCAATCTCATATCCATCCATCCTCACACCCTGGATCTCTCCTGGCCTCTTCCTTCTCCCAAACCCTTCTCCATTCAGCACAGATTCATCCTGACCATAATCTGTCATTTCCAGAAAAATATTAAGCTTGGAGAAGACCTCCAAGACCCCCAAGCCCACTCCTCTTTCAGGCTCCATCTCGTGCAAACCAAGTGCTGCTGGATGCTGCTCCATGGCCACTGGAAGTGCTGGGGGTGCTGGGATTATCCCAGATGCTCCTGTGTTGTGGTTTCTATAAAAATTCCAGCTCAATCAGGAAGGTTTGAGGAGATGAACATGTTGAACGGCACAAGTGAATCCACAGCTCAGCAGACGAGGGGGGAGCTGGGCTCAGCTCAGCCTCACTGGGCTGTAAGATGATACCAGGCCCAAGATTACCAAATCCATCAGCAGAACCTCCCGTTCCTCCCCGCTGACTCACTCACAGTTGTTCACATCTGCCCTGAAAGCCTCAGACTCCAAATCCTTCAGATTCTTAGACAGCTCTGGGGCTGGAGCCAGTCCCTGCTGAGGTTTGAGTGTTGTCACCTCTGAACACCATCAGGGGTTCACAGAGCCCAACACACTGAAGGGACCAGCCAGGTCACCCCACCTGAGGGGCAGCTGGTCCCTCACTGACCCTCCCAGCTCAGTAACTCCAGGATTTCTCCAGGGTTCCTCACGGACCTTCCCAGCTCAGTAACTCCAGGGTTTCTCCAGGGTTCCTCACTGACCCTCCCAGCTCAGTAACTCCAGGATTTCTCCAGGGTTCCTCACTGACCCTCCCAGCTCAGTAACTCCAGGATTTCTCCAGGGTTCCTCACTGACCCTCCCAGCTGAGTAACTCCAGGATTTCTCCAGGGTTCCTCACTGACCCTCCCAGCTCAGTAACTCCAGGATTTCTCTCCTGGATTTCACCTTCCTCTTGCTGCTGTCACATGGGAGCAGTGATGAAGGTGAGGAAGGTGATGATTTAAGGTCCCTCCCAACCTGAGCCATTCCAGGATTCCACAGTGAGATGTGTTTGCTGATGTGGCAGTGCCAGGAGGTGAACACAGCCACATCCTCCACGTGCACCAAACACCCAGGGAAGCACATCCCAAACCCTGCTTCAACTGCAGCAATTCCCACCCCTGACACTTTGTAGGGCAGCAAAAAACAGACAGGAAGGAGACATCTCCATGGCCTGGGGGCACACAGAGGAGAAACTGGGATAGAATCCAAGGATGGTTTAGGTGGGAAGGGACCTCAAAACCCATCCAGTGCCACCCCTGCCATGGCAGGGACACCTTCCACTGTCCAAGCCCTGTCCAGCCTGGCCTTGGGCACAGCCAGGGATGGAGCAGCCTCATCTGGGACAGCCCCACTTTGGGGCTGTGGGATGGGAAGGCAGATATTGGAGCTTCAGGACATTGGGAGCTTCAGGAGCATCCACATGGAAGCCATGGAGCATCCCAAAACCAATGAACAATCTGGGAATGAAGTGAGCAATGATCTCCAGTAAAATCCCCCAATCCTGCAGTTTGGGAGGTTAAACCCATCCCATAACCAGCAGCAAACCCCATCAGGGCTCCCTCCAAGAGACAAATCCCATCCTCCCAGCCCCAACCAACACATCCTCACTCCCGGGCTCACTGATACTGCTGGGAACGAAAGGGTCACGTTGTTGACCCACCTGCTCCTGTTTTCCTCACTTGGATCTCGTCAAATTTCAGCAGCTGCAGGGCAGCACAAAGCCCCCCATTGTTATCTCTGGCGCAGCCGGAGAGGGAGCCACGGGCTGGGTTTTTTTGGGGGGAGAAAAAAAAGTGAATAAAATCAACCTCCGATGGCGGCTGCGCCCGCCCCACACGCGCTCCGAGGGCTCGGGACACGCTCGGAACCTGGCGTGGCAAAATCCATGGGTTGGGATTTTCCAGAGGTCTCTGCTGGGGCAGGGGAGGAGCAGGAGCAGGAGGAGGTGCTGGAGGGGAGGAGGGAAGGGAAGAAGTAAACACCAAACCTAAATAAATACACTTTCCCCTATTCCTTTCAGGGTTTTCAAGTGTTTTGCCTCTTCCGAACGTTTAGCTGGACATCAAGTGATGTCCAATTTTCATCTTTATTATCTGCCATAAATAAATTCACCATCCCAAGTTAGCACAGCCCGGCCATGGCTGCAGAGGAGTCAGTCAGTCCTTTCCCCCAATCTCCTCATCCCAAACCATTCTGTTGGACAATCAGGGAGAAAGCAGTGAGGGAGGGAAGGGCTGAAAGCCTTCACAAGATAAAAGCTAGGTTCAAGCATAATGAATTTTCTTATTTTCTGGTTTTCTAACTCAAAAATATCACCTGGCCAAAATCAACCCTCATACCTGGCTATGCTAGAAAGAGCTCACGTAATTAATTTTTATTAATTCCCCTTCCCTAAACACGGGGTAAGGCGAAAACAGCCAATTGTTTCTCTTTGTACAGCAACACCCACACATCAAATTCACCCCGAGCACGTCTGCACGGCACAGACAAATGCTGCTCCAACAGATCCAGATTTCCCAGCTCCCAGCACAGCTGTCCCCCTATGGAGATTGTGTGTCAGACAGCCCAGCAGCCAAGGGGAGGCAGATATCCAAGCCAGGCTGATTTCCCTGCAATCAGACCTGAGCCCACCTCCCTGAAACCCAGCGTGCTTTGGTTTCAGCTCGAGCCTAAAGCACCTGTTGGGAATGTCTGAGCTGTGCTGCAGAACCAGGGATTTATCCCTGCTCCGGGGTCTGGATCACTCCTGCTTTGGGAGTGACTTTAAATCCCAAATGACACCTTGGGATTGAACCTGTCCAGGCTTGCAGCACCCACAGCCCTGCAGCCCAACCCCAGGACACCACAAACCCAAGATCTGACCCAGCTCCCCACATCCTCAACCACCATTATGAAATATTTTCCCATTTCTTGTTCAAAGTCACCTCAGCCTGGGGATACTTCACATTTCTGCAGCCACCAGAAAAAGTTCTGACTGTTGTTGGAAGATTTGGGAGAACGTTAGCAGGAACTTTTGTACTTAAAGTATAAACTACCCAGAAAAAAAAAAATAAAATTTAGCATAAAAACTTTTAAAAGCTTCCAAGTGCTCTCCAGGGTAGTCATTAGGAACTACTTAGGTAACAGGAGGGTGATAACTGGGAGTTAATGCAGCGTTAAATTAGCCCTCCTTCCATGCAGAACTTTAAGTGACAGAGGAATCAGTTGGGAGGATTTTTATTTTATTTTTTAAATAATGAAGTTAATGGATTTCCTGTTTTTAGCTCTGTGGGCGGCTGTCAATTTGAGGGATCTGTACATACTGGATTTAATTACTCTGTCTTTAAGGAAGGAAAATAAGTTCAGCCCTGCTCCTATGAACAAGCAGGAGCTTCTCCAGCTTGGCCTCAAGGTGAGGAGAAGGTGCCCACGCTGGGCAGGGAGGGTGAGATGTCCCTGGAGATGGGAAACAGCATTCCCTGAAATCCTCCTGCCCAGGGAATTTGTGGCTGCTCCATCCCTGGCAGTGCCCAAGGCCAGGCTGGACAGGGCTTGGAGCACCCTGGGACAGTGGAAGGTGTTGGGGTTGGAAGTGGATGAGCTTTAAGGTCCCTCCCAACCCAAATCATTCCAGGATTCTCAACATCTCAACCATCCCAGAAAACCCTCACAGGGCCAGTGAGCTGTGCCTCAGACCCCAGGCAGTGAGGGGAAGGCTCAGAGCCCAGACAGGGCAGAACAGTCCTGGGGTTCATCCTGATTTAGAGGCTGGCCAAAGAAAGAGGCAGAATCCCAGCACAATTTAAGTTGGAAAAGCTTCCAAGGCCATCAAGTCCAACACCAGACACTTCCCATCTAACTCAGGCCATGTTTTCCCAAATTATGGGAGACCAGGATCCAGCTCCCTGCTTTGAAACAAACGTTGGAGACAATTCCAATGAATTTGGCAACGCTTCAATCTGAGCCTGAACACAGGAGAGCTGCACCCTGACAGTCACCCAGGCCTGTTCACCTTTCCTGATGGAAATCATGGAATGCCAGATCACAAAAGTTGGGAAAGACCTCCAGGATGACCAGGTCCATTTTTAGAGAAAGATCACAAAATCCCATAAAAACTAAGGTTGGGAAAGCCCTCCAGGACCACCGAGTCCAAGCTGTGCCTGATCCCGACCTTGTCCCCAGCCCAGAGCCCTCAGTGCCACCTCCAGGAATTCCTTGGACACCTCCAGGGATGGGCACTCCAAACCTCCCTGGGCAGCCCCTTCCAAAGCCTGACCACCCTTTCCATGGGGAAATTCCTGCTGGTGTCCAGCCTGAATAAAAGCAGAGCTTGTGAACACACAGCCCCTGTGTCCCACAGGGAAATGGGAAGGGCTGGAAGGGCCTGGCTGAGAAATGGGAACAGCCAGGCAGGAGAGGCCAGGGACAAGTGACACCAGCAGGAGCAGGTGATCACAGCTACAAATACATGAAAAACAGAAAAGCTGAAATCCTGAGGCATCTCTTCAGCACCACACAAGGACACAGCAGCTCATCCCCAGCTTTTTGCACAACCTGCCACTCTCCTCCCATCTGTTGCTCCCAGCCAGGCCCTGTGCCATGTGCCCAGGGAGCTGAGCTGCTCCAAACAGGTGTCTGCTGGCTGGTCAATCTTTCTTCTTTTCTGGCAGCTCCAGAACCCATGAGCAGCTGTTCCCCCTGATGCCTTCAGTTTGAACTTTTCTATTTCCCAGATCCTGCACTGCATTGGTACATAACTCTGAACCCACAGAAAGTGTCAGCAGTTCTCCTCACAGCTCAGTCCCACAGAACAATCCTTTTCCAGCCCCAGAACCAAGGACACTGCTGCAGCTCCAGGCCCAGAAAGTGCAAACAAAAGGGAATTAAAGAGAGAAAAACAGGAAGGATGGAACTTCATAACCTAAAGCTGTAATGGGACAATTAACCCCAACATGGAAATGGACCAAAACTTGTAAAAGTGTCAAACCTCCTGACCCATCCTGGGTGTAGCCATGGCCAGGCCCTTGTACTGCCCAAGGTGAATCCTTTGAAGCCCTTTTAATAAATACCTATTTTATTCTTTTGACCTTTTTATTCCTTTAATTCCTTCCTGTCCAGCCTCTGTTCCAGGCAGCCTCTCAAGGCTTCACCCCAACCCCACCTGCTCTCCTCCCATCCCAAACTGCCACTCCCCACTCACACTCATGGCACCAACAAATTAAACCCAACACCATGAAGGCACCTGGCAAGGGCTTTTCCCAGCACACAGCAAGCCAGCCTCAAAATAAAAAGCAAATTAAACAAATTTCTCCTGCTGTGTTACATGAGGCCACCACTGCCCTGCACAGATTCAGTTTTATCCTCATGTGAGCACAGGTTTCACCCTGAGGGTCTGCAGGAGATAAATCCAGGCCAGGGGATGCTTTTCCCCATGGATTTGAAGTGAATCTCTCATGGAAAATCATCTCTGCCTCCTTGATTTTCCTTCCTGAATGGTGCTTTTAAAGCACAGCCTGCACACAGAATAGGGTAAAAATTGCTGGGTAACTGATTAACCCCAAGGCAGATATCCCTGTCCAACACCCAAGAGACACAGGAGACACCAAGGGTGGGATCTGAAAGGTCTGTGTGAGATTTGTGGAATTTTTAAGGCTGGAAAAGATCTCTAAAATCATCAAGCCCCATGATGACTCCAGAGCCACCATGCTCAGGGTGTCCCCAGGTGCCACATCCACGTGGCTCTGGAACAATTCCAGGGATGGCAATTCCACCACTGCCCTGGGCCTGACAGCTCTTTCATGAGGATATTTTTTTCCTGAATTCTAAGAGAAGATCATGAGTGGTTTCTGATGGAATTTACCAGTGCAGAAGGAATTATTTCATGGAAAGGGTTTCAGGCATTGGAAGTGCCCAGGGAGGTTTGGAGTGCCCATCCCTGGAGGTGGCACTCAGTGCTCTGGGACAGGGTGAGGACTTTAAATAGTCTTGGGATGTTTTTTCCAATCTGAATGATTCCAGAACTCCTGCAACATCTTTTATATCCAAAACCTTAAAAAAAAAAAAAAGACCCAAACCAATCAAACAATAAAAAAAGATCCTATTTAAACCAGAGACCATGACAAAACCACTCCATAAATTAAACCACTCTATAAATACGATTTTTCTGATTCTAAAAGGGGTTTTCTCTCTCCACACTCCAGGCTATTTTTGAAGATTACAGTTAATTAAGAAAATGGGTATTGCCAGGTCCTCCATCCCAAGAAAAGCAAACAGGAGTCTCCATTCAGCCCCATCCCTGATGGAACCCAGGCAGCTCCAGGGAAACTTGGGGGCTGGAAATCTGCTGTGATGCAGGGCTGCTTTCATCCAGGCCTTTTGCAACACCATGAGCTCAGAAATGACCAAAGTGACCCCAACACCCACAGGCTGAACCTCCAGGAACCTCCAGGAACAAAGGAAGGGGGAGCAAGAGGGAGGAGACCAAATGTGGATCTCAGGAAATCAAAAAGCTGCTTTGAAAAGCTGGTTTTGAAGAGATCTGAGGAGATGGAGGAGGGAGCAGCAGTGCTTTGGTGATTATGGGACAAATGGCAAAAAAGTCAGCGGGGTTAGGAAGTTGTTCTCTCCCTTTTGCACAGTGTAAGGAGGAGCAGACACACACAGAGAGAGGCAGGAATGATCATGGTCAGACACCTGAATTAGGGGCCAAGGCTGAAAACCTGCCTGGTGATCCAAAACAAAACAAAAAACCAAAAAAACCCCAAAACAAACAAAAAAACCCACAAAAAACCCTCTAAAAAAACCACCCAAAACATCAAGAACAACAAAACACCAAAAAACCAAAATCCAAATGACAAAAACAAAAAAATCCCTAAAAAAATAAAACCTCAAAAAAAAATTAAAAAAAGAAGAACCAGTTTAGCATCATTTCATCAAGTAACACAGATTTCAGTGAGAATTTGAAGTCAGAGTGTCCTGGGGTGATTTGGGTTGTTTTTCAAGCTCAAGATTTTCAAGCTCAGCTCATTCCACCCCATTTCCATGGGCACCTTCCCCTGCCCCAGGCTGCTCCAAGCCCCATCCAGCCTGGCCTTGGGCACTTCCAGGGATCCAGGGCAGCCTCAGCTCCTCTGGGCACCTGTGCCAGGGCCTCTCCAGCCTCATGGCTCCTGGAGGAAGTCACAAGGTTGGATAATCCAGAAAAATCCACCAAGGGCAGCTCCAAAGATCCCCTCCTCCTGCCCCACTGCAAACACCACGGAGCCTTGCTGGTAAAGGGAGCAGAGGAGCAGAAAATCAGCGATTTTCCCCCAAAAATTCCCATTCCCTGGGTGCTGCTACCCAGCAGCTCCATGATAACACCAGCTGAGATTTCCCTGTGCTCTGGCAGCCTGGGTGGTGGCTCTGCCACGTGAGTGACACCAGAGCCACTTGTGAGTGCATTCCCTGCCATATCATTAAGGATTTTTGCTTCTCATTTGAAGCAGCAGCTTTTTACATTTCGCTGGGAACCGCTGGGATCGACCACATGAAAACAACAATCAGCCAGGGCAGTGACAAGTGATATTAAACAGCTCCTCACAGATGTCCCAGCACCACAAAACTTGTTCCCCCTGTAAGGAATCCAAATGACTTCAGTGCCTAAAATGAACCAGATGAATGATTTCAGTCCTCACTCTGCACTTATTAAATCAGGCTGAGAAATCCTGCAATGCTCTGGGGTGGGAGGGACTGTCCAGATCATCGTGTACATGCCCCAGAACAGAAGGATCTAGCAAAAAAAAAAAGTTTTTTAAGTGTTCAGCAACACAAAACTAACCTGGATTTGTAAAACTGTAAAAAGCAGATATAGCTCAGGGGTTTTCCAGACAAATAATCATCCATACCCCAAAAGCTGGGAAAATATCCTGCTTTAATCCTGCAGTTTCAAGTGGATGGCAGCACCTCTTGCTCCAAGACTGAATTCAATTTCTGGACAGAAATCACTGCCCAGGCTTTGATGCAAATGTTCAATCACTGATGGGGAACTCGTCAGGGAGGCTGGGCTGGGGTTTTTAACTGGAACCATGTGGGAAGGAGCTGGAACACCAGCACTGCTTATCCTGGTGATTTATCAACCACCTGAGGCCACGGCTGGCACCCAGTGACACCCTGGCTGCCACAGGAGGGACAAATGTTCTGGTTAAAAATCATCTGAAATGAGGAAAGGGAACCAAAGCCAAATTGAAAATATCTGTTATTTGTTAAAATAATTATTAAGCAGCCAGTTTTTAAATGGTAGTGGGTTTTATACATTAAAAATTTCTGGTTTTCTTTTATAGAATCATGATGATTTGGGCTGGAAGGGACCTTAAAAATAATCGAATTGCAAATTCTCAGTTGGGCTAGAAAAGGATTTAAGAGATCAACCCTTTATAAAGTGAATGTGTCACTCTAAGTGACCACATAAGCACAGATATTAAAGATAAATTATTTTTTTAAGTATCTAAAAATGTGGAAATAAAGAGAAGAGAGCACAGCAAAGCTTCCCAGAGGAAGGAAAACTGCATTTCCAAAGGAGAGCCCAGATCCTCTTCCTGATGCATCTGCAGAGAGGGGAGGTTTTAGCATCCATGGCATCCCAGGACTCAAAAATGCAATCAAACCCTCCAAGATATTCCTGTACAGGATAATTCTCCAAAGAGGAAGTGCTGACCCTTAAAGAGCAGCACGTGTTGGGAGCTGCTTTAATTTCATTTTACTTTAAAACCTCAGCAAGGAGAAGTTGAAAATGCTGTTTGTAACTGAGTCAGAGTTAAAAGGTACTCAATAAAAACCTTCACTGATTTCTCCTGGCCATAAATCCAAAAGGTAAGATTGTGCAACACCAGTCCTTCATATTTAATAATAACAAACAGATGGGAAAATATTCTAATAAATTATTTGAACTGTCCAAGCTGTGTGCCAGAAAGTCCTGGCCAAATTCCCCTGCTCAGCCATCTCTGGAGCATTTTCCCTGCAGATCTCTGAGCTCTCCCTGTTCCTGGAGAGGGAAACATCAGCATCCAGTGACTTTCCCTTAAAATAAACTTAAAAAGAGATGAAATCACCACTGGAGCTACGTCCTAGGGCTGACACAGCACAGCCAGACATGAGGAAGGGATTTCCACAACAGAGAAGGAGCCCCAGCCTGGCTCAAACCCCCAGGATGGGGACTGACCCTGCTCCAGGGTAACTCCTGACCTGGGGGTGACTTTAATCCCAATGACACTTTGGGACTGAACCCTCCAGGCTCCAGAGCTTCCAGCTCCCACCCCGGGGGTCTGACAGAGAACACCTGGGAATCCTGGAGCCCTGGGGACAAAGCTCCTGTGCTGGGCCCAGGGATGGGCAGGAGAGTGGGGATGGCCCCTGGGCACAGCCAGGGCACCTCAGGGCCATCCTGATGATGCCTCAAATTTTGGCTTTTCTATTTTTCACATTCTGTGCTGCTTTGGTGTGGGTTTGAGCTTCAAATTATGGGATGCTGAGCTCTGTGCACAGAGCAGGGAGACAAAACAATTCCTGCTCCAGCTGGGCACCAAGGAATAATGATCCAAATCTCAGCCCAGAAGCACAAACCCCGTGGGCTGGAGAGAGAAAAACAGAAAGGATGGGACTGGATGGGCTAAAGCTGGAATTGGACAATTAACTCCAATATGTAAATAGACCAAAACTTAGAAAAATGTGAGATCTCACCCATTTTGGTTCATCTTGGGTGCAGCCCTGGCTGGGCTCTTGCACTGCCCAAGGTGGATCCATTGAGGAGATCCTTTTCATAAATCCCTGCTTTATTCTTTAACTCTCTAGTGTCTGTTCTAGCTCAGCCTTCCCAAGGCATCAATCCCATGCAAACATCAATCCCAGAGCTGGATTTGGTACAGCTCACATTTAAAGGGTTGTTTCTAAACCACCAAATCTTGACTTTCATGTATTCTCCTCCTTTCCCTGGCCACTGCCTGTTTGAAAAGCTGAATGAGCCAGAAGAATATAATTAGGAATGTTATTAGGAAAATTAAGAAGCCATGTAAATGAGAATGGGAAATATTTACATTATATGTGATAAAGGGGACAAAAAGTGGGATTTTAAAGCTTAGCAAAGGACAGATGGGAAGAGCCAGAGCTGTCATGATGCCCTCAGACACCTCCCTGGCATTGCCCTCCATCCCTCTGGGGATTTGTGTCCCTGCAGGCTGTGCCCTCCCTGGCTGGGATGCCAGCACAGCCCCTGCCCCACATTCACACCTGGCACTTCCCCCTGCAGGCTCCCAACCTGGATTTAATGAACAAAAAGCTGCTGGCAGTGCCTGCCCTGGTGACAATCTGTGACACAGGGCTGTGCTGTCACTCTGGCAGACACATCACAGGGATTGTTCCTCCCAATTCCCTCAGGAACCCAAACCAAGGGACAAGAACCATTTCCCTGGAGGTTTCTGCCCCTCATCCTTCACCTTTTCCATGGCTCTTTCCCCCCAAGGATCCTTTCACACCTCCTCCCACTCTAAGCCACCACATAAGCACAGATACCAAAGAGAAATTATTTCTGAAGTATCTAAAAATGTGCAAATAAAGAGAAGAAAGCACAGTAAAGCTCCATGTTTCTTGTGGCTCCTTCAGGTGCCAAAATCCCCAAAATCCCCCTGGAGCTTTCTCTCCTCCAGGCTATACCAAGGACAGGTGATTTTGGGATGAATCCAGGCCCACCTTTCAAAAAGAACAGGAAAACACCAGAGAATTGCCATAAAACTTGGAGTTACTCTGAGCGAGGTGCAGCAGAGCTTTCAGCTGGAATTTGCTTTGAAATCCTGACACTTATCTGCTTGGAGTAACAGCAAATATGTACCTTGGCTCCCTCCAGCTTCCCAGGGATGGCTGGGAGGAGGATGGCTTAACACTGCGGTTTCACCCGGCCCGGGATGGAAAAAAACCCCTGAGAAAATGATTTCCCTGGCCTTAAAGTAAATAAATGAATCCCATTTCTTGAGGAGTTGCAGGGGATGCAGTGAGGGGGTGGCCAGAAATATTTGGCTAGGTAGCATTGCCCTGAAATCAGGAATGGGAACAAGAGCCTGGGACACCCCAGGGCTGGGGGGAGAGCTCAGGAAATGGAGGCAGCCCACACAGGGCTCAGCAGGAAGCAGCCCTGTGTGCAAAGATGCCACAAATGACAGCAAAACACCAAAGAGTTCAGCTCCCAGGAAATTCCTGTCAACAAACAAACCCTGGGGACAGCAGGAGAAGTGGCAGCTCCATTCCTGAGCTCCCTGGTGGATTTGAGACACGGCTCAAGCACTTGGTGCTCTTTCCCTTCAGGTTCTGCACATCTGATCTTGGACTGATTTAACCCCAAATCAGGAGCTTCAGATGATGCAGTGAAACCCCACAAAGTCCCTTCCAAGCCTGATTTTTGATGATGCTCAGTCATTAATGAGCTCCTGCTCTCATTTAAAGGGAGGAGAGGCAGGGGAACACAGAAAATCTGGTTGCTATGAGTTCTTCACGTGCACAATCCCACTAAAGCACACAACTTCTGTTACCACTGAAGTCTAAATTTGTATTTATCTCTCCACTACGACACATTTTCTCCCTAATTTAAAGATGGCAAGGCAAAAAGAACTGCAGCAATTCCAAAAATCCTGACTTTTCCTTTTGTTGGTCCAGAAATCTGCTCAACCCCAGCTCATTCCCACAAATCATACCAAGGAAACATTTTTGGTCAAAGGGACTTCAAGAAGAAATCCACAGACAGCTCCATTGATGGAGTTTGTTCCCTGCTCCAGGCAGATCAAGGAGTCTGCATTTAGGGGAAGATCAAACTTGACCTCTGGCTCTCACTTCCACCAGTTTTGATGCACGAAGAGAACACAGAAAATGCAATAAAGCTCAAAATAGAGACTTGTGAAGAATCCCAGAGAATTACAGGAGGGGCTCTGCCAGCATAAATACAATTAAACAATATTTAACCTTCAGTAGCATCAAGCTGTCAAATAAATATCCCTAAGAAGACAACTTAAAAGAAGGGGAAAAAACAATCCCACACCATTCCTTCTCCTCCTTCCTGAAGGAAAAAAGGGATAAGAATAGATAAGAACAGAGGACAAATGTCCTGGAAAAAAGCCTTAATTTTATTGCTCAAACCAATAGATTTTTAATCCACAGCCAAAAGAAAATACCAGATAGGAATGGGCAGGAAAATGGAATTTTTTTCCATTTTTATTGCAAAGCTGTGGCTGCTTCCAGCTGGGATCCTGCAGGGACATGCAGAAGTTCCTCCAGACCAAGAGCTTTTCCAATCCTCTCACTGATTAATAAAAGACAAAAAAATCAATCATTTAACCTGACCCAAACTTCTTCTCTGCTCATCAAACATTCCTGATGGAAAGCAACCAAAATCCACAGACTTGCACCCAAACTTCCACAGCCCAGATCAATGAACAGCATGGAGAATACCCCAAGAGTTGGATTTCTTAAAAAGGGTCCAACCTCCCTCTGAGCTCCCCACACAACTCCCAGCTGCCCTGAGGTGTCCAATGCCAAGATCTCAATGCTTTAATTAATAATTCTTCCACAGAAGAACATCCACCAGGAAAAATGGAGCTCCAGAACTCCATGGGAAGAGCTGGAATCACCCTCATCAATCACTGCCAGAAAACTTTTATGGGATGTGGATCAGGGCAGAAGAAGGGCATGGAATGGGAAGGAGCCACAGATAAATCACAAGTTGGAAGTACCAGTGGATAATGGAAAAGAAAAACTCCAGCAGCTCCTTGGATGCCCTCTGGTTTATTGTGATTATCCAGGGGTTACTCTGCACATCAAGGTTTATTTAACTGCAGGAAAACACAAAAATAAAAATCAAACTTTTTCCCCCGTGCCAGACCTGAGCTTTGGATGGAAGCAAGCCCTGAATGCAGCTCTGCCCAGCTCTCATCCTGCCTCCATCAAAAGCCTGGAGAGAGCACAGGGAATTCAGGCAGCTCCATGCTGGGAGGGGGCAGCCTGAGGGAGCCAGCCCTGATCTCTGTTTGCACTGGAGCCTCCCCAGCTTGTCCTTCTCACTAAAAATCAGGAGAAAATCTTCCTATCCCCACTTCTGAGGTGGATTCTGCTCTTGGGTGGGCTCTGGGCTCACAAAACACTCCCCAGGGCTGGTTGTTTCCAGGTGAAGCCAAGCAGGTGGGTTTTCCCCAGAGTTTGGGACAGCTGGCAAACACTGCAGGGACACAGAGTGCCAAACTGCTTGGCATCTCAAGATCCTTCAAGCACAAAGGTTTAAAACCCAGCAGAATTCCATAAATCAGGTGGAAGCCAGGCTGGACAGGGCTTGGAGCAACCTGGGATAGTGGAAGGTGTCCCTGCCCATGGAACAAGATGAGCTTTGAGGTCCCTTCCAACCCAAACCATTCCATGATCCCATAAAATAAAGCCAATGTCCTCTGCAGCTGCTGCCACACCTGCCAAAAATCCTCTTTAAAATGCTTGTCTGGGTTTGGTTTTTTGAAAAAAAAATAGAGCAAAAGGCTGAAAACAATCCCACAATACAACATTTACAGGAGCACTTTGTGGGGTATTGCTGGTCAGCCTTGCTGGGGGACTTTGCTCTGGTTTTCCAGAGGGAAAACTCATCCTTTGTAATGGAATGGGAACAACCAAGAGAGGGAGAAACAACAACCCCCAGGATTATTTGTGACCACAGCTGGAGCAGGCTCAGAGCAGCCCCACATCCCTGATTTTCTTTTCCAAATCCCTGTGTGCCACAGGAGAACCCTGCAGGTGACAGTGGCCATGCCACACCTCCCACCCCAAATCCCAGCCCAGCCCAGGTGGGGCTCAGCTTTCCTGCAGGATGCACAAAATGAGGATTGTGTCCTTGGGGTCATTGAAATTCCCACTCCCTGAAGGAGTGGGGGAATTAATCACCCCCTCCCAGCCTCATTCCAGCTGGGGAATTCCATGGGATCTCCTTAAATCCCAAAGAAGTGGGAGCTGTGTCCAGGTCACCCCATCCCACCCTGAGCATTGTCATCACATCTGAACTCCAGCCCAGAGTGGTGGCAGCAGTTTGGTGCTGGGCAGCACCTCCCTGGTTTATAATCAATTTGGAACAAGCTTTTCTTCTTAAAAAAATCCTTTTTTTAGAACAAACAGGGAGCAATCAGCCCAAGCTGGGATGTCTGGACATCAAATCCTCCTCAAAACACTGGGAAAAGGCTGCTGTAGGATTCTGATGTTTTTTAAGAACTGAGCTGGCACTTCCCTGAACCCCAGGCTTGTTCCTGCTCCTGCACAGAAGGGAACTGGGAGCAGGCAGAAAGCCTGGGTTTAATGGGAGGCTTAACACAAATCCAGGGAAAGCTCAGGAGAGATAACAGAGAGGCTCCTGCAAGATAAGAACAAGTGCTGGCTTGATAAGGAGCTCAGGAGAGCTCAGGGCCAGGATCAAACTCTGCAGGTGAACCTGAGAACAGGTTCAGTCCTACACACCAAGAGCAATTACAGCTAATTAAACTAATTGCCTTTTTCCTAGTGTAGATTCATGAACTGTTTGGCTTGGAAGGGACTTAAAGCCCATCCAGTTCCAATCCCAGAACTCTCCACCATCCCAGGGTGCTCCAACCTGGCCTTGGACACTTCCAGGGATCCTGGAGCAGCCACAACTTCTCTGGGAATTCTATCCCAGCCCCTTCCCACCCTCAGAGGGAGGAATTCCTTCCCAATACTCCATCTATGCCTGCCCTCTGCAGCTTAAAACCATTGCCCCTGTCCTGTCATGACCTGCCCTTACAAAAATCCCTCTCCCTCTTTTTTGACCCAGTCCAAAGTCACCCCTCAGGTCCAACAGCCAAACCCTGAGCTGAAGCACCAGACAGGAACAGGAGAGAATTCCCTCAGCCACATCCAGCACCAGACACTTCCCATCTAACTCAGGCCATGTTTTCCCAAATTGTGGGAGACCAGGATCCAGCTCCCTGCTTTGAAACAAACATTGGAGACAATTCCAATGAATTTGGCAACGCTTCAATCTGAGCCTGAACACAGGAGAGCTGCACCCTGACAGTCACCCAGGCCTGTTCACCTTTCCTGATGGAAATCATGGAATGCCAGATCACAAAAGCTGGGCAAGACCTCCAGGATGACCAGGTCCATTTTTAGAGAAAGATCACAAAATCCCATAAAAACTAAGGCTGGGAAAGTCCTCCAGGACCATCAACCTGTGGGAGCCAGCACTGATCCACTGTTTGCACTGGAGCCTCCCCTGCTTGTCTTTCTCACTAAAAATCAGGAGAAAACCTCCCTATCTCCCACTTCTGAGGTGGATTCTGCTCCTAGGTGGGTTCACAAAACATTCCCTAGGGCTGGTTGTTTCCAGGTGAAGCCAAGTTGTGGCTTGGTGAGTCCAAGCTGTGCCCGATCCCCACCTTGTCCCCAACCCAGAGCCCTCAGTGCCACCTCCAGGAATTCCTTGGACACCTCCAACGACTCCAAACCTTGCTGGGCAGCCTGACCACCCGAATTCTCCCTGAATTCCTCCCAAGAACACAACCCCAGGCTGCCAAAGGCTTTTCTGTTTGTTTCCTTTTTGTCGAGGCCGGGCCAAAAGCCGGTCACAAGAGCAGAGCAGGAACAATCTGCTGAGGGAAAGGCTTTCCCCCCTTTCTGCAAGGCCAGCGTTCCCATTCCACCCACTTACATTCCTGGATTAAGGGAAAATAAAATCACATCCGCAGGCGGGCCAGCAGTGACACAGGTCGGGATCCAGGAACATGGCAAAGGGCTGCAAGAGAATTCCAGGCATGGAAAGCTCTTTGGAGAAGTTCTGCACTCCTCCCAGCACCACCATTTCCATCAGGCCTCGTTAAGGAGTATTTTATCCCTTCAGCTCATTTGCATAATTGCCGCAATCAAAGGCACTACTTTGCAGTAATAACTTTAATGGCAGATTTTTCCTCAAACATTCTTTTTTTAAATGCACCGAGGTGAGGTCGGTGCAGCCATGTGCCAGGAGGAATCCAGGCAGGAGGTGACCCTGGAGGGGTGTGGGGTGTGGAGAGGGACCAGTTGTTTTCAGTTTTGGGATTGTTTCTGCTCAAGGTGCATCCCAGAACTGAAATATTTGTCAATTAAACAGCAGGCTGGTTGTTACATTGGGAATTTCCTGATTTTTTCCCCATTAATTTGCTACTATTGTCTTATTAGGAGGGAATCTGGCTCGTTTCCAGGTTAAAACCAGGTTTTGGGAGAGAGAGTCCAAATCTCAGCCTTTGGTTTGGCTTTACAGAAATGGGATGGTTGGGTTGGAAGGGACCTTAAAATCCATCCTGTTCCCACCCCTGCCATGGGCCACCTTCTGCTGGAGGTTTTTTTCCTGAAAATTTGGAGCTGTGGCCTGTATCCCTCAAACCCATGGAGATAGGAACATGGAGATAACATCTCCAAAGCTTCAGCAGCCTTGTAAGGTTTATTTTGAAGACAGGCAAGAACCACTGGCCTAATTTTAAACATAAAACACAGACACAGAGAAAACAAGCTGGGATCCAACCGGAAGCTGACAGCAGGAGCCAGCTGGGATTTCTACCCTGCAGCTCCTGTGTCCTCCAGAAAACCCAATTCCACCTCAACCCAGCTGCTCCACCAGTGCATCTCCAGCTCCATGGTGCTGGGATGTTCCTCATGGAAAGCTTCTCCAGGACCACAGGAACATGGTGGCTTTGCCCAAGCAGGCTCCACACCTCCTCCCTGGACCAGCAGAGGATTTGGAGGAATATTTCCCCTCTGTAATGGGAAGTGATGGTGTTTTCCTCACTCTGAGCCTGACATCTTTACTTTTTTCCCCTGGAAATCTTTCTCAGCCCCACTTTACAGGCCCTGGACCAAAACCTTGTTTCCAGTTCTGCTGGGAACAGCTGGTCAGCACACAAGGGAAGGGGCAGCAGCTCTCCATGCCAAACAGGGAATGTTCTGGAAAGAAATGAGGAATAAAGAGAGGTAGTGTGGCTTGTGGCCCTGCTGATTTGGTGCTCCCAGACACAGTTCACACAGCCTGGCTGTAGCAGGTTTCTGATAGCAGGTATCAGGCTCCCACACAAGCCTGGCTCAAGCCAAGGCCCCGCTGCCCTTTAATGCAGGCCTAACAACATTAAACCCAAGCACAGGGCGAGGCTGGGCAGGGAATCAGACAAGGCATAAATTAAAGCAGAGGATATGAATTCTGTGCAGGCTGCAGCACCGGGGTTAACGTGGGTCTGGAAGCAGTTTAGGCAAAACCTGGAGTGGCTAAGGGCCAGCTCTGAGCTGAGCTGCTCTGGCCTAATCGTTTCCTTCAGGCAGGCTACTCTAGCTCACTAATAGGTTTTAATAAAAACTTCCAATTGGGCCAGTAAACCCCTCATTAAGCTGTTTTTAAAGCATGAATTTAAGAGGGCCGGGGGTAAAAGGTCAGGGGGAGTTTTTAATTCAGACCGGCTGGCAAAAGGTGCTGTTGTGATTGAAAACACCAGAGTTCAAGTGTCCAGGGCCACATAAACATCCGACTCTGTCACTAGACCTGCTTAAGTGACAGCTTGAAAAATAGATTTAATAAGACAGAGAGAAAAGTTTCCCACTCTCACAGCAGCAATAGGAACAGCAGATCCCAACATTAGGCAGGAATGGTTGGGAAGCAGCTCCAGCCCTCCCATCCTGGTGTGGGGGGTGGATCAAGAGCAGCCTGTGGCCAGCTGGGTGTGCAGCCATTGCCAGGGGCTCTGGGGTCCAGGCTGTCCTGCTGGGATGGAGCAGAGCTCTCTGGGAATAACATGGAGCAGCCCAAGCCCATGTCCTGCTGCCAGGGTCCCTCACACAACCAGAGACCTTGGGGATGCTGTGCTGCCTTGTGGAATGTCACAGGATCCCACACTGGACTGGCCTGAAAAGAAGATTTAGGCTGGTCCAGCTCCACTTCCATGGGCAGGTTCCACCTCTATCCCAGGTCTGCTCCATCCTGGCCTTGGACTCTCCCAGGGATTGAGCAGCCACAAAAAAACCCCTTGAAAATAAGAGAATTCTCCTGGGCAGCCTCCCCCACTGCAGAGGGGTCTGCAGCAATCTCCAGCTCAGCCCAGCCCCACCTTAAGCCAAGCTTTGGACCTGCACCCCTGAAGTTTGACCTCAGCTGTTGCATTTTCCTCTCGTTTTCCTCCATGACCACAGAGCTGCTCTCCAGGCTGGAGCAGCTAAAGGAAAACTTCCCCCCTTCCCTGGGAACACAGAGCAGAAACATCTCCTCCATCTCACCCAGAACCCCAGCTGTGCACTCGAACATTTAATTTTATGTCAATGCACATCTAAAATTCGAGATCCCTGAAGACCTTTTAAAAGAAAATCCTCCTTGGAACAATTTGCATTGAAGCAAAGAGTGAGGATTTAACAAGTGATGGAGAATTACAAATACTCGGCTCTCAACTTTTTATTCTACTCCTAATCAAAACACACTTCAGCTCAAATTCTGAGCTAATAGATGCAATATCAAATTGGGGGGCATTTTGGGTAGGAACTCAGTTATTTGCTCATTCCATGTTTACAGAAAATGGAAAAAACCTCCAGAGTTTGTCCAGGGATTGTCTTTTCTCCACACCAAAATTAACAAGGAAGTTTACTGGGGGAGGGAGTGGGGGGAAAAAAAAAATTCTGCTTTTAAAATGTGCTTCTAATTCTGGCCTGCAAGGAGAGCAGGAGCCAGGCTCTCTGGAATGATCCCTAAGGAAACATTTGCTTTGGCTCCACACAGGACACTCCGGAGCATCAGGAGTCCAATGGGATCAGCTGCTCCTCCATCCCCTCTGTTTAATCATCCCATTGATAGCCACGAGGGCAGCAGAGCCATTCCTGCCCTTCCTGCTGCTCCTTGCTGGGAACAGGGATCCAAAACCACTGGGATAATTCAGGATCTCCCTGGACAGTCACCTCATTTTCCCTGGGTTTGCACTCTACACAGATCCACTACAGCTCACTCCATCCTTGCAGTTTTTTCCAGATTTTAACTCCCCAGTGCCACCTTTTTTTTAGCCAAGACAGACTCAGGACCCTCAAAGTTTCTTATGAATATCTGGGGCTCCTTAAAACCAGAAGGCAGAGCAGGAAAAAAGAGGAAAAAGAAAGCCTGGAAAAGAGCAGCACCTTTTCCAAACCTCTGCTAGAGCAGGGATGATAAATCCCCACATGGAATCAGATTTCCACTGGGAATAAAAGGAGTCCTTGGGGGTATCCCAAGCAGAATCTTCCTCCTGCTCTAGGAGAGAACCCAGGGCCAGAATCAGCAAAGGTGGCACCACCACAGACCTGCTGAGGCAGTTTTGGTCTCATCCCAAGCCAGGAGAACACAGCTCCTGAATTTTCAGGAAGGATAAAGCAGAAATTGCTAATCCCAGCAGCACAGAGGGAACCTGGCATAGCTGAGCCAGGCCAGGCCACCAGGACAGGAGCTCCACTAGGGAGAACATGAGGGAAAAGCCTTGGAAAGGCAAAACTCCAGGAGGAGATTTAGGCTGAGGATGGAGAAGCCAGGAAAGATCTGGAGGAGCAGCCTGGTCCTGCAGCTGTGCTCCAGTGAGGGCAGACAGCACATCCATCCATCCATCCCATCATCCCATCCATCCATCCATCCATCCATCCCATCATCCCATCCATCCATCCATCCATCCATCCATCCATCCCATCATCCCATCCATCCATCCATCCATCCATCCATCCATCCATCCATCCATCCATCCATCCATCCATCCATCCATCATCCCATCCATCCATCCCATCCCATCCATCCATCCCATCCCATCCATCCATCCCTCCATCCATCATCCATCCATCCATCCATCCATCATCCATCCATCCCCAAAACTCCAGCCAGGAACAGCCTCACCAGAACAGAGCCCTTCCAAAACAAGGAGGAAAAGTGGCCCTGGATCTGTGCCCATCCCCAAGAAAGGACCCAGGTGTCCTCACCACCCCCCTGGCTCCAAAGCCAGGTTTACATCACAGTAACAATAAACTAGGCCTAAAGTGATCCCAGCTCAGCTAATTCCAGGGCTGGCTGATGCCCACTCCAGGATCTGCATCCCTGAGCAGCTCCTCAGTTTCCAGGGATGAACAGCCCAGCCTGGGGCTCTGCATTCCTGGTTCTCAGCTCCTTCCCTCCAGTGAGGAGGATTTTTAATCACTTTTCCCCACGAGGACTAAGAGCAAAGAGCAAAACCTGTGGCAATACCAGCTGATCCCACAGCTTGTTATTATTTCCAGGCTCTGGAGTTCTTTAAAATTCACAGATTGAATAGAGGCTACCAAAATCCATCCTGAGATGCAGCAAAAAAAAAAAACCCTCACACTTCCTGGAGGGGGATAGGAAACAGTCAGCACTTACAAAGAACTCTCCAGGAATTCCTATTTTTTTTTAAGGATCTTGCTTTGAAGTAGATGCTCCCAAAGAATGAGGCTTCCAGAGCTCAGCAATATTTAATGTACTGCCCCAGCAATGGATGACAATGTTGTTGTTTCAGCTATATTATAACAAAAATATTGTGGTTTTCCTGTATTCTGACAAAAGGAACTGCAGATTTACATCTCCTTCATCTCATTCCGAAGGAGCCCTCACGCCAAAACGGGGAAGGGAGAGACCCCACTGGGTACAAAGGGCTCCTTGGAGGGGGATCTCCACTTGGGACTCAAGGAAAAGCCAAAAAAATATGAAACACCACTTGAAAAACAACACAAACAAACCATTTTTCTACACCCATCAGCAGCACACCCAGAGGATGAGCAGCTCCAGTCCAGCCCTCTGGGTTTGTGCTGTCCTGGATTAAAGATCCACATTTAACAGGGAAGAATGATCTGGAATGCTTCATGGAGCAGGATGGAGAATTCTCCATATTCTGGTCTCCACCTCAGCACTGCCAGAAACCCTCAGACAGTCCAAGGAGCAACTGGAATTCCAGAACATTCCATGGGGAGTGAGGAGACAGCTGCAATTCCCAGAGGAAAAGGGATCCAACCTCCCTGGAACACACAGATGGAACTGAACTGTTCTTGTGCCTCCTTCCTGAAAAACCAGATTCCATCTGGGACAGGCTGGGAACACAAATCCCATTTCCAGCCATGATCCAGAGTCCTTCTCCACCCACCCATGCCATTCCTGAAGGGAGAAAACACAGCCAAAAAAGCTGATTTAAGGTGTTAGTCCATGGCAGCAATTCCCAGAAAATCAGTTTTCCTAATATTTCCACAGAGAGGAATGCTTCCAGCAGGATTTGTAAGCTTCCATTTAGGAATGGGTTGGAAAACTGCAAAAAAATTCAACTGGGAAAAAAAAAAATCCAACCTCCAAGAGAGCAACACCTGCAGCTCAGCCCAGGAAAAAGCACATGATAGGAATTGGAGGTTCCTGATATCCAAATCACCTTGGAAAGGGAATTTGGGAGGAAGAGATTCCATCCCAGGAATGTTCTTCATTCCCTTCATCTCAAACATGACCATTCCATCAACTCCCCTCATCCTCAATTTACAAAATTTCCTTTCTTTAAGGGCACGTGGGCAGAAAGAAATGCAGTGAAATTTAATCAAAAGCTTAACAAAAAAATAAAGTTAATAAAAATACCCTTAAATTAAAACGAAAAATCAAAATTTAAATATGCCAGGCAAAAGAGAAAAAGAAAAAATTTAAACATGCCAGAGGAAGAGCAAGACAAGCTGGAAAAATGAAAAAGCTACATACCCACAAATGCATCAACAAAATATTACTGCAGCTTTTGGCTCGTTTTTAATCACTTACCAAAGGAATACCTGCAAAACAAAATGAAGAGAAAGCAAAAGAATTAAAACTGGGGTTGATAAATTCCAGGGAACGATGTCTTGTGTTGGTTTTGTTCCTCACTTCCAACATTTGGAGTTTCAAAATGCTGTCAGGGAGTACAGAAAAGTCCTGAACTGCATAAAATGTACCAAAAATGGGAAAATGCTGCTGCATGGAAATGGAAGAGGAGAAAATTCCTGAATTTTTGGGCTGCTCAGCACTCCAAGGAATTGCCCCCTTCCTTTGGGACACAGAAGGGCTGCTCCTGCTTCTCCCACTGCAATTCCCTTCAGCCTCAGCTGCACCACAGTGATTTTCTGTAAAATTAACAATTCTGACTAAAACTGACTTTTAATCCCAAAGCTGAGCAAGTTTTAAGATGCTGTTCTTCAAATTGTGTTTATTCCCAGTATGGCTTCAATCCCACATCAGGAATTTTGTATTTATTTACATGTATTTATATTTATTTATTTGAATGTATTTATTTTTATATATTTGCAATTATTTATATGTATGTGTATTGTTTAGTTATACTTCTCTGTATTTTATTTTTACATATTTGTATTTGTTTATTTGTATTTATTTATATTTGTATTTGCATTTATTTGTATTTATATGTATTTGCAGCATATTAAACTTAACCAAAAAAATCCACCCGAATACTAAGAAACACACCAGCTTTCAAAGATTTTTAGAAGGAATTGCTACGACTGAAAATATCCTGAATAAATTGCATTTTAGACTTATCATTGATGGGCTTTTGAACTAATCAACCTCAATATTTTACACCATAATTAACAACAATTTCCTACAGATTTACTGATGTATAAAGAAAAAAAAAAAGGAGGATAATTTGTAATTTAATGAATAATAAAAGCAGCTTTTTATGAAGTTATTTGTCATTATGGGAAGCTCAGTTTGCTGCTCTCCACCCCTGGTGCTGCTCATTCTCATTTCTTGGCACAAGCCAAGAACCCCCCGAGGCTCATTTAAAACACCCACCCCCAAAGGAGGAATTAATAAAATATTGTATTTTGCTGAAGCACATGAAGCTCTCTGACGTGTGTCTGGTGCTGATTACATCAATCCAGGCTCCCAGCCCCATCATGTGATGACAGGCAAACACTTGTGGATTTATTTCTCTGAAGAAGCCTGTGAGACAAATGCCAAGGAAACCAAAGCAAATGGCCCACTCTGAATCCATAAAAGCAGCAGGAATTCTTGCAGGGATTTCTTGGATTTTAATAGGTACAAGCAAGGCAGGTACCCAATTCCCACAGATTTCAGGTTGGGGGTTTAGAATTTAATCACCACTTTTCCTTTTCAAGGTGGTTATAATGAGTTAACAGAAGTATTTATTTAAAAATGTGTTGTTTGGGTTTTTTTTTTTCTCCTCACATTTTGGTACTTGAAACATTCCCAACAGATAATGAGGAAAAACATGGATTTGATATCACAGGCCTGGGGGGAAATTTCACCAGCAGAACTTTTGATCTGCACGTTGTCAAATGCAGAAATTCTGCTGATTCAAAGTATATTGCACTTGGATTGCATAAATCCCATTAAAAAGTGATGTCAGGGCTGTTTTCTGCTGGAAGAGACAACATTTTTAGCCCTGACTTGTCAGGGGAGGAAAATCCACGTCCCACTTAGCCTGGATCAGCTGGGAATCATAAACATCATTTAATATTTGAGTTAAATTGTTTTCACCACCTTGTCCTGATGATTAATTCTAGCTGCAGTGTATTCCTGGAAAGTAAAAACTGAGAGCAAAACCTGCTTTGAACCCCAAGGGAAACACTTCCTGCTGTCAGGGGTTTGAGGACACAGCTCTGCCAAACCTTCCAGGGAGCAGGAATTCCCCACCCAACACAAAATCCACCTTTTCCAGAGAATTCCTTTTTTCCTGCATGCAAAGCATGAGGGATGATGGGTTTTATTTGCTGGAGGAGGAGCTCATCAGCCAGGCTTGCCCCATAAATTCACATTTCCTTCTCCACTCAGTTACCCCAGAGCTGCTCAGGTTATTTAATGCAGAGGTTGTTTGGGATAGGGATTGCTAAACCTGTAAAACATTCCCAAAAAGAAATTCCAAACAGAGTCCATTAAAAATAGGATAAACCAGGCAGACTTTACATCTACATCTATAAATTGGATGTTCACATCCATAAACTCTGTTTTACATCTATAAATTCTGGATGTTCTGAGGAAAATCCAGCTGAATTTGTACTAAAAACAGAGTAAAACCAGCTCCAGCCCAGCAGTGCCCAACACCACCAGCTCCTCCCAGCTGAATTCCCACAGGCAGGAGAATTCCCTGCTCATCCCTAAATCTGCAGCTGGTGTTAACAGCTCCCACTGCTGCTCCCCACAGAGAACATCCCCATGGAAAGTGATCCCAGATGGCAACTTGGATGATTCCATCACAAATCCCTCTCCTTGCCTCTCTCTGGAGCTTGGGATGAGGGAAAAGTTCCTGGGTACAGGTATATTTTCTATTCTCCACCAGGATTTGGTCCCCAAAAAGTTTCCAGGAAGTCTCCACAAGGTGGGAGCTCCACTGTGAGCTGGGAAAGTTGGGAATGTGGCATTTGAACTCTGCAGGGAGGGATGGAGGGATGGAGGGATGGATGGATGGAGGGATCTCCATCCCCATCCAGGGGAACATCTGCCCTGGAGCAGCCCCAGGTCCCCAGAGGTAACCAAAGGAGCTTCCTTCCAGAATTCCAGGGACAGGGAAAGCTGCAGGAGCCACCTGCCACAGATCCAGCAGGGTGTTAAAGGGTGAAGCCATGGAAGTACAGAAAATGTGGGAAATGCACCTGTCCCAGGACAGGACTGGGAGAGAATCACCTGGCCAGGCAGAAATTGAGATTCCCCCTCCCTGTCCAGGCACCCAGCCTGGGATTATTCCACGTGGACATTTCCTTAAGCCTGACCTGGATCTTCCTTCCCACCACACACACCAGCAGCTCCTGGTCCTGTCCCCAGGGAGGCAGGACAGGGGACAGAACCCTGGCATGGTTTGGGTTGGAAAGAGCCCAAATCCCACCCATGGCACCCCTGCACCTCCCACTGCTCCAAACCCTGTCCAGGGACACCTCCACAACCCCTCTGTGCCAGGGTTCCAACCTCTCTGTTCTTTCACACACCTTATCTGTCTCCTTTCCCTCAGTTAATTACTTTAATTAGCTTTTTTTATTTTCCCTCAGCTTCTCCAACTCAGCTCCTTCAGTTTTTCCCCCCTGTGCCAAGGCTGGAGCCTCTCCTGTGCCCACAGCCACCTCCAGAGCAGGGGGACACCCAGACACTGCCACTTCCCTGGCCCTGAGCAGGGGAAAAGCTCATCCACAGCTTCCAAAAGTTACTGAAAGCTCGCTGGAAAACCACAATATACCAACCAAATTAAAGCTGTAAACACTTAGGATTGAAAAACACCCTTTTTTTTTTTTTCCTGGGACCTGGGGATTCACTTCCCCAGCCCAGTTGGGAAACATCCCTGGCAAAATCCATCCAAATGAGATCCAGGATTAGTCTGGTGCACCATTAATTTCAGAACATCATTAACTTGAAAGTGTGGGGGTAAGAAACCTTTTTGACAGCTGGTTTTGGTCCCTGCCAAGCCTTCAACACTGCACAGCCATGGTAGGGGGAAGAAATCAGCTGGAATGGGAGCAAATGAAACCAATCTGGTTTCTGGATTCACTTTCTTGTGGTCACAGAGCTCTAAAAGCTGGGATTCTGTGCTCTGTAATTACAACATCCACATCGAAATGGGAGGAATGGGGCTAGCATTAAAAATAAAGGATGATGATGATGAGGAGGAGGTTTCTTCCTCGTGCTGGGAAAGGTGCCTGGGCAGGGCTGGAGCCAAGCAGGGGTGAGGAATGGGATGTGCATCCACCTGGCTCTCCCCAAAACATCACCCTGTGCTACAGAACACCCCTGCCCTGGCAGGGCCTGCTCAGGAGATGTGAAGGATGGAGCTGAGCCCCAGCACTCAGCAACTGTGCCCAAGCTCCCTCCAAAGCCACAGATGGCTCCTGAGCCTGCACAGCCTGCCAGACTGCAGTGGGGTTTGCTTTGCTCACATCCTGCCAGAGCCAAGGTGTTGAGGTGGCAGCTTTGGGAATCCCACTGGGAGCTGCTCCTGGGGCTGACACTGAGCCCAGGGAAAGGGGAAAAGGGATCAGAGCCCAGGCTGAGCACCCCTGGGCTGGGATGAGCCCCAGCAGCAGGAGCACAGCTGGGTACTGAAGGAAACCTCGGGATCAGCAGCAGCCTGGAAACATCCAGGACCCAGAACAAGTGGGAATCACCCCCTGAGCACTGCTGTGACCCTGCTGCTACCAGCAGAAACGTTCTGCAGGTAAAATCCCAGGAAAACAGTATCTCAGTAATTGGCTGATCAAAAGAGGAACCCTTTAATTGCATTTATGATAAATGCATATAAATATATGCATTTCTATTGCATATAATATATATGCAATATAAATGCATATATATTGCATATGTAATATAATATTTTCTATATGTATTACAAATATTGCATAATTTTAATTACATTAATGGATCTCTCTGGGGCTGGCCTCTGCAGACTGGGATTGCCCAGTGCCACCTGCACCCACCTCAGCCAGGACCAGCAACCTCCCACACTGCAGCTCTGCAGCACCAGCCCAGCCATGGAGCAGCTCCTGCTGCCCACCCACTCCAAACCCAGCTCAGCAAACCCCTCTGGGACTCTCCAGGGCTGCTCCCACCCCAACCCCAACCCAGGGCAAGGAGGGGAAAACCTTCCTCATGCTGGGAGAGGGGGGAAAAAACATCCAGTGATTCATTTCTGCCATCAGCCACGATTCAATTTCCATCTCTCACCCCAAATATGGTTCTCATTAGCTTCATTAGCTCCCAGTTGTGCTGCAAGGCAGCGGTGTCACATGGAATTAATCTTTGTTTTCATTAATGTGTCATCCCCAGTGCTCAGGGCTGCTCGCAGCATTCTTTGAAACCGATCCATTCCCTCTCTTCTGGGCGGGGAGGAAGTGCCAAAAAGCAGCTTCCTGGGCAGGAAGGATGACCCCCTGAGATCCTGCAACTCTGGCTTGATGTTTGCAGAGATCATCTTTTCTTGCTGGGGACACAGGGAGGGCAGCTCCGAGCAAAAAGGGATGCGAGGCTGAGATAACAAAGAAATTCCTGAGCTTCCCTGCCAAGGCCTGATTAAGGAATGAGATATTCTAACTTTTCTAGGTGTTGTTTTTTGGGGTGTATTTTGGAGAGCTGGGAAAATAAAGCCAGGTTGCAAAAAAGCTCTAAAAACTTCCAATTTAGCAAAAGCACCACGGTGATTTGGGTAATGAGATTTATCTAAAGATATTTCTTTTTAACACACAAAACTGGACACTGGATTCAGGCACAACAGGAATTTCTGCTTTCACTTCCAACCTGAACAGAAAGCTGGTCTGAGTTCAGAGTGACAGCCCCTCAGTAGGAGCTGGTATCACTTCCAGCCATGATACAGCAGGACAGAGACTGCTGGGGAGCCCCTGCCAAGGTCACCCTGCCAAGCACAGCTGCCACATCCACTCCTGCCTGAGCAGGGATCCCTGAGAACTCCCCACGTGTCCTGAGAAAACCCAGCACACCCAGGCTGCCACTCCTCTCTTCACAGCCCCTCAGTGTCCAGACACCTTATTGTGAATTTATCCCAGAATTACTCAGTCATTTTAGAAGTGCTTTAGTGATTCTGGTACAAAAACTGATTGAATTCCTGCTGGAAGCCTCTCCCCCAGAGCTTGTCCTGCTCATCCCCACAAACACAATCCCACAGGAGTGACACTCCTTTTTTTCCATAAAAAAAATCTTCCTGAATTATCCAAACTGCTTAAAAATCCACTGATTCCTGCTGCCTTGGGCTGCTGGGAGCTCCAAGGGGATTTTTTCATCTGCTGCTCAGGACAGGGCAGATGGGATGGAGCTGGGATGGGGTGGAATGGGATCATCCTAAATTCCCTTCCAATCCAAACCACTCCAGGATGATCCCATCCACACTCTTGTGCTCTCACCATCAAAGGGTCACAAACAAAAAGTGCTTAAAAATGGGAATGTTTTACAAAATCCAGCCCTGATTCACAGCCTGGGTGCTTTACAACCTGGAGTAACAAACTCAAGGACCTGTCTGCAACCTTTACTGGGCTGGATCACTCTGGACAAAGCACCTGAAGCCTCAGAAGCCAAAGGTGGAGAAAATTAGAGGAAAAAGCATTGGAAAAGGTTGATTTAATGGCCACTGAGATGCTCCTGGAGAGGGAAAACACTCCCTGAGCACCTCCTGAGCCCCACTGGAGCTCAGCCTGACCCAGCCCCTGATTAAATCCTGTGAGGTTCAAGTGCTTTTTAATTAGAATAAACCCCACAAACCCTCCACCACACTCCAGCCCTTCCTCTTTTTCTGCTGCAGATGAACTCCTGAGCACACTCATTTAATTGCAATTAAACCACCTGCCCCAGAGCCAAGCCTGGCCTTCCAAAATCTCCTTTAATGCCAAACTTCCAAGCTGCTCTCTTCCAGCAGCTAAAGGTGAAAAACCACCAGGAACTTGGGGGCAGAAACTGAGGCATCTCCTCCACTCTGGGCAATTTTCTGGGCTTCAAAGGGCACATTTCATATTCCTTGCAGGATAAAAAGGAACTGTCTGGTCCTTTTCTGGCCCCAAATCCCTGCCTGGTCCCTCTCTGGACCCCCAAATCCCTGCCTGGTCCTTTTTTGACCCCCAATCCCTGCCTGGTCCTTTTTTGACCCCCAATCCCTGCCTGCTCCTTTTCTCTGGACCCCCAAATCCCTGCCTGGTCCTTTTCTGGACCCCAAATCCCTGCCTGGTCCCTCTCTGGACCCCAAATCCCTGCCTGGTCCCTCTCTGGACCCCAAATCCCTGCCTGGTCCTTTTCTGACCCCCCAAATCCCTGCCTGGTCCTTTTCTCCAGACCCTCAAATCCCTGCCTGGTCCTGCTCTGACCCCAAATCCCTGCCTGGTCCCGCTCTGGACCCCAAATCCCTGCCTGGTCCCTCTCTGGACCCCAAATCCCTGCCTGGTCCTTTTCTCTGGACCCCAAATCCCTGCCTGGTCCTGCTCTGGACCCCAAATCCCTGCTGCACCCTTTTCCACAAGGGAAGACCCCACTAAAAAGAACCTTGCAGCCACCTCATGCTATAACATTTTATTTATTGCCTTGTTTAACTTATTCCCTTGAGCTCCTGTAACTCAACCAGAATCTAGAAAGAAAATAAAGGCAACAGGATTTAAAATCCCACCATCCCAGCTTTTCTTTTTTCCTTTTTTTAATCTGTGCTGTCTGACCATGGGCAATGAGCTTTGGGAACACAGGAACCCAGGGGAAGGAAGGGTTTTCAGATGCCAGTTGGAAATGCTGGAAGGGAGGAAACAACAGGAGAAGAAACAGGAGATCAGTGGCAGAGTGGCTGAAAAGTTTGTTTCTATAAGAAAATGTAATAGCTCTCTGGAGACACCTTAGTGGGGGATAAAAGTGAATTTATCCCAGAATTACTCAGTCATTTTAGAAGTGCTTTAGTGATTCTGGTACAAAAACTGATTGAATTCCTGCTGGAAGCCTCTCCCCCAGAGCTTGTCCTGCTCATCCCCACAAACACAATCCCACAGCACGAGTGGAGGCTGCTTGGGGTCAGCTGCAACGAGAATTTTGATTAAAGCAACCAAGCTTTTCCCATATTCCTGTTTAAATGGATGAAAACCCATGACAGGAATATTCAGGAGGAAGTGGGGAGAAAGGCAAAGCCATTTGTGTGGGACCAGTGGAGCTGCACTCTGGACAAGCTGCAAAATGGATGTTGGGCTACAAGGAATTCTCACAAAAATCTTTTTAAACATCTTTAAACAGCTTCTACTCCACTCAAACTGACTGCTGTCATTTTATTACTGCAAAAAATGACAGGAATAATCAAGGTTAAAACGAACATAATGATTCAGCACTTCACCCAACAGGTCAGATATGAAATATTCCTCTGCCCTGGTAGAGTTTGAACTTCTTGACAGTCTCCTACTTCAAAAGGAAAAAGTTCAAAGTGGCAGATGGGGAAAAAAAAAAAAAGAAAATCCAGTATTTTAAGGCAGACACACTGAGCTTCTGATGGAAGTGTGACACCATCACGTGGGTGGCCTTGACCCCAAACACATCCAGGTTTAGGCTGCACAGACCCACAGCTGGTCTGGGAAACCCAGCAGGACCAAAGCCAGCACATTTCGAGGTGGGAAGCACTGGTAATGCCCACCCCACACATCCAGGCACCAAAATAAATCCATTTCTCTGCAAGGTCACTGTGAAACTGTCAGGACCCAGCACATCCCTCTGGCTGTCCTGAGCAGCCCAGACCCTGCCAGGGGTCTCAGGGACCCTGGCACAGAGCCCAAAATGCCCCTGTGGGTTTGATTATGGCCCATGGAGCAAATTACCAACCTTGTATGAAGATCAGTGAGCCACAAGAGTTTAACTAGAATATTAGTGAAGTTATCACAGGGTGAAATATGCATTTTGGGATTTTGGTACAGGGGGGTTATGGAGGCAAGATGGAGGGAACTGGGTGTGTCCAGCCTTTCTCCTTCTTCTTCTTGGCCTCCATCTCCTGTAGTGATGGTGGCACTCACAGATTGGTTTAGAGTAGAAGTTCACTGTCTAACACAGGTGATGGGCATTGGGGAGTAATTGTAAATATTGTACACACAGTTTGTGGTATAAAGACACAACACCCTGGGGGCAGGCAGAGTGCCTGTGGCTGCCCTGCTGAGCAGATCTCTGCTGGGCAGAAAGAAATTTTTTTAGATAAGAATTAATAAACAACCTTGAGACCGAGAATTGAAGAGCTCTGACTCCTTCTTTAAGCGCCGGGCTGGGAAAAGAGACTTTGGAACTTTCCTTGGGGTCACTGTGACAAACCAATGATCCCGACATGAAACCAAAGTGCAGCTTATTTCAGGTGCTGGGAGTCAAGGACAACAAACTGGCAAAGCCAAGGGCCACAAGCTGGGCCTGGTTCTTGGGATTTTAGGCTGCCCAAACACTGCTTATCCTGCAAACAGCTCAGAGGAACAGGATTTTGAGGGGTTTCAGACCCTCCAAGCCCTCAGCTGTGCTGTCCCCAGGCTGGTGGCTGCTCCCCAGGTGGGGCCAGGCCAGGCAGGGAACGTGTCCTGCCCTTCAAAGGCCAAACTTTGCTCTTCTGAAGCTTCCCCTGGCTGAGCCCAAGCCAGCTGGGCAGCAGTTGAAAGGAGCTGCTCCTTCAGCAGCCCAAAACAAATAGGGACATTTAAAATTAAAATAGACAAAAGGGCGATAAAAGGAATAAATTGTCCCTCTCTGGCCTGGAGAAGAGAGCTCTATTCCTGCTGCAGCTCTCCTGGAGGGGCTTCCCAGGGAGGCTCAGCAGAGGATTTTGGTGCATGGGGAGAGCTCACAGGGGTGGCTCACAGGAGCCCAGGTTGGCCAGTGGATAGGGACAGCAGGGTTGCACCAAAAAATCAAAATAATGTTTTTAGTTTGAGCCACAAAGGATTTTTTTAATATATATATATATTTGGGCCACAGGAGGAATTTCCTGCTCATTTCAGAGAGCTCTCTGCTGGGCTGCCTCATCACTCCAGCCAGGAATGCCTGGCATTGTCCTCCCCACCTCAGCAGAGCTGGGCTCTCTTCAGGAGCTCTGGAGAAGCAACAGAACCCACCAAAACCTCCCAGCCTGCCCCAAACTGGGAGCAGGACAATCACTGCCCCATCCAACCCCACCCAGAAACCAGAGTGAGGAGGAATTGTAAAGCCAGCCTTGGGTTTAAGGCCAGCCTTGGTTTTAGGGCCAATCCTGTAGATTTTGGGTACCCTGAGCTCCTCCCTTTGCAGCACCCCAACTCCTGAAGGACAGGGAGCATTGAGGGAGCCCTGCTTGGCTCCTTCCTTGTGTTTCCCTGCACTGGGAGCAGCCAGCACCTCTCTGTCCTGGGAATTCCATGTCACACTGGAATAATCTGGGTTTGACCCATTCCAGAGGATCTGATGGAAAATGAGCTGGAGTCTTCTCCCTCAGCCCTTCCCAAGAACCACCTCATTTCCTGTTTAATACTGAGATTAAGCAGCTGAGGGAACACCTCTAACCCCCCCTTTTCTCTTACCCCTTTCCCCTTGGTGTGCTTTTGTTGTACATCAGGCTAAATTTCACCCCCCAAATCTCCAGGAGCAAAAGAGGGGGGAAAATAAAATAATCCTGCTTTATCTCAGGTATCAAGAGTCAATTCATTTCAAACACAGCAGGCTCCAGGTGCATTCCTGCCAGGATCCTTGTCCTGGAGCTGGGACAATGATCCTGGATCCTGAAGGACCCCAGCACTCATCCCTGAGCATCCCCTGCTCAGGAACTGGGGTTTGGGCAAGGGCTCCTGTCTGTACCCCTACCCTTGGCTCTTCCTTTAAAAAGTGCCAAAAGAACCTCTCAGAGCTCACCAGGCACAACTGGAATTATTTGGGGAGTTCTGCAGCACTGTCAGAGGAGCCAGCACCCTCCATGCCAGGAAAAGTGGGAGCAGAGGAGCAGCATTACCCCAAACATGGGAAAAAACCCACATTCCAGGTGGGGTTTTAAAAAATAATAAAACTACAAGAGCTCTGCAACACAGGGAACACTCCAGAGAGCTGTGGGCACTAATGAAGAGAGCCTGTCTTAATTATCCCACTGCTCCAGGAATTAACAGATCAAACCTCCAGCCCTGGAGTCACTGCAGCTCCAGAGCTCAGCCTCAAAACCTTGGCAGCTTCAGGGGGAGGTTTTTGGGATTTTTCCCCTTCTCCCCTCCAAACAAACAAAGAGGAAGAAGTCAAGGATCACAGCCAGGTTTTGCTCCTGTATCCCTGGAAGCCAGACCATGAGGATGCTTGAATTCCTGCCCTTCCACATTAAAACATCCAGAAAATAGACAAGAAATCCTGGAATAATTTGGGAACAGGCCATGGAAAACCATCCACTGAGTTATTTGTCCAGCTCTGTGGTTTGGTCTCCCAGCTTTAGGTTGGTGCTGAGTTAAGAGCTCAGAGAATGGAGCTTTTCAGAGCTGCTCTCCTTCACCCACTGACATTCCAGCTGCAGTAGGATGGGAATGAACAGGGCAGCACAGCAAACCCTTCAAATCAACCCCACTGAGTCCATCTGGGGGAAAGGTGCCCTGCTGTAAAGCCAGAACATTTGGGAACAATCTCCCTGGGCACCTCCTGATGGCAGAAGCTTTTCCCTCCACACAAGCTCAGCTGCAGAAAGAGGCACCTCAGGAGATGACCTGATGAGATTTGGGGTTTTCAGGGCACATCCTCCTTCAAACAATGCATTTGGGGCCTGAACAAGAGCAAGGACAAGCCAAACCCTTGATTTTAGCAGCACAGCCTCCCTGCAGCAGGGTGATTTACAGCAGTCAGGGTTTCTCCTTTTCCCCCCACAAACCTGCTGTGCTTAGTGTGAAACACAGATTGCAGCTCTCTCCTGCACAGAGCTGAAAACTGAGAAACCCTAAAAAACCCTAAAAGCAATGACTGAGGGAATTCCCTTCAACAGCCATGAGGGGAAGAAGCACTGAACAGCTGGGATAACACAGTGTGGAATGCCATGGAATTGTGGAATACCAAGGAATGCCATGGAATACCAAGGAGTGCCATGGAATTGTGGAATACCAAGGAGTGCCATGGAATTGTGGAATACCAAGGAATGCCATGGAATTGTGGAATACCAAGGAATGCCATGGAATGCCATGGAATTATGGAATACCAAGGAATGCCATGGAATTGTGGAATACCAAGGAATGCCATGGAATTGTGGAATACCAAGGAATGCCATGGAATTGTGGAATACCACGGAGTGCCATGGAATTGTGGAATAAAGATCATCAAATCCCACCCTGCACCAATGAGCAGAGGAGGACTCAGGGCAGATATCCCAGCTGAGACAGAGTTGGGACATTTCCATCAGTCATTCCTGCCCATCAATCATTCCTGCCAGGTGCTGTCCTTATCTCACATTCATTCCTACAGGGATAATCTGGTGAGGAGCAATCACAAATCAGACTGGAAATCCAAACTGCACCAGGAAAAATCAATGTGTACCACAAACAGCAGGAGGGGAAAGCAGAGCAGAGGGACTGAGGACCCACCAGATCTGTCCAACGTTGACCAGGGAGAGGTAGAGGAGCCACAGCAGGAACATGAGCACCATGTTGGCACAGCCAGCCAGCAGCACAAAGGCTGCCACTGCCAGGCCTGCCAGGGCCAGGCAATCCAGGGTGCTGTCCATGGCAGACCAGTCCAGGAACCAGATGAGAGTGGGGGCATAGCTCAGGGCATCCAGGCCAACCTTGCCCTTGAAGTATTTCTTGACCTCCTGCAGGTAGAGCTTGCAGGGGAGCAGCCCCTTCTCCCCTATCAGCTGCTTGTTCTGGTGAAAGGCCACCAGGAAGGCCACGACTGCAGGGGGAAAAGAAAGGGAAAAATTGTGTGAGGAATCACCCAGGGTGACAGAGCTGATCAGAACCCAGAGCTAGAGAAGTCATTCTTGGAAGGAATTCATTCCCAAGTCCTTCTCTCCATTAAAATCCAACACAGTCACTACAGGGCCCAACAAAAGGTGCCCTGGGTTGCACCTGGAGGATCTTTCAGGTCCCTCCCAGCCCAAACCATCCCAGGATTCTGTGGTTTTTATGAACCACAACGCAGCAGGCAAAGGAATCCCATAAATCCTGACTTGGCTTTGGAGAACAGATTTCCCCCTTTATGGAACATCACCTGAGCATCTATCAAGTACCAGAATCTCTTCCTTGTATTGAAAACACTTCATAGATCAAAATATTGTTAATTAGAGAGCTTAAAATAATTTATACCATTGATGAGGTGTTCATAGAACCCCAGGATGGTTTGGGCTGGAAGGGACCTTGGAGATCCTCTCACCCCACTCCTGCCATGGCAGGGACACTTCCACTGTCCCAGGGTGCTCCAGCCTGGCCTTGGGCACTGCCAGGGATCCAGGGTGGGCACCCTGTGCCAGGGCCTGCCCACCCTGCCAGGGAACAATTCCCAATCTCCCATCCATCCCTGCCCTCTGGCAGTGGGAGCCATTCCCTGTGTCCTGTCCCTCCATCCCTTGTCCCCAGTCCCTCTCCAGCTCTCCTGGAGCCCCTTTAGGCCCTGGCAGGGGCTCTGAGCTCTCCCTGGAGCTTCTCCTCTCCAGGTGAGCACCCCCAGCTCTCCCAGCCCTGGAATTGCTCCACTTCCTTCCTGTGCTGAGGACCCTCAATTCTCTGAGTCCATGGTTCACCCCCACAACTGCCCAGAACAGCAGCTCTGACCCTCTGCATCCTCTCACACCCTGGAAGGTTGGAAATCCAAAATCCCACCATCTTCCCACCCCTTAAATTCCCCCTTTTCCATGTCCTTACAGCTGTCCCATTTATAGTGTTGCTGCTCCAGCCCTGGACACTCTCAGACCAGCCAGCTGCTTTTTTTAACAGCACATCAGCAATTTAATTACAGCTCATAGACCTAGCATTTGATGTCCTACAGAGAAAGTTGGGCAGTTTTTAGGCATTATCTCATATTTTAGGCATCTCTTGCAGTTACCAATTTGCAGTTTGTAACTCCAGTAATCTCCATGTCTCGGGGAAAAAAAATAAAAAATGAGGAAGGCCAACATTTCCTGATTAGGCAGCATCCACTAATTTACCCATCCTTCAAACATTACCCAAACAGCAGCCACGTCATGGGCAGCAGCACCAGAGCTCCTGGAAAAAGCCAATTTGTTCCCCTCCCCAATCTCCCTGGGTTAATGATCAAATCTGTTTCCTTCCTTATCTCAATGCTGGCATTCTGCAAACAACAACCCTGGTGTTCATCTGGTGTCTCTCACTGGGAGCACTGGGGGAGAGGCTGTGTGAAATCAGAGCCCAAATCCCCATTTCTTTGAAGTCTGAAGCAGCAACCCAAAGTCTGCAGCCCCAGGGAATCCGACTCAAAGTCCCATTCCCCAGACAAAGGTCTCCAGTGGGTTCCACTTAATCCACTTAACGCTCCCCCAGCTCCCTGCACACAGCCATGGGTTTTATTCTCATTTAAAAACCACTAAAAGTCATCAGCAGCGCTCAGCAGAGGTCACTGGGAGGGTTCCCTTTGATTCCAGAAGATCCTGAACCCCAGGGATGGCACAATAAAGTTGGGACTTAATGGGCTGTGTCTCTTCCCATCCATCTTTTCTGCACGGTGAATGATTTTACAAATAAATGAGATTTCTTCAATTCTTTTACTCAATTATGGATAGAGAAAGGTATGAGAAAAATGGATTCAAACACTACAGGATCAGTTTTGGGACACAAATGAAGTGTTTTCTATTTTACCCATATTTTTCCACCAACACTCAGCAAAACTATGTAATCAGAAAGCCTGACATGAAACCAGCAGAAATAAAATTCTTCTGAGCTTTAGATAGCTTAATATCTTCATTTTTGGCTTTAAAAAAGCCAACTGAAAGCCACTTCTGCCTTGAAACTCTGTGGCTTGATTTCCCATGATTAGCACTGCAATTTGCTGCACAGTTTTCCAAAAGTGCTAATCAAATTCACCTCTAAATGCTCCAGAATTGCTGCCCCAACCCATAAATGCTGAGCAGGTTTTTGCCTAAAAAAAGTCCAAATTAGACCCCTGTGCCGTGCACGAGACAAACAAGGAAAGGGTAAATTGGGAAAAACAAACAGCAGCAATTCCAGCAAAGTGCACACTGGATGGACAGAATCCTGCTCAGCCTCTCTGAGCCTGCAGGCAGCAAAAACTGGGTTGGAGCTGCCATGAAATGCAAATTTTGGACGGCCCAGCTCAGGCTCCAAAGGGGTTTTCCCATTTCCCACTGCTGGGATTTCCATCCACAATGAAAACCCAGCAGCACCAGCCCTGATTTTGGGAGGATTCCCCTGCCCCAAAGCAAAGCCTGATCCATCACCTGCCAGGTGATGCTCGCACTCCCAGAGCTCCATCCCGGATCCAGCTCCCTCTCCTGGACACTCCCCGTGCTCAGTCTGGGATCACTCCGGGCTCCCTCTCCCTCCATCCCCAGCATCTCTGGGATGGGCTCATCCCCATCCAGCTCCCACCTCCACCCTGCCCTGCTCCACCTCCTGAGGTTTCCCTCCCTGGTGCAGTTCCTGTGCTGCTGGACACGGGAAGAGCTGAAACTAAAGAAACTGCAGAGGATTCCAGCAGCACAGGAGATGCTCAGAGCCAGGAGGGAAAAAGGGAAGTTATTTATCAGCTTGTCATTGCTTCCTCTCCCTGAAGCCCAGAGAAACTGGAGACTTCGATTCAGTGTAACAGACCCTGCTGCCTTCTCCAGCAGCATTCCCTTCAACTGTGGCTGGGTCAGGGGGTATAAAAATCCCTTTTCCCCCAAAGCCTGTGCTCCTTCCTCTTCCTTAATCCTTATTCTGGAACCTCTCTCCCTGTGGCCTCGTGTTTGGGGATTTTTCTGCATCTTCCAGCTCAACTTTGCTTCCACTTTGGGCACTGACTGGCAGCATCACCACCCTGCTGGGCTTGGGGCACTCTGCCCCACCCCTCCTTGCTCCTGGAGCTTTTCCCTGGGACTCTGCACCCTCCAAACCTCCTGACCTGGCACAAACCCCACCACCCCAGGGCTCACTGCCTGTGCTTCCCTTCCCAGGGACAATTGCAGCACCTGGGAGTGCCCAGCCCCCTGGTGCACCTGGCAGTGCCATTCCTGGGGCTGTGCAGGTGGAGGGAACAGAGCAGCTCCAGGTCTGCCTCCCACTGCAGAGCCTCTGACAGCTCACATGGGAGCTCTCCCTGCTGCCAGCTGAGCTTTACATAATACATGCAAATTACCAGGGCTGCTAATAGACCTTCCATACTTATCCTCACCTCAGAAGGTGCCTTGCTGTACTTTTCCATTAACTCCCCCCTTTTCCCCCAAACCCAGCGTGTTCCTTGTTCAACCCCCCATGGCACCAATAACCACCACCCAAGCATCCCCATCCAAAGGGATTCACTCCATCCAGATTTCCCTGGCACCTCAGCTCCCTTCCCTCAGTCCAGGCTCAGACTGTCATGGTGGGAGAAGGAGAGGATCCCATTTTTCACGCTCAGGAAAGATTTAAAGATGTGAAATCCAAAACTTTCCGGTCATATGGCTTTTTCTGTCTTTCCCTCCTCTTGTTAAAAGAAGTCTTAACTTTTCCTTGATGCCCAAACCACAAGAAGAACTGAACCAAGAGCACAGAGCTTTGCCTGAAAACCAAACTACATCTTGCACACACACAAAAACTCTGCCTGGAGCAGTTCATCAAGTGCCCCTTTGACCCAAGGAGGCATTTGAACAGGCCCTGAGCTGGATGCTGCAAGATGAGGTTGCACTGCTGGAAAGAAGAAAGAGCAGAATATTCCTGGTATTTTATTACCAGAGAAATGAATCAAATAAATTTTCAATTGATGAATTCCCCTGCAAAGTTTTGCAACACAGAAGCAACAACAGCAGAGCACTGAGCAAAAGGGTGAAGCCAAGCACCCACAGAAACCACACAGAGTGCTCTGCCCTTAACACCTTTTTTGTTTTCTTGCCTTTCATGGCCAAGCTGAAGACTTTGGGGTGGTTGCTCGTGGGGAGAGTTTGAAGTTCTTATCTCCCTGCTGCCTCCTTGTTTGAAAAGCTGTGGAAAATAGAAAAAGCTTCCTTTGGCTCTCAGGCTGTCCAAAACCAGCCCAGCCCACAGCTGGAGGATGCCCTGGGAAGATCCCTCTGCTCCAGAGGGGCTTTGGGCAAGGAGAAAACAAAGAGAGAGATTCCCTTCTCCACCTTTGGTATTTTTTATTCCCATTCCAGGGGGATGCAGCTGCTCAGAGGACGCAGAGCTGGTGCTGCACAGCCCTGCCAAGGAGCACTGAGCTGGAATAAAACCTCTCAGGGCAGCAAAAGTGCCTGGAGATGCTCTCCAGCCCTGAGCAGGCAGGCTGAAAGCTACTGGGAGCCTGTGAATAAAGCTGAGGGAAGGGAAAGCAGGGGAGATGGCAGAGAAAGAGAGGAGGAAGGACACCGGGGAGAGCCAGGAGCCTACAGGAAGCCAAACCCCCCGAGAGGGCTTTGGATTTCAGATTTAGGAAGAAGGAGCCTGAACCTCCTGTAGCTCTGGCGCTGGGGAAAGAAAATACTATTAAACAATACATAAGGAGAAGGAAGATAAACTGGATTTAAATAATAGCTTTTATTTCAAAGCTCTCTCCACAGAGCCTGGCTGAGATTGGGGAGGGTGGTATCTAATTACTGACATTTCTACAGCTGGAATCTGATGATGGTAATCACCCAAAAAGAGCACTTAAAAATGATTTAGAAGGAGGGTGAAGGGAGCAAATAATGCACATTTGTTGTTGAGAGCTTTGGGACCAGTTATTTACCTGTAAGAGCACTTCCAACAAGACCTCAAAGTATTTCTGGATTGCCAGAACACCCATCCCTGTCACAGGGTAAGACCAGGGTGGAAAAGCTGCAAATCTCCAGGTGACATTTGGCCAAACCTCTGCCCTGCTCAGGTGAGACCCCACCTGCAGAGCTGCCTCCAGCTCCAGGGTCCCAGCACAGGGAGGGCCCTGGAGAGAGTGCAGAGGAGGCTCCAGGATGAGCAGCTCTGCTGGGGGAGCTGGGGTTGTTCACCTGGAGAGGAGAAGCTCTGGGGTGACCTCACTGTGGCCTTCCAGGACCTGAAGGAGCCACCAGGAAACAGACAGAGACCATTTCCAAGGGACAGAGGGACAGGACAATGCTGTAAGGACCAAACCTCATGGAGCTCTTTCAGCTGGATCCACTTTCCCTGCCCTCCCACCCCTGCCAGCAGCAGGTGGGGTTGATCTCTGACCTCTCCAAATCCTCAGATCTTCTCCCACCTCCCATCTCCAACCTGCCTCTCACAGCAGCTGCCTTGCCAGGGACTTCCCAGGCTCGGGCTGCTTCTGGAAAACCCCTTCAAAAGACACAAAAAAAAGAAGAGGAGAGTAAATGCAAAGGGGGAGGGCACACAGAAGGACCCTCCACACCTGCCTTGCTCTGCCTGTCCTCCTTCCACACAGGAAGATCCTCAGGGAAAACATCTCCCATACCACAGCAGGCAATGAACACCCCCTTGGGAATGGGGTGGGGGCAGGAAGGAGGTGACAAGCCCTCAGAGCACACACTGGGGTCACTGCACATCCCAAACTGTTTTTCTCTCCACCCCATCCTCAAGGTTCCTCACTCTCCCACCCAAGAGTGGAACAATCCCTGAGCTCCCAGAGCAGACCCCCATCACATTCCCAACACCTTCACACAAATCACCCCCCAAAGGAAAGGGAAAGGAAAGGGTTACACATGAAAGGGTGAAATGAAAGAAGGGGGGAAACCATCCCACGGCTGAGGAATGTCAAACTGTCACAACGGCATCAACCGTCTCCTCAGCGAGTCTGAGCCTCGGCGCGCGCGGAATCGCCGCGTCTGGGAGAAAAATCAGCTGTCACACTAAATGCTTCCATCTCCAGAAAAAAACCTGCAAGAGCAGCTTGGCACCGAGGCACAGAATTGTTTTCTGCTGTTTTTAAAGCCAGGCACTCCAAAGAGATCAAAGGGCAAAGCCTCCTTCCCACTGGAGCATCCAGGGGGAATCTGCCCGCTCGCAACCTCTGCAGCTCACACACAACAAGCACCTTCCACCCCACGAATTCTTGCGGGGCACCTCTCCTGCACTGCCAGCCTCAGCTCTGCTGCCTGCAGGAATCTGAGCTATCTTAAACCAGGCCCAGCTTCCTGGCTTCGGTTCATTTGGCTCACCCCAAAGCAGCAGCAGAACTCCCCAGGGCCTGAGCGCAGCCAAGCACAAGTTGCACAACAAGCAGGTGAACTTTTCCTCTCCTCCACCTCTTCCCTTAACAAGGGACACAAACATTCTCCTGCCCTGCTCCTTCCACCTTCAGCACCCCAAACTCTCCCTCTGCCACCCCACTCTCCAAAAGGTTTCCTCACCCCACACTCTGGAGTTATTTTGGGGTCTCCTCCAGACTTTCAGCCATTCCCACTCCTTTCTCCTGCTTGAAAAACCACCACAAAGAACTATCCCCCCTTCTTTTGAGCAGCCCACATTTACTCACCAACCTGCAAACTCAACTCTACCCTCTGGCTCAGCCCCTCCCAGCCTGCTTTTCTCCTGCAGCCCATCAGTTTTGATTGCTTCCACCTGTAACTCACCTGAACCCAATCAGATGCTCGTTCCCCACCTCGTTGTCCCAGGTGTCCTGCTCACCACAAGGTCCCACACCTTTGATTTCCACCAATTCCCATCCCTCCAGCCAGCCCCTGCTCCCTTCCCACCCCCAACACCCCCTTTGGTCCCAGGTGTGGCACATTTATCACCCCCAAATCCATCCTGGGCAGCAGCAGCCTCCAGCGAAGGCACAGCACAGAGCACTAATCAGTTTTTCATAAGGAAACTGCAAACTGAGCCACGGGAAACTCAGCAGCCTGGATTTACACACGGGGGAATATCAGAATTGCTTTCATTTTGACTGAAAGAGTCATAACCTCGCATTTCACCGAGAGCTGAAACCAAACTAGAACCAGAGCACGTGTCAAAGCCATACGAAACTACAACTCCTGCATGGTTTTGATGCAAAATAATCTAAGCAGGCTGGCAGGCTACAAATTCTAACGATTCTGTGGACAAATCTGGGGCAAGTTTAGAATTTGTACCGTAGTGTGTTACTTGTCAGTTTTGGTTTCACTGTAAATATTTTCAAGCGGAGCACCAGTGGGCTCTGAGCACAGCTCTCAGTGCCAAAGCGAGAGGCAAAGGAGCACGGCAGAGGCTGGAAACTGCTTTCACTGCGGAATATTTTAAGGTCATGTTGACTCTAGGTCCTGGCTGTTGGTGGTGTTGGCACCCGGGGATGGCATTTGTCCCTGCAGTCCTGCTGCTATAGGACAAAGAGTTCCTCTCTTGTACTGTGAGCTCACATCTTCAAGGGAAAGGATTAACAGCTCCAAGCAGCTCTGCTGAGAGGTACCAGCCTCGTGGTGTGAGCAAAGTTCTCCTTCCAGCTCCACCAGCTTCCAGCATCACCAACCCCATCCAGCCATCCTCAATCCACCAGGAAAGTGGGACTGGGAGAGTAGAGAATCATGGAAAATGCAGAGATTTTATGATCATCCACAATGATCATAAAATCATAGAATATTCCCAAGCGGGAAGGTCCTGCAAGGATCGTCGGGTCCAGCCGCTATTCCTGTACGGGACATCCCCAAGGATGCCACCACGTGCTTCGGAGCGGTGACCAAGGGCTCCTCTGGCCGCTTGGGAATGTGCTTATTCCCTGGGGAGCCTGCTCAGTGCCCCAGCACCCTCGGGGGATGCGAAAACGGGAAAACCTCTCCCTGCTTTCCCCCAGCCCTCCCTGGCACAGCTCCAGCCGTCCCCGGGCACCACTCGGGGACAGCGCGGGGGGATCAGCGCCCGCCCGGCACTCACAGTACAGGAAGGCAATGGAGCGCAGCAGCACGATGCGGGTCAGCCAGAAGGTGCCCGGGGAGAGCGGCGGGGCCGCGGCATCGAGCCCGGCCTCGGGGGGCTCGGGGGATGCAGCGGGGGCCGCTCCGGGAGCTCCATCGGGGGCTCCGGCCCGGCTCGGGCGGCGCTGGCGCAGCCCCGCGCTGGGAGCCGCCATGTCGGGCACGAGCGAGCATGTGCGGCCCGGCGGGGCGGGCCGTGAGGGGACACGGCGGGGACGGGAGAAAAATAGGGGGAAATGGGCAGAAATGGGAAAAAACGGGCAGAAACGGGGAGAACGCGCTGCAAAGCCGCGCCGCCGTGTCGGGCGAGGCGAGCGTGTGCGGCTCGGAGGAGCGGGACGTGAGGGGACACGGCGGGGACGGGGGGGGGGAAACGGGGAGAAATGAAGCAAAACGGGCAGAAACGGGGCAGAAAGGGCAGAAATGAGGAGAAATTGTGAGAAAATGGGAGAAACTGGCAGAAATGGGGTGAAACTGGCAGAAATTGGGAGAAACTGGCAGAAATTGGGAGAAACTGGCAGACTGCTCTTCAAAGCGAGGCTGCCGTGTCGGGGACAACGAGCGTGTGAGGCCCGGCGGGGCGGGACGTGAGGGGACACGGCAGGGGTGGGGAGAAAGCGGGGAGAAATGGGGCAAAAAGGGCAGAAATTAGGCAAAAATGGGGAGAAACTGGCAGAAATGGGGAGAAACTGATGGACTGCTCTTCATAGCGGAGCCGCCGTGTCGGGGACCACTGTGAGCGTGTGCGGCCCGGGGGGCGGAGCGTGAGGGGACACGGCGGGGAAGGGAAGAAATAGAGGAAAACCAGGAAAAACGGGCAGAAATGGGGCGAAAAGAGCAGAAATGGGGCAAAACGGGCACAAATAGGGCAAAAAGGGCAGGACGCTCTTCACAGCGGAGCTGCCGTCTCGGGTATAGCGAGAGTGTGAGGCCCGGCGGAGCGGGACGTGAGGGGACACGGCGGGGACGGGGAGAAATGAGGCAAAACGGGCAGAAACGGGGCAAAAAGGGCAGAAATGAGGAGAAATTGGGAGAGACTGGCAGAAATGGGGTGAAACTGGAAGAAATGGGGTGAAACTGGCAGAAATTGGGAGAAACTGGCAGACTGCTCTTCAAAGCGGGGCTGCCGTGTTGGGTACAGCGAGAGTGTGAGGCCCGGCGGAGGGGACACGGCGGGGACGGGGAAAACAAGGAGAATTCTCTGCGAACCGGCGAGAAAATGCGAAGTTTTATTTAAAAAATTAAAAATAAAATAAAGTACGCGGTCAGCGCGGCTGCGGAGGTGTGAGAAGGCTGGAGTCTCTGTGATGAGGCTGAGGGAGCTGGGGTGGGCTGGAGGAGGGAAGGTGAGAGGGGATCACATCTATTAAAATATTTCCAAGGGGTTTTGGGGGATGATGCTGGGCTCTGTTCGGTGGTGCTCAGTGACAGGATAGGCAGTGATAGCCTAAGCTAAATCAGAATCCAAATTGTAGAATATTCTGGTTTAGGAGGGACTGGCAAGGATGATGGAGTCCCTTCAGTGAATGGCTCACATTGAATCCACAACCTTGGAGTTGTCAGCACCATGCTCGGACCAGCTGAGCTCAGGACAGATTAATACAACAAATTCCACCTCAGTTTATAGAAAAACTGGTTTGCATGGAGGTGGCAGGGCTGTGGAACAGGGAGGGTGTGGATCTCCCTCTCTGGAGACATCCCAAACCCACCCGGACACGTTCCTGTGTCACCTGCTCCCGGTGACCCTGCCTGGGCTGGGGAATTTAAGTTCATTTTAAATTCAATTCCTTAGGTTTTTCTCATAGAATCACAGCATGGTTTGGGTTGGGAGGGACCTTAAAGCTCATCCAGTTCCAATTTTAGGCACCTTCCACTGTCCCAGGTTGCTCCAAGCCCCATCCAAGCTGGGACACTTCCAGGGACCCAGGGGCAGCCACAGCTTCTCTGGGAATTCCATCCCAGCCCCTTCCACCCTCACAGGGAAGGATTTCTTCCTAAAATCCCATCTAAATTCACTGCTTAGAATACCACCATGATTTTTACTTTAAATAATTTACAGACATCAAACACTTGGCTGCATGGAGCTCATAAATAGTATTTTTGAACATAAACATACATTGAGTATCCCCTTAGTAAACACCTCGGTGCTGGTCGCTGAGAAAGCATCTGCTATCAGGTGTAACATTATTCAACACTTCCCAGCCTCTAAACCAGTCCCTTTTAAATGCCCCTTTTGTTTTTCCAGTTTCCCATCACTGCTCCTCGCATTGTTCTCCTTAGGAAAAAAAAAAATAGAAAAAATGCCACATAATGGTGCATTGTATAGGGAAGGAAAAATCAGCTGTTTGTTAAAGGCCACTGGAATACTGCAGTTCTGGATCAGCCACGAGGTTTGGAAAGGAAAATTTAAATAGATGGGAGCTAATGGTTTCTTTTGTGGGGTCTTTTACTGCAAATTCCACATTAAACAGGGGCGTCTGTAAAACAAACTGGATAATTGAGGAAAATACTGCAGGAAAGTGCAAGGTTTAGGCTAAAGTTTAGCAAAAAGGGAAGAGTAATTGGGGCTGGAAGGGGAATGCTGAGCTGGGTCGGTTTTCATTGCCGAGGATCACTCTGAGATGTGCCACATCGTGGACCAGGAGCAGCTTCCAACAGGACAAGCTGTACATTTTAAGCCTAAACCAGCAGAATTGTGTGAAACTAAAAAGGACTCAATTCACATAACAGGCAGTGGAAGCTTTTCCTGGCTTTCCTGGAAGATGATTCAGGCTAGAAAGAAAAACATGTGATAAACCAGTTGATTAGGACACCAAATGACGTCTTTTGTGTCCCAAATGTGACTCGAGGATCTTTGTGTGTCCCTCCCAGCTCAGATACTCTGTGATCGCACAAATCCCTTAGTGGGGACCATCACCTGTGCTGCCTTTTCTGCTCACTTCTCCATTTCTTCTTTTATCTGGCAACTTGAGGAAAGAAAACAGTGCAAAAATAACTCAGACAAGATATTTCAGAGCGAGCTCTGGAGCCTTTCAGGCCTCCAGGGGAAGGCGATTCATGAATGCCAGGCGGGCAGGGGCATCATTGATGCTCATCTCCATTCACCCAGCCACCCCCAGCGCCACGTCCCCTATTTTGCTGTGTTCCAAACCAGCTGCAGGAGTGCCAGGGGAACAAGCCTTTACTGTCACAGCAGCCAGCAGCTGTCCCCAGCAGCACCCCAACCCCGCCGGCCGGCCCTGGCACCCGAAATCGCTCTGTGTTCATTCAGCTCTGGCCTTTCTCCCCTCTGGCTGCCAGGATTTGGGTTGAAAGGGAGCAGAGAAAGCTGAAATCAGGAGCTTGGGAGGCAGCATGAGCACGGGGGGCTGCTCTGAAGGGAACAGGCGTGCAGCTGGGGATAATGCAGGCACACACCGAGCGCTCAGCTGCGCTCGCTGAAGGGGCTGTGGGCACCTCACTGGGAATTCGGGAGCTTCCTTCTGCTAAGCCATTTTTTTCCAGCAGTAATAATTCTTCCCTTTAAAATCCCCAATTTTCCCTGTGGAAATCTGATCTTTAACGCCAGGATTAAGGATGGAAAGGATTTTTAGAGGAAGAATCTCCTTTTTTTCTCATGTATAGTGCAGGTTAATGAGGAGGAGCTGGTTCAGAAGAGGGATCTTTAAGTGGTACCATAGGACAAGCAATGAATAATCACAATAATCATAATTAATCACAGTAATCCCCACTATTTTGAAAAGATGCCATCCAGGTTGTGCTGTGCAGGAGGAAAGAAGAGATCCTGTACCAACACCTAACATTTAATGTGTAATTCATACATGGTGGGTTTTGATCCTGCATCGTAGAGCACATCCATGGGCTCCAGAGATTCCATGTGCTCTCATCCTCTAAAAATGCCTTCCCTGGCTGCCACTGGAAAGGAAATTTTTCCTTCCTGGCATAAGCAGGGCTCTGCCTGCTCTGGAGCCAACGCACACACGCTCTTATTCCTGCAGGAGGAAGGGGTATGGAACAGAGGAACCAGGATGGGACATCAAACAGCCTCTGTCCCACAGGGGTGCTGAGGATTCCCAAGTGGGAGTGTGATGGAGCCAGGCACACAGACCTTGGGTTTACTGCCTGATTCCCAGAAACACTGCCTGAGCTGGCCAGGAACTTTCTCGGAGGCCACGTCAGAAAATGAAGCAATATTCCAAATATCAACCTCAATATTCCAAATATCAACCTCTGCCGTGCCCACTCCGTCAGGAAGAGCTGGATCTGTTCCCCCAAATCCTCTCTAAACTGGGTGCCCTCCTAAAGGCTCCACCGGGCCACAGGAACCTGGGTTGTTCCCTCCCAGATCTGCACCCTTTTCCTGGGAATGCTGATGTCAGGGCCTGCAGTGTCAGGCCTGTGGGATCCTGCCCTGCAGCTCCAGCCCGTGCCCATCCCTGGGCAAACATCCCCATCCTTTGTCATACAAAAATCCGGCCACGAGACCCCGCGGGACAAACGGCCCCACTTGAACCCACTTGTTCCCCGAGCATTATCTCATTCCATTTCATGGCTGAGTGAACTTCTCAGGAAACCAGAGCTCCTGAGCACCTCCAGGTGCTCCAGCTCCCTCCTTTCCCCCTGTTGTGGCTGTGTGAGGGCAGGAATTGTGCTCCATCCCCCAGGAGTGGCACGGGAACACGGCAGGGTTGGTGCAGGATCAGGGACGTGCAGCAGGACACGTTCCCTGCCCCGCTCCCAGGCACGGCCTCATCCCCGAGCCCATCTCTGGAATAAGAGGAAACAACCACCCAAAGTCACCTTCCTCCTTCTACCTGTGCTGCACAAAGAGGAATTCAAGCCTGTGGGCTGGGAAATGCAAGTCCCTGCCTCGGGCAGGGCTGGGGAGCCCTGGAAGGCAGCAGCGAGCAGGGAAGAAAACCAAAGTCTGTAATTCCTCCTGTCCTTGGGGGCTTCTTTTGCAGGGATCTTTGGAGCTGAAGACAGGGAGCAGAAAAAAGGGGTTCTTGTTCCCATTCCTACCTCCAGAACTCCGAGCATCCCACAAGTCCCTTCCCAGCCTCAGTCACGCACTGAGGTTGGGATCTTCCGAGGAAGGTGCTCCGCAGGAGGGGCTGGATTGGGAAAAAATGGACTAAAAATAGTGATTATTGCTTGGACTCACCCCTGCATAAAACAGATGAAACACTGGAATTGTGTGAGTCAAGGTAAACTACCTAATGAGACAGGATTTATAGGAATATGCATTAATTATGAGTCACAGGAGAGGGAAAAAAAGATTTTCCCAAGTGTTCAACAGCATTACAAAGTCACCAATCCACAGCCCAGGGAAACATAAACTCATCCCCAATATCATTAAATTTTAGAAGAAAATTTCAATTATTCAATTAGCAAGTCCAACGTATTTAGTTTGCCTTGAGACTTAAAATAATTTTTCTTTTAAAGACGCTTTGAAAATTGTACTTCAAATATGTCAGGCGGTAACTCTGCAAACGGAAAGCTGAAAACTGGAAAAATTACAGTTTGGGTTTTTTTTAAAAAAATAAAATTAAATCCTGCTTTGCCATTTAAGAGAACAAATTAATTTTCACGTAGAAGGCAGACGGATGTTCAGGCACATTTAAACTCATTTAAATTCAAAGCATACTGTTTATTTATTACACATCACAGTAATTAAACAAAAACCACCAAGTTCTTGGTACTTTTTAAAAGCTGGAATGCTTGAAGCTCAATTTCTTATTTATTCCCCTGTCAATCTATCATGACCCTCTATTTTTCCGGGGGGAAGCAGCAGATAAAACTTGAATTTGGGGAGTTGCTTTTATTTCCCCCTCTCAGTCGCAATTAGAAGGCTGAATTCCGCGGATAATTAAAATCAAATGCTCCAAAGAAACGCTGGAACAGCAGGGCTGGCTCGGAAAAGGACAACTTAAACTGACGGGCGAGATTTTGGGGGTCACCCTCCCTTTTTCCCCCATCCAAAGGCTCACCCCGAGGTGCCGCATCCTCCTCCGGCCGGGACCTCCCGGGCGCTCCCCGGTGCTCGGGATGGAGCCCGCTGCGGGAAGGCTGCGGGAAAAGAGGAGGGAGAGTCGGGGACGGGACACGGAGGGTCCCGTGTCGCTTTTTTCCAGCGATTCCCCGATTTTCTCCGTTATCGCCCGTGGGAGAGAGCGGGGCCGGAGCGACGCGCTCGGGGCTGCGGGAGCGCACGGCCCGGGGGCACCGGGGATCGGCTGCGGGGACACACAGGGAGCTCAGCCCGCCCGGCCACGCACCGACCGCCCCGAAAACCCCTGGAAAAGGGGATTTGAAATAAAATAAAATAAAACTGGCGGTCCCACGGCACCGCTCCGCCGTCCCGGAGCCGCTGCCGCTCCGCCACCCCCGTTCCGCGGCGCTGGGAAAAGGACGCGGCCGCTCCATCCCGCACCCGCTGCCCGGTACCCCGCTAGAAAACCGGGCCCCCGGCTGCACACCGGAGCGTGAAACACATCCCCACCGTCGGGGGGTCCCCGCCAGTACCGCGCGGCGGTGAAGCGCCCGGACGATTTGCAGCGGAAAAAGCACAGAGGAGCCGAAAGAGGCAGCCGGAGCAGGGAGCCGGAGCAGCGGCGGGTGGCATCCACCGGGCCCGGGCGGCAGCGGGACCCTCAGCGGGACACGGGGCTGGCGGCGGCTCCGGCCGGCGGAGCGGGAGCTCTGAGGCGGCGGGCGGGCGGCACGGGCCCGCCGTGCGGAGCCACGCCCTCTATGCAAATCTCCGCGCCCTCTCCGCCAATGGCGAGCGGCGGCGGAGGCGGGGCCGCTCGCCCTGCCCTTAAAGTAACTTGTTGCCAGGGGCCCCGTTTCGCACTGGACGTGGAGCGCGGCGCGGGCAGCGCGGGGCCCCGGCGGCAGCGGCGGCGGGACCGGCTGCGGAGCGGGGGGGGGTAGCGCGGATTTTGAGCTGAGTTTTGAGCGTTTCGTGTCTTTTTTTCCTTATCGAACTTATTGTTTTTACTTATCTTTCCGCGGCACCTCGCGGAGGGTGCGCGGCCCCCACCACCACCTCACCCCGGGCGGGCACAGCGCGCGGCCGGCCCGGCTCTGCCGCCCGCCGATGCTCAACATGACCGAGGAGCACGACAAAGCGCTGGAGGCTCCGTGCAGCCCCGCGGGCACCACCAGCTCCATGTCCCACGTGGACTCGGACTCGGACTCGCCGCTCTCCCCCGCCGGCTCCGAGGGGCTGGGCTGCGCCCCCGCGCCCGCCCCGCGCCCGCCGGGCGCCGCCGCGCTGGGAGCCAAGGTGGACGCGGCCGAGGTGGACGAGCGCTTCCCCGCCTGCATCCGCGACGCCGTCTCGCAGGTGCTCAAGGGCTACGACTGGAGCCTGGTGCCCATGCCCGTCCGCGGCAACGGATCGCTCAAAGCCAAGCCGCACGTCAAGCGGCCCATGAACGCCTTCATGGTGTGGGCGCAGGCCGCCCGCAGGAAGCTGGCGGACCAGTACCCGCATCTGCACAACGCCGAGCTCAGCAAGACCCTGGGCAAGCTCTGGCGGTGAGTCCCGACCCGACCCGACCCCCGCGCCGCGTCCTCCGCGGGGCTGCGCGGCCGGACCCCCCTCTCTGCGCTTCTGTAAAGCTTCTGCCCGCTTTGTTTTTGTTAATGTGGGGTTCTCGGAGCGATCCGAAGGGAGGTACCGTCCTCTCCCCGAGCATCCCGGCGCGCCGCGAAGGACACAGCGGTCCCTGCTCCGAAAAATCCCCCGAGCTTGGGCACCCTCGCTCCTGCCGCGGGTGGATTTTCCCTGCTCCGTCTCGGAGATGCACAAGCCCTTCCCTTGCCTGCGGCTTCTCCATCCCCACGCGATGAGACTTTTTTAATGACTTGTTTTATGGTTTTTCCTAATTTTTTTTCTCCTTTTGGCTCGCTTGATGCTTTACAAGCTATAAACGCAGCTAAACTCATTTTTTAGCAGTTATTTTAACGAGCTTCCTAATTTCCTTGCTTATCTGCTCAGTGCTGCCTGGGGATGCAAACTTTTATTTGCTGAGCAGCATCCCGAGCCCGCTTTGCTTTCCAAGGCTCTTCTTCCCCGAGCCACGTTTCTCCGTGTGGTTTATCCCGTGCTGTCTGCCTGTACCTAATTCCCATCTTTTCCTGCCCGCTCGGGCCAGCGATGCTCCCGCTGCGGTTTGAGCCTCTCCAAGAGTTTGCGAAGAGAGGTGTGGGCAGGGGGCAGAGAGTTTGGAAAGCAATAATCCCATCCCTGGTGCCTTGGTGGTTTCTTTGTAAGCACCAAACAAAGCTGGAAATGTTTGTGGCGGTGAGGGGGTGGCATTTGCAGGGCAAACATGGGAATTATGTTTTGTAATTGTGTTAGAAATGTGGAAGGGGGATTTTGTTTTGCCCAGTTACCCCTGTCTATAGTGGTCAGATTTTCATGCTGCTTTAGTTGGTATTTTAATCCATTTTTTGCCGTGGATTTTAACTCCTTTTTACCACAGCAAATTAATTTTGTAGCTAACTTGCCGAGTGCTCAGATCCGTGCATGGGAAGTGGGGTTGTGCGAGTCTAAAGACAAGAAGAAAACTTCTAAGGAAAAGATCCTAAATTTGGCTTTTTTTTTTTCTCTCTCTCTTCCTCACTAAAACAACCAACCCCCCAAAAACCAGTTTATTGAGCGAGAACGAGAAACGTCCCTTTGTGGAGGAAGCCGAGCGGCTCAGGGTGCAGCACAAAAAGGATCACCCGGATTACAAATACCAACCCCGGAGGAGGAAAAGCGTCAAAGCCGGGCAGAGCGACTCGGACTCGGGCGCTGAGCTCAGCCACCACGCCGGCACTCAGCTCTACAAGGCCGACACGGGGCTGGGGGGCATGGCCGACTCCCACCACCACGGCGAGCACGCAGGTAAGGGGCGGCGTTCCCGCTGATCCCTGTGGCCTGGGGGGTGGGATGGGATCCTGCTGTGTCCCACCGTGCAGGAGTTGTTGTCCCAAGAGCTGTGCTTGGGAGCGTGGCCGTGATTTTCCTTAGTGAGTGCTCTTAGAGCTGGCTGTGCCATAGGGAATGCCAAAGCACCAGGATCCTGGTGTCCCTGGATGGGGAGAATTAATTATTCTGGGCTAATAATTTGTGTGGTGGGCTAATAAGGGTGCCTGGGGAGTAGGGTACCAGGGCAGAGCTTCCCAGCACTGGGAATTGGCGTGCTGACAGATTTTGGGAGCACTGGAAATGTCCTGCAGCCTCAGACCCTGCTGGGATCATGGCCCTGGGTCCCTCTCCCTTGGGACCCACAGGGAGAGGATGAGCTCCATCACGGGCTTCACTCTGTGAATGCACCCCGGGGGGAGTTGGTGCTGCCAGGGTGTCCTGCTGTGTCCCAGAGCAATCCTGATGGGCTCCCAGCTTCATCCCATGTCCCATGTGGGAGGCTCATCCCAGGGGTGACATGGTCACAGGGGTGGACGTTCTGTGTCCAACACAGTGCCGCAGATTTGAATCCCCAAAGAGAGCAATAACAGACAGGTGAAGCCCATTTATTGAACGGTGCAGGATTGGGGTGTTCTGTGGTCACTGCTAAAACCTCGCTGTCCCTCCATCCCCAGGCCAGCCCCACGGACCCCCCACGCCTCCCACCACCCCCAAGACCGACCTGCACCACGGCAGCAAGCAGGAGCTGAAGCACGAGGGCCGGCGCCTGGTGGAGAGCGGCCGCCAGAATATCGACTTCAGCAACGTGGACATCTCGGAGCTCAGCAGCGAGGTCATCAACAACATGGAGACCTTCGACGTGCACGAGTTCGACCAGTACCTGCCCCTGAACGGCCACGCGGCGCTGCCGGCCGAGCACGGCGCCGGGGCCGCCTCCTCGTACGGCGCCTCGTACGCGCACTCGGGCGCGGCCGCGCAGGTGTGGACTCACAAGAGCCCGGCCGCGGCCTCGCCCGCAGCCCCCGAGCCGGGCCAGCAGCAGCGGCCTCACATCAAAACGGAGCAGCTGAGCCCCAGCCACTACAGCGAGCAGCAGCCCCACGGCTCCCCGGCGCACTCCGACTCCTACGGCTCCTACGGCGGCCAGGCCTGCGCCACCTCGGCCGCCCCGGCCGCCAGCGCCGCCGCCTCCTTCTCCAGCTCTCAGTGCGACTACACGGACCTGCAGAGCTCCAACTACTACAACCCCTACCCCGGCTACGCCTCCAGCCTCTACCAGTACCCCTATTTCCACTCCTCGCGCCGCCCCTACGCCACCCCCATCCTCAACGGGCTGTCCATCCCGCCGGCGCACAGCCCCACCGCCAACTGGGAGCAGCCCGTCTACACCACGCTGACCAGGCCTTAAAGGATTCCCCGAGCCTCCCGAGGCTCCCCTGGAATTATGCACTAATGAAGGAATGAGGAGGAAGAGCGTGGAGTGTTCCAAAGTGCCTCCTGAGCCGCTGGGAACTTTCTGCTGGTCGCCACCTTGCTTCGAAACTCCCCCCGAAAGGACAGAGCTCTATTCTTATTTTCTTTTTTTCTTTGATTCGTAGGATTTAAGTAATTCAAAAAACTGAAAAAAACCAACCAAACAAAGGACAGAAAATGTAAAAAAATTAAGCAAGAGGTGAAAATAAAAACAAAAGGAAAAGGACCGGCGATGCCTTTTGAGTAAATGAAGGACAAAATGTTGGACTGAGCCGAACTCGCTCGGCCTGGAAGTTTGGCCAAGTGCAAAACGTGGAGAGAGAGAGGGGGAGACAAAACAACAACAGAAAAGCTGTTTGAGACTTTCAGGGTCTATTGCAATGTGAGGAACGGACCAACCTTGAGGGCAGGAACTCACTGGGACCAACAGGGATGAGCCCCGAAATCCCAGAAAAATCCCGTGGGAAGAGTCTGATGGGACCAACCAATTCAGTGTCTGAAGTGTTTGTTGATTTATTATTTTTTTTTTTTTTAGTCAGGAGTTCTAAGCAAGGTTTGGCTGTAATTAACATTTTGTTTTTGGTTTTTTTGTTTTTGGAAGCTTCAAATGTTTTTGGTTGTTTTGATTTTGGTTTTTTTTTTTTAATCTGTTAAATATGTATTTATGTTCTGTATTATTTTGTCTTTTAATTAATGAAGTCATTTTGTGCAAAACGAAAAAAAAAGTAGAATTTTTAAAAGATTTTAAAGATGGGGGAGGGAGCCTAAAAAAATAGTGGAGATGATACAATAAACTGGTGTTATGAGTCTATAGATTTTCCTTGGTTTTTGGGTTTTTTTCACTTTGGAGCCGTGCTGGAGAGAGGGACTGAAGGAATCCGCCTGGAAACTCCAATGGGAATGTCAAATAACGAGGGGGGGAATTACTAATTCAACTGGGAGGCTCAAATGCTGCCTGAAAAGGGCAGGTGATTTTCTGGCCACCTGTTTTGGGCTGTTAAAATCGGATTTCAGGAGTCTTCGGAGGCTTTCAGAACCAGGACTACTTTAAAGGAGCTGTAATTCCATGAGAAACGAGCGACTTCTGCTTTAATTTTGGCTTCTAGGGACCAGATATCATCCATCAAGCTGTGAAACTAAAATCTCCTCCACTAAAAAAATGGGTTTAGGGTACTTAGTTTTTAGACTAATATTTCATTGATATATTTCTACTTCTTCCATTGTATGCTGAGCATATAAATAACCATCTATTTTATGGGAACTCGTGCCTTTAAAAGCCTTTGTAAATCTAAACCCACCTTTCAGAGGTTATTCATCTTTTTACCTTTTCTACGTTTCCTACTCTTTTTTCTAAAAAATATTTTTTTGCATATTTCCTTTCGTGGCGGGGGAGGGAGGGACACGCTGGGCTGGGGGAAAAGACAAAAAAAGCTCATTTTTATGCAATCTATTTTTCTGTATAAAGTTTGAAAGACTTTTGGTTGTTACTGATCTGTTCTCTTCACTCGCTTCTGACTAAGCAATGCTAACTTTTGTACAGATCCATTTGATAAAATTAAAAAGTGCTTTTTATCAAGGACGTGTTCTGTTTTCTTTCTGCCTGAGCCTATTTTCTGTGCTGGGAAAAAAACCTGGGAAAACAGCTTGGAAGGCGATGGAATCTTCAGAATAAAATATTTTCATCAAGGATTTATTTTCCTTTTAGTCTGGATTTTTTTTTCCTCGCTCCTTTTCCCTGCGCTTTTTGTGTTTCTCTGAGGTTTTTTTTTGAAATACAGATAAATTAATTTGATTTTTCCTTTAAGAAGGGCATTTCCATGCCCATAATCCTGAGGATTTCAGAGGATTTCAGGCTGCTCACACGAGGCCAGGTTTGCAGGGTTTTAGCCTCAGCTGATTTTCCTTCTGCAGGGAATTTACAGGAAGAAATTCCCTTTTCTGCTTGGTGAGCCCTGGTAAATAAATCCCTCTGAGTGAGGAGAGCAACCAAATTACACGTTGCACATCAGGCTTGGTGTATTTCTTTCTTCAACACGGTCATTAACATTGTTACATCTGTAACTTTTATTTTGCTTTCTTACAGCAAACATTCCCTCCCTGTCCTGCTTTTTCTCCGCTCGGGGAGCAAAGTGATCCCAACCTGGGGAGGACAAAAAATTGGGATTGGGGAATTCCAGCCCTCCCTGCTTGAGAGGAAAAGCTGGAAGACGAAGGGGGAATAAATGTGATGACAATTAATGAAGCTGCAGCCCATTAAGGAGGGCTGGGGAGCAGAATCCCGGGCGGAATTTGGTGTTTGCAGCCTCTGCCAAGAGGGGCTGGAAGGCGACACCATTTTCTCCGTGCTCCTTTCCAGAGCTCCTGGCAGGGGGATTTGATCCCAGCCCGAGCCAAAGTGCAGCGTCATTCCCTTCCCTCCCCTCCCTCCTCCTCCTCCTCCCGTGACTCTGCAGATTTCCCTGATTTTCGTCCTGATTTATGCCTGGAAAATGGATGAGTTTTGGCTCTGCCCTCCAGGCTGTGAGGGGGGAAAAAGGAAATGAAAGGTGAGGTGGGAATGGTTTTGGGGGTGATCTTTGCTTTCTGCTGGATGTTTGGTGGTACAGCTTGGAGCGGCTTCACTGGTGGCTGATAAAACAAAATTAAAATATCTGTGTGTGATAAAATGGTGAATCACCCAAAATAACGACATTAAAAACTGAAAATCACCCCAAAAAATCAAAGATTGCACTGAAGCATGCCTGGTTCCTGGGGGAGCACGGGGAGGGGGCTCTGTGCATCCAGGATGGATCCCTGCCTCCTTCCCCTTCTCCCAGTCCTTGTCCCAGGAGCTGCAGGATGAGCCTGGAGCTCTCATCCCAAGGATTGCACATCCCAGCCAGGCAGGTTTTAAATCCACTTGCTGTGGCCACATTTGGTTTTACTTCCCCTAAGCTTTGCAAAAATAAATTGAATTTTTACTGGTATTTACAGAAATAAGGTAATTAAATGGTATATTTTAATATAGATTTGTGTTGTGTTTTACCACGGAATTGGGGTTGGGAGGGATCCATAAGGATCATATAAATCCAATCTTGATTTTAGATATCATAATTCTATATTTTAGATCCATTCCATAGGTTCAAGGGGTGACAGGAGCTTTGGAATCATCAGATCCTGGAATGGTTTGGGTTGGAAAGGACCTAAAAGCTCATCCTGGTCCCATCCTGGGCAGGGACAACTTCCACCATCCCAGGATGCTCCTTCCAGCCTGGCCATGGGCTGAGGTGCTGGAGAGCTCCTGGAAGCAATTCCAGGGAGCAGCTCCTGGGGTTTTTTGTGGGGCTGGGATAAAACTCAGGGATGTTGCAGGATGGATGTTCAGGAAGGTGCCAGGCAGGTAAAATGCAGCATCCTGGATAATCCAGGGCTACAGCTCAGGGTTTAGGGGGAGCTGGACATTCCAAGATCTCCCAAATTTCATTCCCTACTCCTCAATTTACACTTCCTCTCAATTTCCCATTTGACAGGAAAACACAGATGAGTTTTTACCCGAAAAAAAGCTCATTTTGATCAGAAATTACTGCCGTATTTCCAAGTTTTTCCTCCTGTTCCCCTTGCTGCTCCAGGCTGAGGGAGGAGAGGATTTTCCAGGAGTTTTCCAGGCTGAATGGCAGCATTGTGTGTCCCTGCTCGGGGCTGGTGGCTCTGCAGAGTCAATGAGATCAGGTGAAACCAGGGCTGCCTTTTGACCCCTGGCTGCCAACAAAAAAGGCTTCTCGAGATAATTGCAGGAATCCACGGGTGAGAAAAGTCCCTCCATTTTATTTCTGGAGCAGGGAATAAAGAGTGTTGCTGTTTAGCTCAGACAGTGCTAGTTAGCAAGAAAGAGGAAATTAATTTTATAGACCATATCCACATTCTTTTCTGCAGGCTGGAAAAAAAAGTCCCTTCCCATCCTCCTTGTTTTAATTTTTTCTGCAGTGACATCAACTCGTGTTAAACATTTATTTTTTGTAGGATTGCAAAGAAAGGATTAAAACGCATTTTTATGACAGCCTTGAGCTTTAATAAACTTCCACATAGGGATGTCCCTGCCTCTGCTTTGACCTCTTCCCCCTGCCACTTTTATATTCCCAGGGCTGGATCTTCTCTGTGCCTGGGATTTGGGGAAAAAAAAAAATATATATATATATGTGTATATATATATAAAATTAAAAAATGTCTGGAGATGTGATGTCATTTGGGATACAGGAAAAGCCTTTTCCAGCTGATCCTGGGAGGGCAGAGCTTCACTGCCACAGGGATTTGGGAGCAGGAGAGGCACATCCGAGCCCATGGGAGGGTTTTGGTGGCCATGAGAAGTTTTTGGTCACCATGAGAAGTTTTTGGTGGCCATGGGAAGATTTTTGTGGCCATGGGTGGGTTTTGGTGGCCATGGAAAGGTTTTGGTGGCCATGAGAGACTTTTGGTGGTCATAGAAGAGGTTTTGGTGGCCATGGGAAGTTTTTGGTGGCCATGGGAGGGTGTTGGTGGCCATGGGAAGGTTTTGATGGCCACAAGAAGGTTTTTGTGGCCATGGGAAGGTTTTGGTGGCCGTGAGAGGCTTTTGGTGGCCATAAGAGGTGTTTTGTGGCCATGGGACGGTTTTGGTGGCCATAAGAGGCTTTTGGTGGTCATAGGAGAGGTTTTGGTGGCCATGGGAGGGTTTTGGTGGCCATGGGAAGGTTTTGGTGGTCATGGGAGGGTTTTGGTGGCCACCTGAGGAGGTGGCCCTGCAGTGACCCCATGGTGGCACAGCCCTGTCCCCACGGAGCTGGGCCGAGCTTCCCTTTGGAAACCCTTAAGGAAACTCCAACACTGCTGGAAAAGCCTTCAGGGCCCTGAGTTTGGATTGAGGGCTCTGAGGGCAAATTCCTGAACAGGAACTGACCAAGGGCTCCAAAGCCCTTTGTGGGGGTGGGAGGGGGGGAATTTCCCATCAATTCCTGGCTGTCCATGAGGGGTACATGGAAAAACCCCAGGAGACAGCAATGCCCTGCCCCTCCTCAGAGACCCTGCAGAAGCTCCTCTGGGTTTTTTGGGAGTTCTTCACATGGACACAGTGAGGGGAGCCTGCAGAGGATCCCAGCAGAGCCCATCCATCTCCAGATCCATCCCCTCTCCAGCAGCACCAGCTGAGCCAGGGCAGTGCCATTCCCAGCCCATTCCCAGCCCATTCCCAGCCCATTTCCAGGCAGGAATTTGGGATGGCACCAGGCTGAGGCTTGGGGAGGGGAAGCCATTTCCCAAATGAGTCAGCAGGAGCTATAAATAATCCCCCTGGAGATAAACCCAAACCACAGCCAGTGGAGTTTATTCCAAATTGCTTCACTCCCTGCTGCCCTGCACCCCCAGACTGCCCAGCAATCCCTGCCTGGGCTGGGAGCAGGGGGGGCTGCCTGGTGGGATGTTGGGGATGGGAGCCCTCCAGGTGCTCAGGGTGGGTGTCAGGCTGTGGGGCTGCTGTCACAGGGTATTGGCAGAGGTTCCAGCTGGAGTGAATGAGGTGGGACGGGAGTTTATGATATTCCAGGCATCATTTTTATCCATGAATCCACGCTGTGTGCATGGGGAAACTCAGTTTGAGCAGAGCTCAGACACCAAACCAAGCCCAGCTCCTGCTGCAGCCCAGCACCTCAGAGGGCTGGGACACTGTGGGGTGGCTGCTGCCACCAACCTGGGGCATTTTTCCCAGGAATAGTTGGGATAAAGGGGGTGTTTGCTGCTGGAATCACAGCTCTGCCCTTGCAGGGTGGAAAGAGCTGCCAGCATCACTGTAGACCCCTGTTAAAGTGCTCCCATATGGCCCCAGAGCTCAGGCAGGCCCCTGTGTCACTGCAGGCTCAGGGCTGACCTCATTTAGGGCAGCCTGGGTTAAGAAAAGCCAGTTGGACACACTGAGTCAGGTGTAAAAGCCCCTTTCAGTTTATCTTAAACAAATCAGGGGTGAAACCCAAGCTGCTCCTAATCCAGAACAGGAGGGGATCCCTCTGTGCTTTGAGCCCTCTGGGGCTGGGCTGGTCTGGGGAAACTGAGGCAAAAGCACTGCTGGGGTGGGAGGGGAGGGATGGAGAGCCACACACCTGTCCCAGCATGGCACAGCACAGCCATCCCATGCCAGAACATCACACAGATCCCACCAGGAACATCACACAGATCCTATAGAACATCACACAGATCCCACCAAGAACATCACACAGATCCTATAGAACATCACACAGATCCCACCAAGAACATCACATGGATCCCATCCCAGAACATCACGCAGATCCCACCAAGAACATCACACAGATCCCACCAAGAACATCACACAGACCCTATCCAGGAACATCACACAGATCCCATCCCTACACATCACAGCCATCCAACCCAGAACTTCACAGAAATCCCATCCTATCCCAGAACAACACACAGATGCCATCCCAGACCCTCACAGCCATCCCATCCCAGCACCACACAGCCATTCCACCCCTGAACATCACACAAACCCTGTAAAATATCACACAGATCCCACCCCAGAACATCACACAGACCCTGTAGAACATCACACAAATCCTATCCCAGAATGTCACACAAATCCTATAGAACATCACACAGACCCTATCCCAGAACATCACTGCCATCCTATCCTAGAATATCACACCAATACCATCCCAGAACATCACACAGACCCTATAGAACATATCCTATCCCAGAACATCAGACAGATCCCATCCCAGAACATCACACAGACTGTATAGAATATCACACATATCCTATCCCAGAACATCACACAAATCCCATCCCAGAGCCTCACAGCCATCCTACTCCATCACACAGATCCCATCCCAGAACATCACACAGATCCTATCCCAAAACCTCACAGCCATCCTATCCCAGAACATCACACAAATCCCATCCTAGAACATCAAACAGTTTCTATTCCAGAGCATCACACAGATCCTATCCCAGAACATCACATCCATCCCAGCACCTCACACTGATCTCATTCAATCCCTTCACACCCATCCCACCATGGAACCTCACACCCATCCCATCCATCCCATCCCATCCCATCCCATCCCATCCCATCCCATCCCATCCCATCCATCCCATCCCATCCCATCCATCCCATCCCATCCCATCCCATCCCATCCCATCCCATCCCATCCCATCCCATCCCATCCATCCCATCCCATCCCATCCCATCCCATCCATCCCATCCCATCCCATCCCATCCCATCCATCCCATCCCATCACATCCCATCCCATCCATCCCATCCCATCCATCCCATCCCATCCCACCCCACCCCACCCCTCTCCATGTCCCCTCCTCTCTCTCCTCCTCGCTGCCCTTGGCTCCCTGTCCCTGGATTTGTTTGTGGCTGTGTGCTCAGGCAATATTGGGACTGTCAGAGTGACATTCAAACATTTCCCCAAACCACCTCTGCCTGCCTCTCTCCTCCCCTCTCTCATCCCCCTCCTCCTCTTTTCCTCAATTTTTTTTTTTCCTGGTACGTGTCAAAATTCCCAGAGTGGGGCTGGGAAAGGGTTAAACATTTGGAAAGGTCTTGTTTGAGGTAGAGTGAATTTTAACCACCACACACATAACGAATGCACAGCAGCCTGAATTGCTGGTGAGGAGCCAAGAGCACAAGAGAGGAGCTGCTGAATTTTAATGATTCATTATTGCATGGAAGGCCTTTGTCTTCCTTTATCCGGTGCACAATAAAAGAATTAATTGGACAGAAAATGGCAGGGCAAAGAACTGACAAGTCATTAAGGGGCTCTGAATGGCTGATTAGGTGCACATTGGGGGTGGAATTTCAACTGCACTGTTGCAGCAAGGGCTCCAGAATAATAATGGCATGGCACAGTTTATATTTTGTATGCAGTACCAGAAAGGCCTTTCTGTCGGCATTGTGGGGCTATTTATTCTGCTGTCTATTTAGCCATTGTTGGCATTGTGCTGCCAATAAGAATGCGCAAACAAAGTTGGGATTTTTTTTATTTTCTCTCTTTTTTTTTTTTTTTAGAGGTTGGGGGGGGGAGTTGGATTTCAACTTCAAAATAATTGGGGAAGCAGAATCTCACTCCGTGCGTAGTTTTATTAATTTTGCTCTCTCTCTCTCTGTGTGTGTGTGTGTGTTGAGGACTGGCTGTAAATATTTAGACTTGCCAGAAGGAGCTTCATTTAACACGGGGAAAAAAAGAAGGAATAAACTTCTCCTGGTTGGTTTTTTTTTTTTTGTTGGGTTTTTTTTTTCTGGCTTTCCCCATTCCCAACGATCCGGCGAAGCCCCGCGCAGCTGCCGGAGCCCCCGCGGTGGTGGAAACGCCGGGGTTGGGGCAGCGGGCGCTTCCCCAGCCCCAGGCCGGGAGGATGCAGCCCAAGGAGAAGCAGCCAAGTGGAATCATCGGTCGCTAGGAAGTGCCTGGGACACCCCGCGCTCGCATCCTTCGGGGCGGCTCCCGCCGCAGCCGCGCTGCTGGTGCTGGTGCTGGTGTGGGGTTTAAATAAAACCCCCACACACACACGGGAGGGGAAAAGGCAGGAATAAAGCCCGGCCCGCTGGGTAGGTGTGATTCCCATGAGGAACGGGCTTGGTTGTTAAAAGGAATAACAAATGGGAATCGCAGTTTGCTGTCAGGGCTGGGCGCAGCTGCTGCGAAGTTTCAGGGGGAAAAAGGGACTTTAATGGAGATCCAGCTTCCTTTCCTTTTCCCTTTCCTTTCCTTTCCCTTTCCTTCTCCTTTTCCTTTTCCCTTTCCTTCTCCTTTTTCCCTTTCCTTCTCCTTTTCCTTTCCTTCTCCTTTTCCCTTTCCTTTCCTTTTCCTCCTCCTTTTCCTTTCCCCTTTCCTTTTCCTTCTCCTTTTCCCTTTCCTTTTCCTTTTCCCTTTCCTTCTCCCTTTCCTTTTCCCTTTCCTTCTCCCTTTCCTTTCCTTTCCTTTCCTTTCCTTTCCTTTCCTTTCCTTTCCTTTCCTTTCCTTTCCTTTCCTTTCCTTTCCTTTCCTTTCCTTTCCTTTCTTTCCTTTCCTTTCCTTTCCTTTCCTTTCCTTTCCTTTCCTTTCCTTTCCTTTCCTTTCCTTTCCTTTCCTTTCCTTTCCTTTCCTTTCCTTTCCTTTCCTTTCCTTTCCTTTCCTTTCCTTTCCTTTCCTTTCCTTCCCTTCCCTTCCCTTCCCTTCCCTTCCCTTCCCTTCCCTTCCCTTCCCTTCCCTTCCCTTCCCTTCCCTTCCCTTCCCTTCTTTTCCCAACTTTCTTGGGAAGGAGGAAAGGGAAAATCAAACTGGGGCTGGGACCAAAAATGCCACTCTCGGTAGGATACAGCAATGAGAGTGAAATAAAATGTTTGTTAAATTGAATATTCAATGAAACAAAAATATTTCAATAAAATGCTGCAATAATATTTGAGGAGTGGCACTCTTCACTCAGAGAGGGAAGGGATGTTTGGCAAACACAAATAGAATAGAATAGAATAGAATAGAATAGAATAGAATAGAATAGAATAGAAAAATATAAAATTAAATATAAAATTAAATATAAAATTAAATATAAAATTAAATATAAAATTAAATAAAGGAGGAAGGTAACAGGTTCCACTGGAGTTTTTTCTTCCTTCAGCTTCTTAACAGTGTGAAAGAAGAAAAAAATGTTATATCAAATATATTTAATATATTGATATACACTTATATTTCATATATATTTTATAGACTCATGTATATTTATTCTATATATCTAGTGCCATTTGTGCTCCAATATTTTAGATATCAATTTATATATTTGTATATATTAATATTCTAAATATATATCCACATATCTTTATATATTAATATATTTACAAATATTATAAATATATATGTATTTATATATATAAATACATATTATATATATGTATTATATATATAATGTATTATATATTAATACATATATATTAATTATATATATATGCATTAATACATATATATATAATTATATATATACGCACATATATATAATTATACGTGTATATATATATGTATTATATATATATATATAATATCTATATTTATATATCCTTATACATTTATTTCTCTAAATTTATTTATATGTTTAATGACTTTTAAATATATTTTAATATCTCGTTTGTGAGTGAAAAATCCTGAGTTTTTGGGTCTTCACAGGGATAAAATTTCCAAATCTTTGGGAAAATCCACTCAAACCAGGATAAATCCTGAGTTTTGGGTCTTCGCAGGGATAAATTTCTAAATTTCTGGGAAAATCCACTCAAACCAGGATAAATCTTGAGTTTTGGCTCTTCATAGGGATTAAATTTCTAAATCTCTGGGAAAATGCACTCAAACCAGGATAAATTTTGAGTTTTAGATCTTCACAGGGATATATTGCTAAATCTTTGGTAAAAATACATTAAAATCAGAATAAATCCTGATTTTTGGGTCTTCATAGGGATTAAATTTCTAAATCTCTGGGAAAATGCACTCAAGTCAGGATAAATTTTGAGTTTTGGATCTTCACAGGGATACATTTCTAAACCTTTGGGAAAATACATTAAAATCATAATTTTTAGGCCTTCTCAGGGGTTAAATTTCCCAGTCCCTGGGAGGAGAGGCTGTGGGAGTGCTGCTGGGTTTGGGCTGGGGAAGGAGCCTGGCCAGGACCGTCCTGCAGGCAGGGCCAGCCTGGGGGAGCAGCTGGAGCTGCCCCAGGGGATTCCAGGCAGAGCTGGGAATGGGAACAGGCAGATCCCAAACCGGGAATGGGAACAGGCAGATCCCAAACTGGGAATGGGAACAGGCAGATCCCAAACTGGGAATGGGAACAGGCAGATCCCAAACCGGGAATGGGAACAGGCAGATCCCAAACCGGGAATGGGAACAGGCAGATCCCAAACTGGAAATGGGAACAGGCAGATCCCAAACTGGAAATGGGAACAGGCAGATCCCAAACTGGGAATGGGAACAGGCAGATCCCAAACTGGGAGTGGGAACAGGCAGATCCCAAACTGGGAGTGGGAACAGGCAGATCCCAAACTGGGAGTGGGAACAGGCAGATCCCAAACTGGGAATGGGAACAGGCAGATCCCAAACTGGGAATGGGAACAGGCAGATCCCAAACTGGGAGTGGGAACAGGCAGATCCCAAACTGGAATGGGAACAGGCAGATCCCAAACTGGGAATGGGAACAGGCAGATCCCAAACTGGGAATGGGAACAGGCAGATCCCAAACCGGGGCTGTGCCCTCACCCAGCCCAGCTTTCCTGGGAATTGCCATTCCCAAACTCCCAGGAGCTCCTGGGCTGTCCTGAGCTCCCAGCCCAAACCTCAGGACACGGATTTCCAGCCTGCAGTGGCTCCAGCAGCATCTCTGGATTTTCCCTTTTCCCTAATTGCAGGGATTTGGTTTTATTACCACCATGGGCTCGTTCCAAACCCAGCCAGCTCAGGGAAAGCTTCCACAGGCTCTTGGATCTGAGCTCTTGGATCAGGCCAAGGCACTCGGGGGAGATTTCCCTATAACAAAATTATCCATTATTTGCTGGTTCTTATTTAATTATCAGCCAGGAGCTGCAGATATTTCCCTTCCACGTGCCCTGGGATGGAGGAGGAGGAGGCTCCCACTGCCTGCAGGAGGATCCCACTCCCACAAACTGGGATCAGTTGGGTCCGTGGGGTTGTGTCCCAGATTGTTTGGAGCTGAATATTCCCAACCTCAGACACCAGGAGGTGAATTTTGGCCAAGGTTCCTCCAGCCCAGCCTCCCCTGGCAGCTCTGTGCCCAACACCTGCTTCACCTTTTTGGGAAAAGTCTCTGGATTGCCTCAAACCTCAGCTGGACACAGGATTTGGTGGGATTTGAGACATCCCTGCTCCGTGGGCTGAGCTTCAGCTCTCAGGGAGTTTTGGAAAGGTGGGAAATTGGCGATTTTGACCTCTTGAAGAAGGTAGAAAATGAAGATATTTTTGGTTCTTATCCTCAGGGTGTTTTTCCTCACTTCAGGTGTGTCCCCGTGGAGCAGCAGGGAAGCAGAAATGTTTAAATTCCTTTAAAACCAGTGAGTTTTGCCATGGATTTCACTGGAGACCCCCTGACCTTTGCAAATGGGCTTTGTCTCTCCCTTAAAAGCTGCTCTTGGTGTGTCTCATCCCACCTGGGATCACCTGAGCTTGGGAATGATCCTTTCTCCCAACCCTGCAGTGCTTTCCCCATGGATTCCCTGTTGCAATGGAATATTTGGAGGGAATAATTCCCAAGGCTCTGCTTCCATGATGGTGCTGCCTCTGATTTATTGGATTTGGGAGGTGGGATGTGATCTGCTGCTGCCCCAGACCCATGCTAACACAATTCCACCCCTTTTTCCACACTGGAATTGCAGTGTTTGCATCCAATGCTTGGCTGTTCTCTGCAGGGCTGCAGCAATAACCAAGTCCAGGAGGAAAATCTTCCCCCTGGGGACACCTGTGCCTCCCTTGGCAATGGGATTTGGTGCCATTTCTGGAGGTGTAAAGCTCCATAGCAGCAGTTAATATATGCATACTTTGGGTTCCCTCATTACCATTTCAGTTGGCTCGTTTACATAATAACACAGAACAGAAGATCATTTGCATAAAATTAAAAAAAGGGGGGAAAAAAATCAAATAACTGAACGTTGCTTTTATTTGGAGAGGGAGCCTGTGAAGTTATTTATATCCCCAAAGTCCCGAGGAGCCGGATCCCCGGCAGGGAACCGAGCTTTCCACACAAAACACGACTTGACCACTTCAATTTATTCATGGAATATCAGCTCCCTCCGTGCAGGAGGGGTTTTGGGTTTTTTTTATTTCCAGCAGCTGACGGGAAATCCCCTCCCAGCTGCAGCAGGAGCAGCCCCACTCAGAGCCAGACAAAAGTCAATTCCCCCAGCTCAGCTCTGCACCTGAAGGGCTGGGAATGAGGGCTCTGCTCCTTGGAGACCAGTGCTGTGCTGGAAAAATGCTGTGGAAAAGCGTTATTCTGTTCCAGCCCTGCTGCCTGGGGGTCAGAACCTCCTCTGGGGGGGTTCCATCCATCCCCATCCCACGTCCACAACCTGATCTGGGGGGGTTCCATCCATCCCCATCCCACATCCACAACCTGATCTGGGGGGGGTTTCATCCATCCCACCTGATCTGGGGGGGTTTTACCCATCCCCATCCCACATCCAGAATCTGCCCTGGGGGGGTTCCATCCATCCCCATCCCACATCCAGAACCTGACCTGGGGGGGTTTCATCCATCCCACATCCAGAACCTGATCTGGGGGGAATTCATCCATCCCTATCCAACATCCAGCACCTGATCTGGGGGGGGGTTCACCCATCCCACATCCAGAACCTGACCTGGGGGGGTTCCATCCATCCCATCCATATCCAGAACCTCATCTGGGGGGGTTCCATCCATCCCCATCCCACATCCAGAACCTGATCTGGAGGGGTTTAATCCACCCCACATCCAGCACCTGATCTGGGGGGGTTCCATCCATCCCCATCCCACATCCAGAACCTCATCTGGGGGGTTTAATCCACCCCACATCCAGCACCTGATCTGGGGGGTTCCATCCATCCCCATCCCAGATCCAGCACCTGATCTGGGGGGGTTTCATCCACCCCACATCCAGAACCTGACCTGGGGGGGTTTCACCACCCATCCCCATACCCATCCAGCACTGAGAGCCCAAGGAAAGCTCCTCGTGGCTTCCTGGATTTCCTGTCGAGTCCTGATGGAATCACAGAATCATTTAGGCTGGAAAACACCTCCAATCCCATCAAATCCATGCTGTGATCCATCACCACAGTGTCAATCAAACCACCAGATGACAGAAGGAATTATCCCAATTTCCATGGGCAAATATTCCAGCTGGCTTTACCATGGCATGGCTCCACACTGCAGGTGGTGTCACCAGAGCAGGTGGGTTTGAGCTGGATCGTTTGGAATCACAGGATCATTTGGGCTGGAAAACACCTCCAAGACCATGGAGTCCAACCTTTGACCCATCACCACTGTGTCAATCAACCACCAGGTGCCAGAAGGAATTATCCCAATTTCCATGGGCAAATATTCCAGCTGGCCCTCCCGTGGGATGGGTCACTGCAGGTGGTGTCACCAGAGCCACCTGGGCAGGGTGACAGCAGAGGTGTCTGTGGCAGCAGAGGAGAAGCCGTGGGGAAGGGAGGGAACAGGGGAATGGGATCATTATTGAGGCCATGTGGATGTTTGGGGCAGAATTCCAAGCCTGGCAGGCTCAGAGCTGGGCCCCACCACGCCCATGGCCAACAATTCCCATTCATGTTGGCACTCCCAGAGGAGCCAGGGCAGCCCCTGCACTCCCATTTTTCTTGGGAGCATCATGCTGAGGGACACAGAATTCCCAGCAAAACATTGTCCCATTGTCCCCTGGATCCCAGAGGACAGGAGGCAGCTCTGGGTCACGATTCCAAGCTTCCATCTGCTCTGCAGGGCCTTGCCAAGTTGGGCACTGGACAGGTTCTCTGCCTGCAAATAGCCAGAAAAATAATTATGACCCCTGTTAATTGCCAAAAAATTACCCCACTCCTGTGGCTGTAACTGCCTGTTCAGCAGAGCCCGTGGGGGATGTGGAATTACCTTTGCTGTAGGAACAAAATGAGATCCTGGCTCAGCCCTGGAGCATCCCAGAGGGAATGCCCAGCTCAGTTTTTGGTGTTTTATTGCCAAAAAGCAGAAGATTTGCCCCAAGCCAGGTGTTCCCTGGGCGGAGCAGGGAGCAGAGCCCGGCTGGAGCAGCAGCTCCTGATTTGCAAGGGAAATGCTGGGTAAACAATCCTCATTTCACCTGGGTAATGGGCCAGCCCCCATTCCCATTCCTGTTCCCATTCCCATTCCCATTCCCATTCCCCGTTCCCCATTCCCCATTCCCATCCCCAACCCCATTCCCATTTCCATTCCCCATTCCCCATTCCCATTCCCATTCCCCTTTTCCCATTCCCATCCCCATCCCCATTCCCATTCCCGTTCCCCATTCCCCATTCCCATCCCCAACCCCATTCCCATTTCCATTCCCCATTCCCCATTCCCATTCCCATTCCCCTTTTCCCATTCCCATCCCCATCCCCATTCCCATCCCCATCCCCTTTTCCCATTCCCATCCCCATTCCCATTCCATTCCCATCCCCATCTCCCATTCCCATTCCCATCCCCATTCCTATCCCCATCCCCTTTTCCCATTCCCCATCCCCATTCCTATCCCCATTCCCATCCCCACCCCCATTCCCCATCCCCATTCCCATCCCCATTCCCACCCCCATCCCAATCCCCATTCCCCATCCCCATCCCCATTCCCCATTCCCCATTCCCCATTCCCATTCCCATTCCCATTCCCATCCCCATCCCCATTCCCCATTCCCCATTCCCCATTCCCATTTCCATTCCCATCCCCACCCCCAGCATGCATTTCCCCCCCATTCCCACTCTCCCCCCAGCCCATCCCGGAGCAGGAGGAGGATGCAGATGAGATGCAGATGAGATGCAAAAGAGAAGGACCAGGATTTGCATCCTTGGCTGGGTGCAGAGGCTGCTCAGAGCAGCCCCAGGGTGGGAGGGAATTGTTTTCCAGCTCTCCTGGGAGGACCCACGTCCCTGCTGGGCCACGAGGGATTTTGGGATGTTGGATTTGAGGGATGAGGATGGAGAGCTTGGTCAGAGCAGCCTTGGAAGCTCCTGCTCCTCCCTGTGGACAGGAGGTGGGCACAACCCTTTGATTTCATCTCCTTATCCCCAGGGGCTTGGAATTCTTACCCTGGGCATGGATTCTGTGCTGTGCTGCCAGTCTCCACTCCCAGGTCCTGACAGGGTAACAAACCTCTCCCTGCTTTGCTGGGAAGAGTTTTCCCAGTCAGGCTGAAGGGACAACCCGCTGGGCTGGGCTGCTCCAGGGCCACCAAGGCCTGGATGTCCTCCCTGTCCCTGCTCTGTGCCAGAAATCCCAGCTGGCACGGAGCTGGGAGGTGGCTCCTCACTCCCCAGCCAAGGCACAGCCTTTTTCTTTTTCCTGGGATGAATATTTCATGGTAATTGTCACTGGATTTCTGTGGGGTGGGCTGCAGTGGGAAGGCAGGGACACGGCTCTAAGGGACAAGGAAGGAAAAAGGGATGGATGCTCGGGAAGAGAGCAGATCCCAGGGGCTGAGCCACAGAATCCAAATATTTGGGTTGGGAGAGACCTTTAGAAGTCATTTATCCAACCCCAAAACTTGCACTCAGCTGGGGATAAAGGTTGGAATATTGACCTCACACCCCAATTTCTCACCGTGTAGGGCTGTTAGGGTTTTCCCAAATTCTTCCTTTCCCCCACCCTTTTTCTCTTGGGTGATATTGTCCCCATGCCCTGTCACCCCAGATTTCCTGTGGAACATTTGGTGTCCAATATTCACAGAATTCACAGAATTCACAGAATTCACACCCAAAGTGAAGCTCCTGCAGAGAGAAGGAAAAGCCCCGGGCACTGCTGCAGCCCATCCCCAGCAGAGCCAGCGCTGCCACCCAAACGACTCCATGGAAGAATGTGCCCATGGCAGAGCTCCCTGAACATTCCAGGCAGGATCCTGCCTGCTCCTGGATGCCACTGCAAAAACATTCCCAAAAATCAGCCGTGACTCCACTCCGGGGGCAGTGAGAATGGGGATGTGCCAGGGGGGCTCCTTGCTGTCCCCACCCTCTGTGCCCAGGGAATTCTCTGCCCAGGGATGGGTTTGGAAAAGCCAGGGATGCCCGAGGGTTGAGGGGGGTCCTGCTCCCTGCCCCTAAGCCCAGGTTGGGCAGCCAGGGTGGCTCCAGGAGCTCTCTGTGCCCGGCGCTCCTGGCAGCCATCCCGGCCTCCTCCATCCCATCCCCGGCTCCTGCCAGCCTGGACCCTGCTCCTTCCTCTGCAGGGCTGCTCCTCCAGCCCTGCCAGGCTGCCCCGGACCCTGCGTGGGCACCGGGGGATTCTTGCTGGGAGTCTGGATGGCTGCTTGGAGCTGCTTGGCCAATTCCAGGGAAAACTCCTGGCATTCCTAGAGGCAGAGCTGGGATGGCACCGTGCAGGCTGTGAGGCTCCTCCAGGTTGTGTGTGTGCCGAGCCAAGAGGGATTTCTCTGCCAGAACAGCAGCTCTGCCCCTGCCTCCCTGCAGAGCAGCCGAATCCATCGTTTTTTCCGTGGGATCTCTGACACTTCTGGGCAGCCCCTGCTCCCAGCTGGGTTCTGGGTGGTTTCCATCCCTGGCCCTGGCTGGGCCCTGCTGCCACCCCAGAGTCTCCTCGTGGCTGGACATTCCCAGCCCGGGGCCTGTGCTGGTTTTTCCAGCGGCTCCTGGCGTCCCAGGCCAGGCAGGGCTGGGCCCTCTCCAGCCTCCAGAGAACAAGGAACCGATTCAGGAGGGAGCTCAGAGTGTGCTGCTGTCCCTTCACACCTCCCCAGCCCGGCCATAAACCCCTCCAGAGCAGCCCTGGAGGGGGCAGAGGCGTTTTTGGGACGTGGCTCTGGCCAGTGTCACCTCACCCATCCTGGCTTTTCTCCTTGTCCCAAGATCCCTCTCCTGCTGTGGCTCAGGGTGGCCTCGTGCCAGCTGGGACAGCACTGGGGGGGCTCTGGGCTCACCCCAAAACAAGATGAGCAGAAACCCTTGGGTTTGGATGGGGATCCAGGAACGGGAGCAGGGTCCCTGCAGCCCCCAGGAGCCGTGAGGGCCCTTCAGAGCTGCCAATTCCTGGCTCCTGCAAAACCTCCTTTTGGGAATCTCCCAAAATTCCCCCCTGGCTCCCCCACCTGAAGGCTTTACAAGACAAACACCTAATCCTGCGTGGAAATTAGAGCCACATAATATCTCTTTTCACTGCGAGCCGAGGTGTTGAGTCTGATTACAGCACACACTGTTTGCTTTGTGCCAGGGCAAAGCCCCTGTAATTTCTCGGCCAGTCAACATCGAGGCTGAAAATCCACAGGCTACTGTGCAAACGAGCTAGCAAATATTAATCCAGGGGAAATGATCTGGGAGGGGAGGCAGGGAAAGGGGAGGGAGGTTATTTATACCCCCTTCCCCCCCCTGAGATTAATAATGCCAAATTAAAAATGGAAAAAAATCAAAGAGGGGGGTGAGGAGGAGGAGGAGGAGGGAGTGGGGTGACACATTCCTGCTGTTGCTGCTCCCTGATTTCCTGGGAGGGAAAATGCCCCAGTTCAGAGGATCCTGGAATGTCCTGGAATGGACCCACAGGGATCATGGAGTGCCAGGATGGATCCCCCCTGGTCTCCCAGGAGCTTTGGAGGGTGACAGAGATGGGTGAAGCTCCTCACATTGTCCTGACCTGCCCTGGGATTCCCACAAGGACAGAGTCACTAGAAAGTGCCCTGACTCAGTTTCCCCATCTTTAAACACGGAATTTTGAGGCTTCCTAATTCCCAGGAGCATCCCAGCAGGATGAGAGCAATGGATGCTCAGTGCTGAGGGTGTCACTGCACAAACCCAACCTGAGCACCTGAGAAAGCCCCTGCCAGGTGCTGCTTCCCCAAATTCAGGAGTGCCTGGGGGGACCCCATTGCTGGGAGGGCTGGGGAGGCTCCCCTGGAGTCTCCCCAAAATCCTCACTCCCATCTCCTCCCCAAAGTCCTGCTCAGCGCCCAGCCTGCCCTTGGGGCTGGGGTGTTCCCTGCATGGACACCCCTCATTCCCACAGGGACACCCCTCATTCCCCACAGGGACACCCCTCATTCCCACATGGACACCCCTCATTCCCACAGGGACACCCCTCGTTTCCCACAGGGACACCCCTCATTCCCCACATGGACACCCCTCATTTCCCACATGGACACCCCTGATTCCCCACAGGAACACCTCATTCCCACAGGGACACCCCTCATTCCCCACAGGGACACCCCTCGTTTCCCCACACAGACACCCCCCATTTCCCACATGGACTCCCCTCATTCCCCACACGGACACCCCCCATTTCCCACACGGACACCCCTCATTTCCCACACGGACACCCCTCATTCCCACACGGACACCCCCCATTTCCCACACGGACACCCCTCATTCCCACACGGACACCCCCCATTTCCCACACGGACACCCCTCATTCCCCACAGGGACACCCCTCATTCCCACAGGGACACCCCTCATTCCCCACATGGACACCCCTCATTTCACACATGGACACCCCTCATTTCCCACAGGGACACCCCTCATTCCCCACATGGACACCCCTTGTTTCCCACATGGACACCCCTCATTCTCCACATGGACACCCCTCATTTCCCACAGGGACACCCCTGATTCCCCACATGGACATCCCTGGTTTCCCACATGGACACCCCTCATTCTCCACATGGACACCCCTCATTCCCACAGGGACACCCCTCATTCCCCACATGGACACCCCCCATTCCCCACAGGGACACCCCTCATTCCCCACAGGAACACCCCTCATTCCCCACATGGACACCCCCCATTCCCCACATGGACACCCCTCATTCCCCACAGGGACACCCCTCATTCCCCACATGGACACCCCTCATTCCCCACATGGACACCCCTCGTTTCCCACCTTACAGACCCCAGGAAAGGGGATTTGGGGCTGCAGCCCCTCGTCTCCCTGCAAGCCCTGCCCTGCTGGATCAGCAGCACCTTCAGCAGGGCTCTGCAATCCAGCTCTTGGGCTCTGACCAGGAAAAACATCACCTCGGCCTGGGAGGCAACAAGAGTGACGTTGTGTGGAAAGAAAGAAAGAAGGATTTGCTTTAGTCTGTGTGGGTTTGCAGGCAAAGAACCCCAGGGGATCCAGGACAGACAGCCCTGGAGCCTGGCCAGGCATGGGGTGGGATAATGGGGTGGGATGGGATGGGATGGGATGGGATGGGATGGGATGGGATGGGATGGGATGGGATGGGATGGGATGGGATGGGATGGGGTGGGGTGAGATGGGATGGGATGGGATGGATCCTGCTCCTCATCCCGGTCCTTCTGTTCCCCATCCCAATCTTGCTCCATATCCTGGTCCTGCTGGGCATTTTGGTCCAGCTCCCCATCCCAATCTTGCTCCCCATCCTGGTCCTGCTGTTCCCCATCCCAAACCTGCTCCACATCCCAATCCTTCTTTCCATCCCAGTCCTGCTCCACATCCCAATCCTGCTCCACATCCCAATCCTGCTTTCCATCCCAGTCCTGCTCCACATCCCAGCTTTCCTGCTCTGCCCCCCTCCCTCCTGCCCTGCCATCCTCCCATCCCATCCCAGCCCTGCCCACCCTCCCCGGTGCTTCCCGGGTTATCCCTGCCCGGGGCCAGCCCTGGCAGTGGGACTCGCTGGTGGCAGGGCCAGCTCAGGGGTCCCTGCAGCCCCTCGGGTGGGTGTGAATGAAGGAAAGCCAGGCCTGTGCCCTGAAGAGCCCTCAAATCTCCGGGAGAGGCAGAGGAGGGCAATGGTCGCTCCCAGCAGGGTCACTGCTGGTGGCCACGGTCCCACCCAGCTCCACAGGGATCCCAATTCCATTAAAATGCAAATTCAGCCAATGCAGCTCGAAAAGAGCAGCAGGAGATGCCCTGGGTGGAGCCACGTGTGCCCACCACGCTCTGAACCCACTGCTGGCACATCCCTGCTCCACGTGGGATTTTGGCGTTGGAAATCATGGAATTTGGGCTGGAAAAGATCACCGAGTCCAACTGTTCTCCCACTAAACCGTGTCCCCAAGGGCCACATCTGCTGTCAAATCCCTGCAGGTGACAGAGAACGCTGGCATGAGGCTGGGCTGACGGGCACCCTGTGTGCCCACACGGATTTTGGGGTGGGTGCCCAGCTGGGAGTCGGGGCTGGAGGAGCAGGGAACTGTTCCTGCAGCACTCCAGCTCTCCTCTCAGCCTCCGAGCTGCCTTGCCAAGTGTTATAAAAATATATCAGTGTGAGCCAAAACATTTAGCACTCCACTTATTACTTTAAGGTTATAGGTTAAACAAATTCCTTCTCAGAATTTACTGTGTTCATTTTAGCTTCACAACACAGCCCTGCTAGTGCTGGATATATTTCACACTGTAATTCCTCCCTTATGGATTGCAGGGGGTGGGGGGGAAAGGAGAAGAGGAAAGGAGCTTTCTAAATTTTTATGTGAACAAAAGCTACTATATAAACTAGCTGCAAACAAGTCCTCTGCAAGAGATAGTTTGTAAAACTTATTTTCCAGTAACCAATAAAAGCAGGAATGAAAGGTAAAGTTTGTTTTTACCTTAGCTAATAACTACTTTTTTTTTCCTGGGTTTTGCCCCTTTTTTTGGGGGGGAAGGGGGGGAAATAAAGCCTAAAAGGAAAATAAAGAGCCCAGCTCACACTTTAGGCAAGCAGGTGGGATGGTTGCAGGGAAAGTGCAGCTCTGTGAGCTGGGATTAAACCTCTCTTGGGTGGGGAATGGGAATGGGAATGGGAATGGGAGTGGGAGTGGGAATGGGAACGGGAATGGGAATGGGGTGCCCAGATCAGCTGTAGCTGCCCCTGGATCCCTGGAGTGTCCCAGGTCAGGCTGGACAGGGTTTGGAGCAGCCTGGGATGGTGGAAGGAGTCCCTGGGGTGGATCAGGGTGATCTTTAAGTTCCCTTCCCTCCCAAACCGTTCTGGGTCTCAGCTCCATCCTGCGATGCCGTTCCCATGGGTATCACAGGGAAATGCTGGAAGCAGCTCCAGGGTCACAGAATCCCAAAACAGCTCAGCTTGGAAAGGACCTTAAATCCCACCCAGTGCCACCCCTGCCATGGCAGGGACACCTTCCACTGTCCCAGGCTGTTCCAAGCCCCATCCAGCCTGGCCTTGGGCACTGCCAGTGATCCAGGGGCAGCCCCAGCTGCTCTGGGCACCTGTGCCAGGGCCTGCCACCCTCCCAGCCAGAAATTCCTTCCCAAAATCCCATTTTAATCCCAGTTTAAATCCATCTCCCCTTGCCCTGCCACGATCAGTCCATATAAAACCCCTCTCCCTCTTTCAGAATCCTCCTTATGGAACCAGGAGGATTTTCCCTTGGTGCTCCAAGCTGCTGCTCTGGTTTCTATGGAACAGACCTCAACAAAAGAGCTAAAAAAACAACAAAAAAAAGAAAAAAACCCAACCCCATCAGGCCCGGTTCACATTTGGGGTTTGGATTTCACCTCGGAGGGGAGGGAAGAGGGAAATCAGACATGGAGGTGTCGTGTCTGTGAGCTCATAAACCGGGGCCAGCAGCTTGAAGATGGAGGAGCTGAGGGACTGTTTAGAGGTTTCCATCACCAAAATGAGGAGGTGGAGGAAGTCTGGATGATAGTAACCCCATATTAAAAAATTCTGCCCTGTCAACAGGCGAGGAACTACACGGTGGAAATCCGTCTGTGCCGCTGGAACTGGGAAACCAGATGTCTCCAAGCAATAACTGTCCTGGGAAGGACGACAGGAACACGTTTGCCTTGAGTTAGGGAGGGGGAAAAAACCCCTAAAAAAAAAAATCCCAGCCGTGGTTTCAATTAAAACAGCTCAACCCAAATATTGCTGCTATTAATGGGATGTCCAGCTGTGACAGCACCGTGCAGGATCCGAGTGCAACATCTGCAGCCGAGGAGCTGCGAGGCTCTGCCCACGTGGAAGGGGAAATCCAGGCCTGGGAGAGGCTGGGGGCACAGCAAACTGGGCCTAACTGGGGAAAAGAGGGGGCTTGGGGATGTAAAATTGGGAATATGGAGTGAACTCCGGGTTTGGGTGCAGCAGAAACAAGGCTTGGGTGCTGCAAGAGAGGAAAGAGCTTTGCTGCTTTTCCAGCAGCTGGAGCAGCAGCACTTGGGCTCTTTGCAGCTTTTAAGCTGTGTTTAAAAATCCTAAACCCAATCCTGAATTGCAGGGCTGGGATGGGAGCTCATTAAGCCAGGATCTGCACAGCAGGAGATGCTCCCACCCTCTCAGGGAGTGTTGCCCTGCAGTGTGGAAACTCTGGAAAGATATTCCTGGTGTCCTGGAGGAGATCCAGGGCTTCTGTGCCCTCTGAGGGGAGGCAGGTTTGGGATGAGCACCCAGAGCTGGGTCTGGATGGTGGGCAGGAGCTGCTTGCTGAAAACAGTCCTGGAATCATGGAATTTGTGTTGGGAATCACGGAATTTGGGATGGAAAGTATCACCAAGTCCAACTGTTCTCCCACTGAACCCTGTCCCCAAGAGCCACTTCCACTGCAGGTGACAAGAAAATGGAATGAGGGTGGATTGATGGGAATTTTGCAGCCTGGTTCATTCTGAAATCCCTCTCCTGAGTTCCTGCTCCTTAGGAATTCCTACAAACCAAGTGGGATTAAAACTGCAGATCTGACACGTGGAATAAAGAAAGGCCCTGGTTGGTGCTTGGGAAGGCAAAGGGATCCTGGAAGGTGCAGAGAGAAGGCAAGGGAGGGGAAATGTCTGTTCTTGGAGAGGGAAACATCAGCAGCTGTGGGAGAGGGAGGCAGGGAAGTGTGGAGTCCCTGGGAATGATGAAACGCGAAGAAATGACTTGGAGGAAAAGTGTGGAAAATCCCTGATTCTGTGGAGAAATAACAGAGGAGGAGGAGGAGGAGGAGGAAGGTGTGCAGGGAGGTGGGGAGCTCCAGCCCTGCCCTCTCTGCATTCTGGTTCCTCTCTCAGGGAAAGGGGAACACTGGGCTGGGGGAGGAACAGGGATGGAGCCCAGCTCTGACCAAACCTGTCCATCCAAGTTTCTTTGAGGCAAAGTACAAAAATCTCCCCATTTTTCCATCCAGACCTGTGCCCTGTTGCATCCCCAAGCTCCTGGGACATCTCTGCTCTGTCCCACCCCATCCGTGCTCAGGGCACAAACCCCTCCAACCTTTTCCATCCAGACCTGTGGCCTCATGTCCCCCAGTGTCTCGCAGTGTCCCCAGGCTCCTGGGACACCCCTGCTCTGTCCCCATCTCTGCTCAGCATAAAATCCTCCAATTTTTCCATGCAGATCTGTGCCCCAGTGTCCCCCGGTGTCCCCAGTGGCTCTGTCTCACCCCATCCCTGCTCAGCATGAAACCCTCCAACCTTTTCCATCCAGACCTGTGCCCCGGTGTCCCGCAGTGTCCCCAAGCTCCAGCAGCACCCATCCCTGTCCCATCCCTGTCCCAGCCCGTGGGTGAGCGGTGCCTGCCCTGCTTTGGCGTTCCCAGCCCGGGACAGGAGCAGTGCAATGTCCGCCGGCTTTTCCTGCCCGTCTCTCCCCGAGGAGCCCCACGTTCCTCCCTGCCCGCGTTCCTGGGGCTGCACAAGGAGCTCGAGCAGCTCTGTGCAGCAGCACTGGCGACTTGGCCGGGCTCCAAGGGGACCCTCAGCCACTTCATTTGCAGGGGCTGCAGCCGGAGCCCGCCGGGGGAGCCATTCCAGCCTCAGACGCCTGCGCCGGGCTCTCGTTTCTACCTCATTAACTTTACAGTTTGACAACTTCACAAGGCACGGGCTTCTGTGGGGATTGCTGCCGCAGGCCCGGGGGCAGACGGTGTCTCCCAGGCCGGGGTGACCTCATGCACCGCTGCGATGGCTTTTCCTGCAGCCCTGGGCTGGCAGGGGGTCCCTGAGGGTCCCCTGGCTGCTGTCACGGCTCCTCCAGGTGAGGCCTGGCCATGGTCTCGCACACCACGCACGACAAAGGGAAAGGCAGCCTTATGGCAAAGTTAGTTAAAGTTAATTAGCTCTCTAAAAGCAGCAGAGGACCCAGTGCCCTCTTCCCAGTGTTCAGTGGTCTCGGCACGGGCTCAGCTGCATTAAAAGCTCTGTTTTCTTTTGCCATAAAGAAAACGACTCCGAGGCGCGCGGGGAGAGGCGGAGGGGTGGAAACGCAACTTTTATAACCTTTCTTCTGTTTATAAGGATGGTTTAACCTTTCAGACTTTCCAAAAGCTCATTGCACAAGCCCCGTCTGGGCTGGCTGGGGCCTTGTGCCGTGGCAGGTGACTCAGGATGGGCTGGAGGGAGGAGGAAGAGCGGTGAAACGCAAACACCCGGAGCTGCAGAGCCTCAGGAAAAGCCCAGAAGCAATAGCTGGGAAAGATTATAAATTCTCATGCTCCAATGCTCTGCAAAGCTCCAGTGAACAGGGGGAAGGACAAGCTTTCCCTTCTGGACATGCTGGCTGCCTGCTCGATGTTCCTCCCAGCCGGCCTGAGTCGCTCCTGAAGGCCAGGGAGACCCAGCTTGATTAAATTCCTCCCTCCAAGCCCAGCCTGGGGCTCCAGCAGGAGCTGCTTTGTTCAATCCATCACTGCCCGGGGTTTTGGATCCAGCCTGGGCTGGTGGAGGAATGCTGGGCTGCAGTGACAGCTCCCAGGCTGGCTGTCCTTGGTGGGACCCCAGACAGCAATGCCAGCCTGGCACAGTGACCCAGATTGAGCCTGCAGACCCCTGAGCAGCCCAGGCTGATCCCACAGCTCAAGGAAATGCAGGAAACCAGGAACTGAACTGGGCAAATGCCCCTCATGTGGTGCTCAGCAGGGAAGGCATGAAGAGCTCTCTGGAAACCTCCCTGTCGCCCTGCTCTTCTAAGCCTTCTGATGTTTACATTTTTGTAACACAGTTCTCACGCACATTTCATGTAAATAATGATTGTTTTACATTATTTTCTGGAGGAGGAGAAATCTGATGGCCTGTTAGTTTGACCAGTGTCATTGGAGAGGTGGCAATTTCATCCTCCAGTCCAGGGAGGTTGAATTCACTTTTAGAATTCTATACATATCGAGGTCGAGGAATTCTTCCTTCTTTCTACCTTGAAGGTTTCAGAGTGCATGTTGTCCTATTGAGACACCTCCCCACGTTCCTCTGCCACCCAAAGCCACGTCCTAGAGAAATCCCACTGGGAACATGGACAGGACACTTGTTTGAGGGGCTGCTCCATGGGATGAGAGCAGGACCATGAGAGGGAACACGGGGAGGTCACAGAGGGACTGGGAGGAAGGTGAGGAGGAGGAGGAGGAGCAGAACGTGCAGGGTGTCCAACAGAAGAGCTTTGTTTGGAACCACCACAGGTGTGGAGCAGAGGGTTCTTCCTGGTGGAGGAGCAAGTGACAGGGTCAGCTCCTTGCTTGGCCTGAGGGAGATGAGATTAGATAAGAGCCTGTCCATGCAGTGCCAAACCTGCAGCTGGCACTGCCCAGAGGGGTGGGAGCCATTCCTGCCATTCCCAAATCCCTGCAGCGTGCAGGAATCCTCTCCTCTCCCTGTGGGAGCTCAGCATGAGCCAAAGGTGGGATCCCCTGGCCATCCATGGAGCAGAATCCACGCTGGGAGTCCCTAATTAGGAACAGCACAATTCCACCTAGGAGGATTCAGAGGCAGGAGATAAAACGTGGGGCACAACCCCCTGCAGATACAAAGTGATTCTATTTTCCCTTTCCTCCAAAAGGAGATCAAAGAGGCGTTTGATGGAGTTAAAACTTGGGGCCAGCTCTTTTGATGGCATAAATTGACTTCCCTCCAACTCAGTGCAGGTGAGAATTTGGCTTTATCTATTCAAATAAAAGCTGGTGCAGCTCACAAGGTTATAAACTCAGCGAGGCAGGATTATTGTTACAGCAAACAGCTCCGAGCTGCCAAAATGGTTGGAGTTAGATGGGAATCAGGATAGAAAAGGTCATGGCTGTAACAAAAACGGGAGTATCAGGCTGGATTAGTTCACCTGCAGGCCAACAAAGGGATGGGGTGCTTGGAAAAATGTGGTGAATCCCTGCAAGCCTTTGAAAGCAGCCCCTGCTCAGCCACAGTTTGCTGCTGGTTGGGCAAAGGGTTGGGCACGAAATGCCCACGAGGTGAATTTCATGGAAATTCTTCACCTGCCCCGAGCCAGAGCAGGGCAGGCTCCTGATGAAAGCTTGGATCTCCCCCAGTTTTATTTCCCAGGCTGAGCTGGGGTTTGGGGGGCAGCAATCCCTGCCCTGGAGCTCACCCCTGGCAGGCTCCTGCTGCCTCCACCCCACAGGGCTGCCCTGCTGCAGCTGGGTTGGGGTCTCAGCAGACTCTGTTTTCTGAGGAATTACCAGCTCTGTGTGACCAGCAGGTCCTCTGCCACCAGCAGGCACAGGGATGTCCTTCCTTCCCTTGGGATGCAGCAGATCCCTGCCCTTGAGGTGCCCTGGATTCATGGATAAACAGCTTGGGAATTCCCAAAGCTGTGTAGTGGGGCTGGAGTTGGGGTTTGGGAAAGGCTGAGCACCCCCAGTTCCCCATACTGGGGCAGCCCATGCCTGACACCTCCTCAGCAACTAAACCATGGCACTGAGCACCATCCAGCCCTACCCTAAACAGGACCAGGGATGGACACTCCACCCCTCCCTGGATTAACAGCCACCACCTGGCCACACTCCCACCCAAACGAGAATCACCTGGTGCAAGCAGCAATTGCATTGTGAAATGGTTTGAAAGCTGTTGGAATGTTCTGGTTTCCTGAGATTGGGATAATCCACCCAGAGACTCAAAGTTGGGCATTCCCAAAGAATGGCTCAGATGGAAGCTCTCAGGAAGCCTCAAAGGAAAAAAAGGAAAAAGCTCACCCTACCCAAACTTGGTTAAGAAGCCTCCATTGCCCTCCTCAGCAGCAGAATTTTAAGGACCCATTTGTAATTGTTGATTCCTTTTGTAACACAGATCTGTACACGAGGGATGGCACTGATGCCACGTGGATCCAGCACCCCGAGGGGACCTGGAAAGGAGAAATTTCCATCCTACCATGCCCTGCCCCTGTCCCTCACACAGCTGACACTCAGTCATGCAGCAAATTAAACCTGCAGGAAGATGTTTCCAGCTGCTCCCAATTAATTGGGTCACTGCCGGTGGCACGGTGGTGGCATCACCTGTGGTTTGGGGACACTGCCACTGCAGGGGAAGCCCAGATCCATCCAGCTCCAGCAGCCCCTGCAGCTCTCTGCTGTGGGAGTGAAAAGATTTGGGCACTCATTCCAAAGCACAACCCCCAGATTGTGTTAAATTGGTTTTTATTGCTGTGAGGAGGTTTCTGGGTCTGTGTCTGCCTCCCGTGCTCGAGGCACATCCTGGTGGGGCAGGACCAGCTTTACAGGAGAGGGATCCCCTGCAGATGCAGCTTGGACAGAAATTTAGGTTGGACTCGATGATCTCAGAGGTTTTTCCAACCTAATTGTTTCTGTGATTCTGTGGAAATCAAAAGGATGAGCCCACGCTTCTCCTGACAGACCCTGGAGAACCTTCCAGGGCCTGAAGGGGCTCCAGGAGAGCTGGAAAGGGACCTGGGACACAGGGAATGGCTTGACATTAACAGAGATTAAAATTAGGTGGGATATTGGGAAGGAATTCTCCCCTCTGAGGGTGGGGAGGGGCTGGGATGGAATTCCCAGAGCAGCTGTGGCTGCCCCTGGATCCCTGGCAGTGCCCAAGGCCAGGCTGGACAGGGCTTGGAGCACCCTGGGGCAGTAGGAGGTGTTTGGGATGGAACTGGAGGGTTTTCAGGTCCCTTCCCAACCCAAACCATTCCAGGATTCCACGGGATGGTGCTGGCTGAGCCCTGGTGACCTCTCCCATGTGCCTGAGCAGGGTCTGGATGAAATCAGCCCTCAGTGAATCCCTGGATCTCAGTGCAGGGAGGAATCTCAGATTCTCCTCAGCGTTCCAAGCCATTCCAGCTCCTGCTGGAAGGAGTTCAGGCCTCATTTCTCCCAATAACTTCTCACTCAGCGCCTCCCTGCTCTGGGTACCACGGTGCTCCCACTTCAGACGCCGGGTAATTCTCCGGGAATTCTCCATTCCCACCCCGCCAGCTCGTCTGCTCCCTCATTTATTCCTGTCTGCTCCTTTATTTATTCCCCACGATCCACCAAGAGTTAAAGGAGAAGAAAACATTTGGCTGGTGGTGGTTTCCAAAGCCTCATTACAGCTGAAATCAAGTAACCACTAAATCTTGTGTGGTTACAGAGGTCACTGCTGTTCTGGCACGGCGGCGCCAATCCCGGGGCAGGAATTTCGCTTCCCTCCCAGGAAAAGTGAGCACAGAGTTGAAGGGATGACAAGGAGCAGCCTCGTGGGGACCACAGGGGCTCTTTCATGCCTGCAGATCCCAAGTTTTCCCCACTGGAGCAGGGACAGCTCTCTGTGTTTCCAGGCTCCAGCCCCGCTGCTCCGAGGGGGAATTTCAGAGGGATTTGCCACCAGCTTGGAAACTTCCCTGGCTGTGCTGTGGAATCAGGAGGAATTCCTTGAGTGTGCACAGGGGTGGAGCGGAGCCAGGAGAAGGCTGAGCCTTGTGATGGCATTGTTGGGAATGCTGGGGGTGTGTTTGAATACTCCAGTGCTGCTCCAAGCTCTGCTCCTGGAGGGATGGAGCTGGGATTCGGGGAGTTGTTCCTCCAGAGGTGCAGGAGCACACCTGAAGCAGCAGAAGATGAAATTTTTCAGTGCCAGAGGATTCCTGGTCCCAGGAGAGGCTGCATCCAGGGATTTGCAGGCTGGATAGAGAGGCTGAAGTTTGCAGGAAAATTCCTTCCCAGCTGGAGTGTGTTACCAGCCCCAGAGTGGATCTCCCAGGGCAGGGAACTGAGATATTCCATTTCCACAGGGCTGAAATTTGGGAGAGGATGGAGCGGGGCATGGAGAGCCTGGCAGTGCCACCCACAGGGTTTTAGTACCAGCAGAACTTTGCTGGAGATTCCCAACACAGCTGAAATCTGGGAGAGTGGAGCTGCCCACCCAAAGCTCCAGAAAAGCCAGGGATGCTCAGGGAGAAGCAACGGATCAATGGAATCCCTGGAAAGGCTGGAGCAGACGTTCATTCCCTTTTCAAACAATTCCATCCCTTCCATCCCACACCGAGGGAATCAATCCGAGCTGGATCGTGTGGGCTGTGAATGGAGAGGGCTGCTCGGGCTGGCTGAGCTGATCTGCTGGAAACTCACACCTTTAATTAGCTGGAATTAATTGTCTCGAGTGCCGCCGCGCGCACGCAGAGCGCGCTGGGGATTCAGAGGGAAAATTCCAGAGGCGGCTCTGTTCCCTCCCCTCCTGCTCAGGAATGCCACCAGAGCTGATTTATTTCAGGGCTGAGCTGCAAGGACCGAAATGAAACACGTGCCACACAAACAATGATGCACCTCATTTAAATGTTCCCTTCTTAATTAAACCTGGGTAATTGCGCTGTGCCCTTGTATTGCCCTCCCGGGGCAGCGTGGCTGTAAAGTCACTTCACACACGCTCAATTCCTGCTCCTGCTGCCCCACCTGGGCTTTCCAACAGGGATGCTTTGGTCCCAGGGCAGTCTGGATGCAGTGCAGGGACACGGGGAATGAGCAGGGTTTGGGATTTTGGGAAGGAATCCTTCCCTGTGGGGTGGGGAGGGGCTGGGATGGAATTCCCAGAGCAGCTGGATCCCTGGAAGTGTCCAAGGCCAGCCTGGATGGGGTTTGGAGCAACCTGGGATGGTGGAAGGTGTCCCTGCCCATGGGGAGCCTCTCTGCTCTATGTTTTGAGTTCTGGGGGGAGTTTAAGACCAGCTTTGCACTTAGTTTAGACCAGGGTTTAATCTGCAAAGAACCTTTGAGAGCAGCCAGAAAATCACCTGCCCTTTTCAGGCAGCATTTGAGCCTCCCAGTTGAATTAGTAATTCCCCCCTCGTTATTTGACATTCCCATTGGAGTTTCCAGGTGGATTCCTTCAGTCCCTCTCTCCAGTACCGCTCCTGCAATGGTTCCAAAATGAAAAAAACCCAAAAACCAAGGAAAATCTATAGACTCATAACACCAGTTTATTGTATCATCTCCACTATTTTTTTAGGCTCCCTCCCCCATCTTTAAAATCTTTTAAAAATTCTACTTTTGTTTCGTTTTGCACAAAATGACTTCATTAATTAAAAGACAAAATAGTACAGAACATAAATACATATTTAACAGAATAAAAAAAACTAACTAAAAACATTTGAAGCATCCAAAAACAAAAAAAAAAAAAAAACCAAAACCAAAATGTTAATTACAGCCAAACCTTGCTTAGAAGAACTCCTGACTTAAAAAAAATAAAAATAAATCAACAAACACTTCAGACACTGAATTGGTTGGTCCCATCACGGGATTTTTCTGGGATTTCGGGGCTCATCCCTGTTGGTCCCAGTGAGTTCCTGCCCTCAAGGCTGCTCCGTTCCTCACATTGCAATAGACCCTGAAAGTGCAGCAGTTCCAGGCCATCCCTGGGGAGACAGGCTCGGGCCAGCTCTGGGGACACCAGGAGGTGACAAAGGCACTGCTCCCATTTTTGGGAAAGCTCCTCCTGCCCATCCTGGCAGCCCCTTCCCTCTGCTCTTTGCCCTGGCCCAGCTCCACGTGGGAGCAGGGCAGGAACAGCATTCCCTGCCCTTCCGTGTCTCATTTGTTTGGGCATCATCCCGGGCTAATCCCCAGTTAATTACTGCAGGATGATGCTTTCCATGAATGAAAGAGCACCTTTGTGCCTGCTCCAGCTCTGCACTTCCAGAGCTGCATTTCAGGGCACGGCTCCGTGGGCAGATGGAGCAGAGCAGGAATTCTGCATCCCCTGGGCCAGGCTCTCCCAGCACGGGTGGGTCAGGCAGTGCCTTTCTCTCCTCTGTGGTTTTGGGGTTGGTTTTGTTTTCACAGCTCATTTCCAAAAGCCTTGGTGGGGATCAAAAGGGCTCAGCAAACTCTGACGTTCATTTTTTGGCCAATCCTGCAGAAAATTCGTCAGCTCTGCCATGTGAACTTCTGCTCTCTGAACTAAAGGGGGGAGAAGAATTCCAGAACAGTCTGGATTTGTTTTTTGTAGGAGCAGGTACGTAGGAAAAGCACAACTCCTCAAAATACTCAGGGAATCCTGGGATGGTTTGGGTTGGAAGGGACCTTCGAGCCCATCCAGTTCCAACCCCAGCACCTTCCACTGTCCCAGGTTGCTCCAAGCCCTGTCCAAGCTGGCCTGGAAATGTTTTCCTGGTTCCTTGGGACACTGCAGGAGCTCAGGGTGAGGATCTGTCCGAGCTTCAGGACATTCAGCTGTTTCACAGGCAGAGCAGCCTCTTTTCTTTCATATATTCCTCATCATTCCAATTTTTGGGATTTTTTGTAGTATGGGAATGATCCCTCTGGAGAAAGAAGAAAAAGAAGGATGTGAGAAACAGGAAAATCAGAATAAATCTCATCATAGATGATGAGAGCTCCCATGTGCCTGCAAATGAGGGATTAAAGAATTATTGTAGACTTTAGCAGGAATTCTGCTTCATATCTTCAGGATACTTTACAAATCCCAGTTAATTCCAATCCACAGCATCCCTGGAAGGAACAAACCCAATTTTTAGGTGGGATAAGTTTTAAAGCAGGAAAAGAAACCTTAGAGGTGTGGGAGCAGATTTCCTTTCCTTTCCTTTCCTTTCCTTTCCTTTCCTTTCCTTTCCTTTCCTTTCCTTTCCTTTCCTTTCCTTTCCTTTCCTTTCCTTTCCTTTCCTTTCCTTTCCTTTCCTTTCCTTTCCTTTCCTTTCCTTTCCTTTCCTTTTCCTTTTCCTTTTCCTTTTCTCCATTTCCCACAAGGAGAACTCCATGAGGATGAAACACTGATAACAAAACTGAGATAAACTCTGGGATTTTCTCACCCATTCCTTTCCCTCTCAGCTCCCCTGGGTAAGAGCAGCCACGAGGTGCCCTCCATGCCAAGATGGGATTTCTCTGCTCTTCCCTCAGCCCACGGGGCTGGGACAGCACACGGAGTAATTAATTTTGACTTACAGAAGCTGGATTAAATTGGATCGAAAGGGGTGAAAATAGGATTAGGAATGGAGTTTAGCCAAGAGCAAACAGAATTAAAACTCACAGAGAGCAGCTCAGCACAGCTGATGGCAGTGATGGGATGAGAGGAGACAGCCTGGCACATTTCTGAGGGGTCATGGCAGAGACTGCAACCCAGTGCCCGACTGGATGGGGGAGAATTCAAAAATAAAATATTTTTTAAATTGTTCTTGTTGGATTTCTTGATGTTTCCAAGGATTAATTTGAAAACAATAGTGCAGAACAAGCAGGAGTCTCCCTAAACCCCGGCCCACAGAAAAGTGTGCAGGGCTTTCAACACATGCCCCGAAATCTAATTAGTCTGGGATTATGCCTGTCACAAATCATCAGAGCTGGAAGGATCCTGAGCAGGAAAACCAACTCCTCTCCCTGCAATCCTCCTGCAGAGCCTGGAGACAAACCAGGCTCGGAATTTCCGTTTCCATCTCTTCCCTGGTGAGAATTCCAGGGACTCCTCTGGGTCCCCATCCACTGTCTGGGCCTGGAAAATCCTGGCTTTGGGTCTGGCTTAGCCTGGTGCTGCTGCAGGGACTGAGGAGCTGGGCTCAGTCTGGGACTGGGCTTGGCCTCCCTGAGCTCCTTTCCCACCCTCCCCTCGATCCCAGTGGGAATCCTGGGCACTAAACTTGAGCAGGTCCTGCTCCTCCCTGCTGCTGAGTTATCCTTGTCTGACCCACAGGTGCCCAGGCCTGGATGTGCTGAGAATATCCCTAAAACAGGAATGTCCAACCTTTGTAGGAGGCCTTGTGGCTTCCCCTGCCAACTGCTGAGCACAGAGCTTTCCATCCCTCTCTCCATGGATTTCCATCCCTCTCTCCCTGGATTTTTATCCCTTTCTCCCTGGATTTTTATCCCTTTCTCCCTGGATTTTTCTCTCTCTCTCTCTCAGGATTGACATCCCTCTCTCCTTGGACTTTTATCCCTTTATGCCTGGATTTTTATCCCTCTTTCCCTGGCTTCTTATCCCTTTCTCCCTGCCTTTGCATCCCTCTCTCCCTGCATTTTTATCCCTCTCTCCCTGCATTTACATCCTTCTCTCCCTGGATTTTTACCCCTCCTCTCTCCCTGCCTTTATTCCCTCCACATCCACTTAAGCTCACAGCCTGAGGGTTCTCAGCGTGCCCAGTGAGCTCAGAATTCCCTTTCCATGCAGGAATCCCGTGCCCAGTGAGCTCAGAATTCCCTTTCCATGCAGGAATTCCACTCCTGCAGCCTCAGGAGCTGCCCAAACCAGAGATTTCTTTGTTTTCCCTGGGCTTTCCCTGGCTGCTGGCACTGCTTGGTGCCCTTGCTCTGGGGGAGATGCTCCACCAAGGTTTTCTTCACCCTGAGCTGGCCCAGAACATTCCCAGGAAAGCTCAGGGCTCCCAGGAGGAGCAGGATGATGCCCAGGTGGCACAGCCACTGCCCCACAGCCTGGGGATGTCCCTCCTCCCCTTCCCCATGGGATGGCCACAACCAACAGGGAAAAAGGCTTGGAAAAACAAACAGGATTGGAAAAAAAACCCTTGGAAAAGCAGCTCCTTAAAGCTGAGATGGGCTCCAAGCTCCTCCTTGCCAGAGCCTTTCCTTGCCCTGATTCCTGAAGAATTCTGCAGGTGTTCCCTCCCATCCCAGCCTGGGAGGATCAAAGCTGAGGCTCTGGCAGCCTCAGCAGGGATCTGCTCCTGCTCTGACCCACCTGGGCACCAAGGGGGGCTCTGGGGGCAATTCTGGGGGACAGCAATGAATCCCAGCTCCCCAAAATCCCCACGAGGCTCTCAGGGGCTGCTGGGGCACCTGGCTCAGCTCTCCTTCCCTGGGTGCTCCCTGGGTTCTGCCAGGGCTGGAGACTGGACCTGCATTGTCCTAAAACTGCCCCAAAAGCAGCGTGGGGAGGGCACTCAGTGTCACCAGGTCAACCACCCTGGTGGCCTCCACGCTCCCCATCCACAGCAGGGATGCCCAGAATTCTGCTGGATGAACCAAATTCCAGAATTCTGTTGGATGGACCAAATTCCAGAATTCTGCCAGAGGGACCAAATTCCAGAATCCTTGGATGAACCAAATTCCAGAATTCTGTTGGATGAACCAAATTCCAGAATTCTGTTGGATAAACCAAATTCCAGAATTCTGCTGGATGGACCCAATTCCTCCCCCCATGCTCAAAGGAATTTTCAGCCCTGGAACGAGATCCTGGCCTCTCTGGAGTGTGGCACTGCAGGTTTCCCAAATCCACGGATTTTCCTCCATTTCCTGATGCCCAGGAGCAAGGAGTGCCAAAAGCACCAGGCTCATCCTCTTTTCCCAGGATTTGGGAAGCAAATGGCACAGGACTCACCCTATTTTAGCTGCAGGGGAAGGGGATGGGGTTAATTTGATTTTTTCTCTGGGTTATTTTTTGTTCTCATCGCTCCAAGGCAGTTCACATCCCTGTCACTTCTCCTTCCTCTTCCCAGCGTTCCGCCTCCCCCTTCTCCTCAGAAGGTAACAGTATCCCTGCTCAGACATGCATTCCTTTCTAATAAGGTATTGTGCCTCTATTTATGCATCTTAGGTGCAGTGTGAGGCAGCTGCTGCTCCGCAGGGCCCTGGTGAGGAGCAGAAAATCCAATCCAGCCTGGAATGTGCGGGTGCAGCCGGACATCTGCGCCCAGCCAGGGGCTGCTGCCCCAGCCCTCCCCTGGGAGCCCTGCCCGGCTCCTTGGGCTGCTCTGCAATGGGATTGGGGTTGTTTGGGGTGCCACAGGTCAGGCAGGAGTGTAGATTGGGGATTTGGGGAGTTCTCCTGGGCTCAGGTGTTTGGAGGGATCGGGATTGCCTGGGCAATCCAGCCCTGGTGCGATGGATGTGGATTCATGGAATTGCAGCAGGGTTAAAAAGGACATTAAAGATCATCCAATTCCCAAAACCTTCCACCATCCCACGCTGCTCCAAGCATTGTCCAGCCTGGCCTTGGACATTTCCAGAGATCCAGGGGCAGCCACGGCTGCTCTGGGAATCTGTGCCAGGGCCTCACCTCCCTCCCAGCCAGGAATTCCTTCCCACTATCCCACCTAATCCTAATCCCTGTTAATGTCAAACCATTCCCTGTGTCCTGTCCCTCCACCCCTTGTCCCCAGTCCCTCTCCAGCTCTCCTGGAGCCCCTTCAGGTCCTGGAAGGGCTCTGAGGTGTCCCTGGCTCCTTCCCCTCTCCAGGTGAACATTCCCAGCTCTCCCAGCCTGGTTCCACCCCTGGGCTCTCTCCAACCCCTCCATGTCCTTCCCAAACTGGGACAGGAGGCCCAGGGGGTGCCTGTGGGGTGAGACCCCAAATTGCTGCCCTGTGCAGCAGACTGAGGCTTTTGGCTGCTCCCAGCTGCTCAGGGCAGGTGTCCCCTGTCCCATCCCTGCCCGGTGCCACCACCGTGACCAAGGTGACACCAGGAGCCAGCTGGGAGGGGGATTGCAGCAGCTCTTTTGGGATTGAGCTGTTTCAGACCCCACTGCTCGCCAGGGCCAGCTTTCCCTAATGATTTTCAGAGCAATAAATCCTTTTCCTGCCCAGCAGCATTGGCAGGATGCTCCTGTGGTTCTGCAGGGATGATCCAGGGTGACTCTGCTTTCCCAACCTGGGGAAAATCCCTGGATTTGTTACTGCTGACCTGCATGGTCTGAGCTGGTTGTAAATAAATCCCTTTGGAAAAAAACCCAAAAACCCCCAAAACAAAACAAAAAAGCCACCAAAAAAAAACCCCAAAGGATCCTTTAAATTAGGATTTAACAAAACTCCACATGGATTTGGAAGGACCAAGCACAAAAGTTCTTTTTGGGAATCACAGTTTCCCTGTCAATACCAGGGTGGCAAACCAGAGCACCCCCCTAAATCCACTCCTGATTTCCTGTCCCACTTTTGTTGCCATTTCCATGAATTTGGTAGCCCAGAACGACCTTCATGACCCCATCCCTCAGCTCCTCCAAGGCCTCTCTTTCACCCAAACCACCACATTATTATTATTATTATTATTATTATTATTATTATTATTATTATTATTATTATTATTATTATTAATTCATTATTATAAATAAATTATTTATTATATTTATTATAATATATAATATATCATTTATCATATATCATTTATCATATATTATATAATATATATAATATATATTATATTTATTATTATATTTATTTATTATTATTATACATAATTATTATAAACAATCATAATAAAAATAAAAAACAAAAAATAAAAAATTAAAAATAAAAAAATAAAAATAATTATTTTTAACCATAAAATAAAATATATATTTTAACCATATATAATATAATATATGGTTAAAAATATATATTATTTTTAACCATATATAATGGTTAAAAATAATATACATTACATTTTATTTTTAACCATATATATATTGGTTATATTACTATATATTAAAATATAATATATTAAAATATATTATAATACTATATTTTATTTTAACCATATATTATATAAATATGGTTAAAAATAAAATATAGTATTATAATATACTTTATATATTATATATATAAAGTAATAATAAAATTATATATATATATATTATATATATATAATATATGGTTAAAATAAAATATAGTATTTTAACCATTAAATAATAATAACAATAGTAATAGTAATAGTAATAATAATAATAATAATAATAATAATAATAATAATAATAATAATAATAGTAATAAATAAAAATAATAAAAATAAAAATAATAATAGCAATTATATGCCATCCTGTGCTGACCCATGGCCTTTCCCCTCCCAGATCCCGAAGTGCTGGAGGTTTTTTGGAGATGCAGGGGGGCACCTGCACCCCGGGCAGGGTCAGAGAAGCGCTTGGAGGGCTCATCAAGGAGCTAATTAATGACCCTGCGGGCGCTGAGCGAGCCCCGGGCAGGGCTCTGCCATCAGCCCTCCCTCCCTCCCTGATGAGCTCCCGCTAATGAGGCTGAACTCTGACCCCTGCGGGAGGATCCCGGCTCCGCCCGCCCGGGCCGGGTTATCGCCCTCCCTGCGCAGCCCGGCGCAGCCCGGCTGCCGCGGCTGATTCATTAATCGGCCACTTGCAAAGCCCGGCCTGATTAATCGGCCGCTTCCAAAGCCCGGCCTGATTAATTGGCCACTTCCAAAGCCGCTCCAGCCTCCGCCAGGAACCGGCAGATAGCCCCCATTAACCCTTTCAGCACCCGGCACTCCCCGGAAGGGGCTGGAGGTGTTCCAGAAGGAGGGGAGAAATCCAGGTTTGGGAGCGAGCTGGCCCAGGGATGCACAACCCTTCAATCTCTGCATCCTCCCTCGGATGCTGCTCTTGGAGAGCCCCCAACCCAAACTCTGGGCTGCCAAATCCCTGGGGGTGACAACAAGATAATAATAATAATAATAATAATAATAATAATAATAATAATAATGATTATGATGACGATGTGGTGTTTTGGGTGAAACAGAGGCCTTGGAGGAGCTGAGGGATGGGGTCATAAGGGTCACTCTGGGCTATCGAATTCATGAAAGTTGCAACAAAAGGAAATTGGGAGTGGATTTAGGGTTGTGTTCAGGTTTGCCACCCTGGTACTGGCATGGATGATTCCCAAGAAGAATTTTTGTGCTTGGTCCTTCCAAATCCATGTGGAGTTTTCTTAAATCCTGATTTTCAGGAGCATTTTTTTCCCCAAACGAGAAAATTTTAAGCCAAAAAGTTTACATGTAGCTCAGAATGCTGGGTTTGTGTGATAAATAAAGTGCAGCTCAGCAATGAGCCTGATCTCCACATTTTTCCAGGAGTTGGGGGTTGTCCTCAGTGCCCATCAGATTTACCCATTCCTAGGGACAGGAATTCCATGGGAACAACCAGTGCCCCTGGAATTGTGAGCTGCAGACACCAGCAGGAGCAAGCAGGGAATGATTTGGGGGTGCTGTGGGTTCCTGAAGACTTCAACCCGAGGAGTTTTACCCCAAAAATCTGCTCCAGCTCAGGCAGGGCTCCTGAGCTGGTGCGGAAAGGAATGTCCTGTGCTCCATGTGGAGCCAGACCTGAGGATCATCAGGGCTCTGCTTGGATGGGAAGAACATCCCAAGTGGGTTTTCCTTCTGTTTCATGGAATATTTCCTTCTATTTCATGGAATATTTCCTTCTATTTTCATGGAATATTTCCTTCTATTTCATGGAATATTTCCTTCTGTTTCAAGGAATATTCTCCAGGAAGGCTCGTGGAGGAGCTGAAAGGCAGCTCAGGGGGCAATCAAAGGGGAGATATCTCTGTTCCCAACCCAGATATCTCTTCCTGCTCCAGAAAATACCCCAGGAGTGGGAGGCAGGGCCTTGCTTCCCCATAATGGGTGAATGATGGAATTGTGGGGCGAGGGAAAGGTGGAATTCCCAGAAATTCTCATCCTGAGGGGAGCACAAAGGAGGTGTCTGTGTGCTGCCCCTGGGATGCAGCTGGGTGGGGAAGGAGAGGGTTTTCCTCTGCTGAGCACGAGTTATAAAGCACATTTTGCTGGAATGACATCCTGTCACTGTGGGATCAGGCTCTGAATGCCAGGGGAGTGCTCTGGAGCCCATCCAAGGTCAACAGCCCAGTTGCCATCAGGGTTGGACTCCCAGAGTTCCCCTTTTTGCTCCCCCCTGAGCTCTTTATCCCCTCGGGGTTTTTGATGTGGATCTTGTGGCTCAGACCACACTGGGATATTTTCCTACCTGAGGAATCCAACGAAATCTGGAGCCACGATGCAGCTTTGCCATAAAAATGGCATTTTATTCACAAGGGGGGAAAGGGAAGAAGAGGACCCAGCCCTTCCAGGTGTTTTGACAAGCTCAGTGGATGTTGCTAATGTGTCATCCAACCATAAAAGTGATTTGGGGAGAACAATGGTGACATTTCAGCACAAGTTTTCCAGTAAAACACTGACATTCTGAGGGGGAAATGCCTTATCTTTCAAAAGCTGGATTGTTCAGGTGCAGTGGCAGCACAGAGATGATTATTTACATCGGATTTACCCTGGTGGGGGATGGACAAAACTTTGGGATTTGGCCTTTCTGTGTCAGGGCAGGTGTGGGGACAGGCAGGGAGAGGTGGCCCACCTGGATTCCATTGATTTAGGGAATTTTCCCAAGGTCTGATCGTATTTCAGCTTCTAATTAATTTGGATAACCTAATCATGTGTACGTTTCATAAATCAGGAGGTGACTTTTCTGCTGGAGGAGATGAGGAGGGGTCAGAACTCCAAGGCTGAGTGACCCCAAATTGAGATTATTGAGAGACAAATGTGAGGTATAACCCAGGAATTGCAGGAAGAATCCATGGGCACTTTGGGAAGGATGGAAAACAAACCAGCCAGGCAGGGGGCTTTCAGCAAACAGCCTGAAATTATTGCAGTTGAGCACAGTTGAGTGTGAACCAAGAGCCTGCTGGAAGAATGAAGGGATGAGGGAAAAGGGAATTGGAAAAGCAGATGAGAGCAATTCTCAAACCAAAAAAGAGAGGGAAGGCTCAGCTCTCCACACGCTGGAGAAAGGAGGGCTTGGATTTCAGGGCGAGAGGCTCTGGATGAATTTTGCTGAAAGCTGCTGGAGGGGAGCAGAGGGAAGAACTGCCCCAGATCTCCTGTGGAAGTTCCCCTGATTAAAGAGCAGAAGGGAAGGGACAGAAGGGACCCCTGGGGCTGATGCTGTGGCAGCACCACCAGCTCTTCCAGGGCAGGGAATTGCTTCTCAACAATCAGGGAATCATGGAATTGTGGGATGGGGGAAAGGTGGAATTCCCAGGAATTCTCATCCTGAGGGGATGGGAATTTCTTCTCAATAATCAGGGAATAATTGTGGGGTGAGGGAAAGGTAGAACTCTTTCAGGGCAGGGAATTGCTTCTCAGTAATCAGGGAATAATGGAATTGTGGGGTGGGAGAAAGGTGGAATTCCCAGGAATTCTCCTGAGGGGATGGGAATTGCTTCTCAACAATCAGGGAATCATGGAATTGGGGGGTGGGGAAAAGGTAGAACTCTTCCAGGGCAGGGAATTGTTTCTCAATAATCAGGGAATAATGGAACTGTGGGCTGGGGGAAAGGTGGAATTCTTCCAGGGGCAGGGAATTGCTTCTCAACAATCAGGGAATCATGGAATTGTGGGGTGGGAGAAAGGTGGAATTCCCAGGAATTCTCATCCTGAGGGGATGGGAATTGCTTTTCAATAATCAGTGAATCATGGAATTGTGGGGTGGGGGAAAGGTAGAATTCTTCCAGGGCAGGGAATTGCTTCTCAATAATCAGGGAATCATGGAATTGTGAGGTGGGGGAAAGGTAGAACTCTTCCAGGGGCAGGGAACTGCTTCTCAGTAATCAGGGAATAATGGAATTGTGGGGTGGGAGTAATCAAGGAATAATGGAATTGTGGGGTGGGGGAAAGGTAGAACTCTTCCAGGGCAGGGAATTGCTTCTCAATAATCAGGGAATCATGGAATTGTGGGCTGGGGTAAAGGTGGATTTCCCAGGAATTCTCATCCTGAGGGGAGCACAGGGAGGGGCTGAGCGCTGTCCCTCAGACCCCCACGGGTGCCCTGGCAGCACCATCAGCTATTCCAGAGCCAGGGAGAGGTGGGAGAGCCTCCCCCAGCCCCTGGTGTCCCAACCCCGAGGAGCTGCACCCGCAGGGCTCAGCAGGAGCCCCAGCTCGGTCCCTCTGGGACGGGACCAGTTTCCTTTTGCGGGCAGGTATTTGTTAATCACCTGCTGCCTCTGATTGTGTTACCCGCTGAAAAGGGATCCTTGGAATGAGCCAGAGCCCCGGGAGCAGAGCAGGGATAACATTTCACTGTGCTTGTGCGCTAATCTCAATCCTCTTCTCCCAAATCCTCTTAAACTCGGGGTTTTTTTCCAGCCACCTGCGTTTGGATCAAACATGACGGAGACTTCTTCACTCCTAACGAGCCTGCTAAAATATTTATGGACGGGCTAAACGCTGATAATTCGATCTAAAACTGTCTGGTCTGTGCTCTGTGCCTTGTCCCAACCTTTGTCTGGTTGGGCATTGTCATTTTAGGACGTGCTGGTCCTTTCAGAGGGCTGGGACCCAGTAATCGAGGCTGTCATCACGGCAGAACTGGCTCTCGAGGCAGAAATCTCCCCACTGCTCCCTTTTCATTTCCTGGCTCGGCAGCAGGGGAAGAGATTATGTGATCTGATAGGTAAAATTATCCCGTCAGAGGTGAATGTCCTCATAAAAGGCTTTTGCAGGCCTGGTTGTGTGATATCCCTGAGAAGGGGACGTTCATTGGGAGCCTTTTATTGAAGGGAATTCTCAGTCCCCGCAGAAAGCCAGAGGGACAAAAGGTGATCCGAGCTGTAGGACACGCACACACACACAGAGGGGTCAGGGATGCAGAAATGTTGCTTTTCCCTGAGTGGAAGGAGAGGAAAAAACCCAGGAAAATCAACAAAACGCCCCAATTTTGGGTTTTGGCTCAAGGCAGAGCAGGGTTTTCCCAGCTGGGTAAAATTTGGGGTGATGAGCTTGGGCTGGCTGTGGGTAAAAAGAGAAAATTATCTAAAAACCTTCACTGGTGGCTTCGGGGAAATGGGATTAGGGTCGATCAATCAGGAAAATGGGATTCTTTCAGGGAGACCTCCCAGACCCCTGCCCAGTTACTGTTTGGGAGGTTTCAAAAGGAATTTTTCAGGAGGTTTTGAAAAGAATTTTTAAAAATTTCTCAGCACGAAATTTCTCAGATTTACTTGGAATGATACAAAATCATGAGGGTGAGGAAGGTGCCTGTTGGGAATTCTCCTCTCTCTGCCCAGGAGCTGGTGGGACACAATGCCAGAGCTTTTTCCAGCTCCTGGCTGAGCTTTTCCTGGGAGATCTGAGCGCAGGAGGCTTCACCAACAGGAGGAAAAAATGAGGATGTGTCCCTCAATCAACCTGGGGGATTTTGGGGAAGGAGGAGCAGCAGCTCCGTGTTTGCTCTTCAAACCCCACAGCAAATACTGGGATTTGTTCCTGCTTCTTGGGAAGGCTGGAGGGGAGCACACTGCACTTCCCAAAAGTGTGGTTTCAATTAAAAGAAGAAAAAGCTCCAAAACTCACAGTGGGTTAAACATTCCAGTAAAAAGCATTTACTCTGCTCTTCCCTTGCAAAGTATCCCCGGTTTCTGTGGGTGATTGCAGGCAGGTGGTTCCTGTTCCTATTAAAAATGAGTAATTCCAGCTCCCCCAGGATTCCTTCAGAGACAATCTGCACAGAGCTGCAAGTCCAAAGTGCCTTTTAAACCATTAAATGTTTCCCCTCCACATCCCACAGTTCTCCTTCCCAAGTGATTTGAAGGAGCTCTTGGATCAGGATGGTCTGGCTGTGCTCAGGGAAGGGAAGTCCTGCTGCCACAAATGAAGAGATTCCCCATTCCCTGCAGCCTTCAGGAAAACCCAGCCTGGAGCTCCTGGTGTGTGAGGAGTGGGAATAGTCAGTTCTGGCCATTTTTTCCCTAATTTCCTTGTTTTTCATCCTGAGGGTGCTGCTCCTGATGGGGTGACATCTCCAGCAGGAGAGCTGGGCAGGGACAGCCTTGGCCTCACCTTGTGCCACTCCCAACTTCCAATCTTTGTCCCAACCATTCCAAGGAGCTGCATTTGCTGACCCTTTCCAAATGGGAATTCCCAATGCCTGGATGTGCTCAGGCTGTCCTTGGGCTGCAGAATTCCCAGTTCCACAGTCCTTGTCCAGTATGACACACAGGGGGTGAGTGGGAATAGTCAGTTCTGGCCACTCTTTCCCTGATTTCCCAGTCTCTTCATCCTGATGGGGTGACATCTCCAGCAGGAGAGCTGGGCAGGGACACCCTTGGCCTCACCTTGTGCCACTCCCAACTTCCAACCATTGTCCCAGCCATTCCTGATGCCTTGTGAAGGCTGAGCTAGAACAGACACTGGAGAGTTAAAGAATAAAGCAGGGATTTATTAAAAGGCTTCAGTGGATCCACCTTGGGCAGTGCAAGAGCCCAGCCAGGGCTACACCCAAGATGAACCAAAATGGTCCCAAAAATGGACTCAAGGTCTCACTTTTATAAGTTCTGCTCCATTTACATATGGGAGTTAATTGTCAAATTACAGCTTTAGGTTATGAAGTCAAATCCTTCTTGTTTTTCTCTCCTCAGCCCACGGTGTTTGTGCTCTTGGGCTGAGGTTTGGATCATTTGTCCCTGGTCCCCAGCTGGAGCAGGAATTGTTTTGTCTCCCTGCTCTGTGCACAGAGCTCACCATCCCATAATGTGAAGCCCAGACCCACACACTAAAGCAGCACAGAATGTGAAAAATAAAAAGCCAAAACCTGAGGCATCATTTGGTCCCTGCTGTGTTTGCTGACCCCTCCCAACAAATCCCCTTCCCAGCTGGGCATTCCCAAAGCCTGTGGGATCCCGAATTCCAGGTCCTTGTGTGAGGACAGGGAGCATCCCTCAGCTTCCCTGCTGCTCCAGGAACACCTGAGGGGATTTGAAGGGATCCTGACTCTCCCAGCTAAGCCCTTTGGAGATTCCCATTCCCAGCTTCTCCCTGGTGCACAAAGGAGACAAAACCTGGAGAATATTGGAGCAGAAGGCCCGAGGGCTGCAGTTTCACAGATCCCCCGGGGGAATAAAAGAACACCACATGCCCAGATCTTTGACTGAGCATTGGGATGTTTAATCTTGCCCAGTCAGCAGTTTTTGAACAGATTCCAGGAAAGCTTTTAAGCCTGATAAAGCCGGGCCTTTTGCATTTCCAAGTGATACTTTAGCTCCCAATGACATGCTCCACTTGTCATTCGGCTTTAAAGGGAGGTAATTAAAATCTTCCTCCGAGTATGGTTACACCAGGGAGAGAACCCAACGTAAACTGAAATAAAAAGGGAGAGACAAGCCCACAAAAATGCAATTTAGCAGCTGAAAAATAGCAAAGCGGGCAAAGATAAAAGTATCAAATGCACAATTGCTGTTTGCCCAAGGAGGGCTGGGTGATCTGGGAGGTGCAGAGACTTCCCCAGCAAAAACAGGGCCAAGGCCAGGGAATTTCCAGCAGATCTTATTTGCAGATTTTAGGGCCACTGGAAGCCACAAGACAGACTTGGAAATGTGGATTGGAATTCTGGCAGCCCCTGCTCTGTGAGGTGGGAAGTGGAGGTGAAAGAGAAATCCTCCCCCAAGCTGGGAGAGTTCAAGGAAAGTTTCCCAAGAAAAGTTTTGAGGAAAAATTGATCAGATTGGGTTCAAAGTGATCAGCTCTGCTGGGTTTGGGAGGGGAAGATGGAGGGGGATGAATCCATGCAGGATTCCTGAAGGAGGGAGGGTGCACAGCTCCAAGGGGCTTCTGTGTAGGGCAGGTGGGGGCCAGAGGGAAGAGCAGAATTCCATAAGGATGGCAGGAGCAGGGAGAGCAGCTCTGTGGGAATTCAGCTCAGGATTCAGCACATTCCACCCCAAAACATCCACGGCAGGAACTTCTAAGAGCCTCAGGCTGCAGTGTCACTGTCAGCTCTGCTCCGTGGGGAGGAGGAGGAGGAGGAGGAGGAGGAGGAGGAGGAGGAGGAGGAGGAGGAGCAGCAGGAGGATGACTGAGGTGCATCATTCCCAAAGAACCTTCACTCCCAGACAGCTGGAGCAGCTCAGGGTGTCCCAGCCTGCGAGCAGGGAAATGAAATTTTCTCCTGGGATAACACCGAGCCTGCATCACTCCACAGCCGTGCAGAGCAGCTCAGCAAAACCAGACACAATCCACCTCTCCGGGGTCAAATGGAAAATAAAAATCCTGTTTGTTTCTTTCCTGGAGTCATGCTCTGATGCCAGACTGACCAGAGCAGCTGGGGTTGGAGCCTGGAGCTTCCCACATGCTGCTGGAATTCCCTCAGACTCTGTGTGTTTATCAGTGCCTTTTGCTGATGTAAAATCAGCTGGTTTGGGTAGTTTCCCTTTTTTTAGGGATTATCATTCACTCATTTCCCCACCTCTGAGGCAAAATCCTCCCAAATTCCAGCAGGGAAGTGCAGTAGGCTGTGCCCTCAGAAGGGAGAGCAGGAAAAACCTGATTGCAGCAGCTCCAACTCCTTGTCCTGCCTTTCCATGGGTCAGTGTGAGCCCAGCGAGGGACAAAGTTCTGCCAAGAGCCCCTGGAAGAGCTTCCCTTCTCCAAAAAAACAATGGGAACACCTGGGGGAGGAGGAGTGGAGGGGGAAAGCAGGGATGAGCTGCTTGGGATGGGGGAAAGCAGCTTCAGAGTCATCCCTAAATTTCTGTGTGTGCCCACAGAGGTGCTGGCATGCACAGGACAGCCTGGATCCTGTGGGAATCAGGGAATTATGGAATGATTTGGGCTGGAAGGGACCTTGAAGCTCATCCAGTTCCATCCCCATCACCTTCCACCATCCCAGGTTGCTCCAAGCCTCTTCCAGCCAGGCCTGGGACGCTTCCAGGGATGGGGCAGATGGAGAAGCTTTGAAATCCTGGGATGTATCACAAATAGGTTGGTTTAGATGTGATTTTGGGAAGGAATTCTTCCCTGGGAGACCCTGGCACAGGTTTTCCAGTGAAGCTGTGAATGCCCCATCCCTGGAAGTGTCCAAGTGTTCGTGGAGGAAGGAATGGTAGAGGAAAAACTTGGAGCTCTTGATGAAGATTCCTGAATATCTCCATGATCACCAGCCCTTTTCTGCCAAGCAAGCAGAGAAAAAAAGGAAAATTTGGAATTTCCCCTCTCCAGATCTCTTGGTCTGGTACATTTAAGATGAGAAAAGAATTATTATTAAATTACTATTAAATTATTATAATAAAGATGGGAAAAGCAGCAGCGACCATTCCTTACCCTTCCTATTGTTTTCCACTTTGTCCCCAGGGAATATTTTTGGAAGCCTGGGTGCACTGATTGCTATAACTGAGTGACCTCTGGGAAAACAGGAGCTGTGCCTTGTCTCGAGTCCAACTCCAAGCAAACCCCAGCTCAAAAAAGCAGGAAAAGAGCTAAAAAAGTGCTGTGTGTGGAATTTCTCCGAATGCCGTTGGGAAGGGCAGCAGAGAAACCAACATTCCTGTCTCCAGTGAGCATTCCACAGAAATTCACTGAGCAAAGACAGAGAAAACCCACCCAGCCAAGGCACAAAACAATTCCAACAGCCCCACAATGCTGGGATGTGCTTTGCCACTCCCTGCCCCAGCCATTCCTCAGCTCATTACGGGAGCTGTTCATTCCTAACCCGGAACCCACGAGCTGCAGGAATGGGGTGAGGTGGGAACGGGATCTCTGCCAGGAGGGCAGGGGTGGCCTCCACAGGTAGGACCAGATATGGAGCCAGGCATCAGAATTCCAGACTGCTTCAGGATAAGGGGAACATGGAAGGTTGTCCAGTCCCAACCCACCTAGAACACATTTCTCAGGGTTGTGAAATGAGTATCTCCAGGGAAGGAGGCTCCAAACCCAGTCTGGAATATCTGAGTATCTCCAGGGAAGGAGGCTCCAAACCCAGTCTGGAATATCTGAGTATCTCCAGGGAAGGAGGCTCCAAACCCACTCTGGAATATCTGAGTATCTCCAGGGAAGGAGGCTCCAAACCCAGTCTGGAATATCTGAATATCTCCAGGGAAGGAGGCTCCATACCCACTCTGGACACCCTGGAATACCAAGTAGGATGGAGAGGGAGGGAGCAGAGCTGTGTCCCACACATGGGGGGATGGAGATGCTGCTGGGTGGTCTGGACACCTTCTCAAGGATTGGGAAGGGCTGGAGCTGGAGCTTGTCCCACACCTTGTGACAATGGGTGGGAATCAGCCTGGATTCCTGGTGGTGGGACACCATCAGCAAACGTCCAAACTGGGATTGGGCAGAATCCCACAGCTCCCCTGTGTCAAGGAACATCACCTGTTTAGGCAGGAAAGGTGACCCTGGAGGTGTTGCACAGTTCCTTTCCCAGAGAATTTCTGATCTCCCTACATCTGACTCATGCTCCTGGTGTCCCAGCACCAGGAAATCTCCCGAATCCTTTATGGAATAAAGCTGCAGGTCAGCAGGTGACTCAGCCCCAGCCACTTCAAAGGGAATCCAATTCCTGAGAGCTCTTTTATTTTTCCTTGATAAAGGGACTTTTCTCTTGATTAATTAATCACCGAGCGGGGCCATTGTTGGATCCTAACGACTTCCCTTTATCTTCATTCTTGTTTGCTCTGCTGTGAAAAACTCATTCCAAGAGAAGACTTCAACCAGTTCATGTTCCAGTGGCATAAAGGAAGGGAAGCAGCATGTCCAGGGTGAAAACCCAGCCCTGGCTGGAGCAGGGACATGGAATTCCATTGGGAATTCTCAGGGCCTGAGTGTGGATCTACAGGGACCTGCCTTAGCCACAAAACCATTGTTTAACTTCTCCAAGTTGACTTAATGTGGGCAGTGGAACTGGTCTGGCCAGTCTGAGCCATTTTCACTTCCTCCTTCTGGTTTTCAGCGGATGTGGGAAATTAAGGAAAGATTCTGTGAGGGAAAGCTGAAATCCAGCAGTGGCTGCAAAGAAATGGAGGAATTTGCTGAAAGATCCATCAATTCTTTTCACTGCTGCAAAATCCCCTCCTGTTTCACGTTCTCCAGAGATGTCCCCTCATCAAGGAGAACCTCACAAGCTCTTGATCTCCAGACTGGAAGAATATCCAGTTAATAAAGCAGAGGGGAATTGGCCATCTGTTTTTGGTTATTGTTTGAAACTGTGTGGATTAGCAATATCTTCTTTCTTTTGGTTCTTCATTTTTCTTTTAATTCTTCTTCTCCTCCTTCTCCTCCTCCTTCTCCTCCTTTTCTCCTCCTCCTTCTTCCCCTTCTCCTTCTTTTTCTTCTTCTTCTTTCCCATTTTTAAAGGAATGTGTAGGAAGCTGTTCCCACATGCCAAGTGATGAGTCCTCCTGCCAGCCTCCCTCCCCACCAGACAATTCCTTGGACACGGGGCCATGCTCCAGAGGATTGATATGAACCAATCCCTGATGAAGGGGTTAAAAGTGGCTCCTTCCAAGCCAAACACATTTTTAAGGCTGGATCCTATGGCAGGTATCCCTGGATACCAGGGGTAAGTTTCCAGCTGGAGAATTTAAGGAGGATTTGAGGCTGGCCCAGTCCCTTCCTCTTTCCCTGAAGCTGAACTGGATCAAGGATGATGCTTTAAAGGTAGCTGCCACATATTTTTGGGAGGGATGCATTGGATAAATCCCTGTGGGCATTCCAGGGGCACAGAGAGGGTTGGCTAATCCAGAACAATTTTTAGGAAGAAATTTGGGCACAGACTGGTGCTGTGTTCATTGGAAAGGAACAAAACCAACAACATCAGTGTCTTTAAGATGGGTCAGCAACCAAAGTTTTGGGGATGCGCCTGGAGCTCAGTTTGGAGCAATCCTGGGGCAGAACTGGAAGAGAAAACCCGCTGTGTTCCTGCATCCTGGATTTGTGCAGGATAATGGGATCCCCAAGGGGGTCTGCAGCAGAAGACACCACAACATCCAGGGATAAGCACAGGCTGAGGAAAGGCCCCTCCTGAGCCTGCCCTGCCTTTCCCGCTCCCCCGACACCACCAGGGCCGTTCGGGAATCAGCAGGAAACCGAAACCCCACAGCTGGTGGGGCCACCTGTGCCTGCAGCCCCCCCGGCCGTCACCCCCTCCCTGGGGACACCCTCCAGCCGTGGCCAGGGCCGGGACACGGGGTCAGCCGGGAGGAAGGGGCTGCCGGGGCCCCAACACTGCGCCCGTTGTGGAGCGGGATTAGGGGGGGAATTAGTGCCGCTGGATCGAGACGGAGGCGCGGGCAGCAACTGGGGGTGTCCTTTCTGCAGCCCCTGCGGGGAATCCGGCGTGTCTCGGAGCGGGGCCTGTGGCGGATCAGCACAGCTGGAGCAGCGCCGCTCCTAATCCGGCTGCACGACGCCAGCTGCCCGCCCCAGGGGCCACGGGGACGGGATGAGTGCAAGGACAGCAGGGATGGGATGGGATGGGATGGGATGGGATGGGATGGGATGGGATGGGATGGGATGGGATGGGATGGGATGGGATGGGATGGGATGGGATGGGATGAGCCCAGGGACAGCCCCAGGATGGGATGGGATGAGCCCAGGGCCAACAGGGATGGGATGAGCCCAGGGACAGCCTCAGGATGGGATGAGCCCAGGGCCAGCAGGGATGCAATGGGATGAGCCCAGGGCCAACAGGATGGGATGGGATGAGCCCAGGGACAACAGGGATAGGATGGGATGATCCCAGGGCCAGCAGGAATGGGATGAGCACAGGGACAGCAGGGATGGGATGGAATGAGCACAGGGACAGCAGGAATGGGATGGGATGAGCCCAGGGCCAGCAGGGACAGGATGGGATGAGTCCAGGGCCAGCAGGGATGGGATGAGCCCAGGGACAACCTCAGGATGGGCTGGACCCACCAGAATCCTCTGAGCTGCAAGAGGAACTCGGCCATGGCTGAAGGCTTCTGGGCCCCACCCGTGTGGTGCAGCCTGGTTCTAGTCCAGGTGTGTCAGCCTCCAGCTCCCTTTGCTGGTCCTGCTCCTCTCCCTTTGGATATCCCTGGAGCAGAATAGTTGGTTCTCCTGCTGGTGGATATTTGGAAGGCAGAAGGTGGTGATGCTTCACCCTCCTCCTCATCAGCCTGGCTGCATCCCTCCAATCCACAGCCACGTGCAGCAGCATCCTGGAAAACCATCACTCTGAGATCCCAAAACACCAGTACAAGACACCCCCTCTCACCCCAGCTCCCATTCCTGGGGTAATTAGTCCCTGTGAGTTAATTCCCAGCCGCTGGGCCCGGCAGATGGATCCCAGATCCCAGAGCCCCCTCCGGATGCGGATCCTGTCCCAGCTCCCGGCTCTGGAACATGCAGCATGTTCGCTCTGATTAGGGCTGCTCCTCCTTTCCAGCTTTCTGTCACCACACCATTGTTTTAGAACTTGATACCTCATTTATTTTCATGACAACAAATAATTTGGCAAGTCCTCCCCAGCCCTGTTCTGGCAAAATCCCGCTCTGAGATTGATAAAGCTGTTAAGCTGGAGGGGTTGGGGGTTGGTTTGTACGGTTGGGTTGGGGTTGGTTGTTTTTTTTTGGTAGGAAATTTAAGACTTTTAGGAAGTCTTTGAAATATTGACAGCCTTGCTTTTCTTCTTGAGCTGTCACTCAAAGGAGAGGCTGCCAGGCCAAAAATGGGGAGAGACAGAGGCGTGAGGAACACCAGAGCCTTTCCCAAAATCAGCCTGCTCCCTGCTCAGCAGGAGGAAAATCCCTCACTCCCAAGGGCGTGGAGCAACCTGAGACAGTGGAAAGTGTCCCTGCCCAGGGGCACTGGTTGGGCTTTAAGGTCCCTCCAACTCAAATCATTCTGGGATTTCATGAAGCAGTTCCAGGGTTAAATCCAGCTCCCTACAAAAGACTGGCATCCATGGGATCTGCATGGATCAGAGAAGAGCTGTGGATGGAACAAAATTAAAGTTTAGAAGAGAATTTCTCTCATTCCTACGTGGCTCTGACCTTCTCCTGCCTCTGGCTGTACCCCTTTGCTCAGCCTCCACTGAGGGTCTGCAGGAATTCCCTCCCCTGGAAAAACCCCTCCTGCTTTCTCCTGGGCTCCTGGGAAGCTCCAGATTTACTTTGGATCCTGATAAGTAAAAACAAAGAGCCCAAGTGGAGCAAAACCAGATGCAGGAATTAAACAAACACAAACTCCACGTCCCCAGTGTGGAGCTGGCTCTGATTTATCAACTCACATTGAGCTGGAGAAGAATGAGGCCAAAGATCTCCACATCTCCAACTCCTTGGAGCTCTCAGGAGCCCCCAGTCCATGACTTTCCTGTGCTGGCTCGTGGCCCTTTCTTGTCCTTGTTGGAATGTGACCCTAGCAGGTCACATAGATGGCACTGCCACCTCCCAAAGAACCCCACCTCTGCAGCATTCCTGGGCTTTTGCACCCCAAAAATAATGGGACAAATAAAAGGGAAGGGATATGGAGAGAGCACAGCAGGGTGGGCAGCTGGAAGGGTAGGGAAGAGGGAATTCCTGGGGTCCAACTCTGGGATTCCCAGGCTGTTACTGAAAACTGGGACATGGATCCCTGGGGGACACTTGGAGGGATGGATGCTGAGGAAATGATGGATCACAGGCCAATTGTTATTATTATTATTATTATTATTATCATCATTATCATTCTTATTATTAATCCAATCTCCTCCTTCATCTTCTCAAGTCTTCCAGCGCATCAGAGCTGCTCCTCCCTCCAAACCCACTGGGAAAACTCTGGAAATTCTGGGAGTTTTAAGGTAGAAAAGTCATTTTAACAAGATGGTGTTGAGCACTGGGGAAAACCACTTGAGGATGCACTGGAATCATCCTCCTGGAGAGCACTTCAGGCACCACCTGGGCAGGAGAATGGCTGGGATGGCCTGGGCAGGTCCTTCCCAGCCTTGTTTTCCATCACTCCATGGGAACAACGTCCCATTTTCAGGGATCCTTCACCCAGCAGATACACCTGGCTCTGCTGGTCCCAGTCCTGGAATGCCACCAGGGGACCCTGGAGTTAACCCTTCTTTAAATCCACACCAGCATGGAGCAGAAACCCTCAGGCCTTGCAGAAGTTTAGTCTGGAGCTCTAAGCTGGGCTTTATTTTTAAGCCACTGATGGGGTTGCTGTCCAAGGCTGGGATTTTTGTCATGCCAGGTCCTAAAATGTGCAGTGGAGCTTCTGGCAAAGGCCAAAATCCCACAAGGAGCTGGAAGGCTCTGTCTCCATTGGCAGTGCCCAGGGTAGGGGGGGGTTTCTTTTGGGACTGAGCAGGGAAAATCCATGGGATAAATTAAGCTGTGGTTGTCTCTGGCTCAGCCTGTCTCTGCCACTGCTGGCTGAAGAAAGCCAGAGACTTTTTGGGCAAGAAAAAGATTGATTTCCACCTCCAGCTCTTGCTGCATGAAATTGGTGGTTTCTGCTCACCACTGGCTTTTTTTTTTCAGTTTTTTTTTCCCTAAAACAGCTGCTATTACCTTATTGTCAAGGTAATAACTCCTATTTAAATACACATGGATAACTGGGAAGGCTCCCATCACTGGGCTCTTTTTGAGTTCAATATCTGTGATTTCTGAGCCCCAAACCTGCCCTATCTGTGGTTTATTCACAGGCAGAGCTGATAATTGCACTTACATCTGGAAGGAAAAGCATCTCCTGCAATAAGGAGGATTTGATGGAAGGAGGATCCCAGCAAGCCATAAAAATACCATCCAGCATTTCCTGCTCCTGCATTTCCTGCAGTGCTCCCCATCCCAACTGAGGCTGCTGGCTGAGCTGTTCCCTTTCTTTTTGAAGGAACAGGACCCAACCAGGTGGCCAAAAAGAAATTAAGCCTGGAAGTGAAGGCAACTCTCCCAACTGGAGAAGGATTTCCTTTCCAAGTGCAAGAATTGGGATATGCTGGAGGGTGCTGTAGAGGAACTGGCACTGAGGGAGTGGAAAAGTAGAGGCCAGGTCTAATTCCAGCGATTTTCCTACTCTGGCTCACAATAAATGGAGATATTTTCAAGTTAAAGGGGTTGTGACCCTGGAAGGGAAGTCCTAATTAGCTGGGGTCTTCTCCAATTAGCTCCCAACTCTGCTTGACCCCAAGGTGGTTAATTAGGGGCTGTCAGGTCATGAAGGTGCCTCCTGTGAAGTTGTTTTTAGCTGCTCCTGAGCTGGCTGCAAAGTTTGCTCCGTGGGGAGGATTTGGGGATGAGCTGAGGCCACAGGGGTGCTGCAGATCCAGGAGTGATGCTGGGATCAGGGTGAGGGAGAACAGCCCATTCCCAAGGATTTATGGGTGCACAACCTTCCCTTCTGTCCCAATGGTCTCTTTATTCCTGCCTAACCTGCAGGGCCAGAGGAAGGCCTGAATCCCTTCTCCCTCCTCATCTTCCTCTGTGTCCAGGAATTCCCACTCTGCTCCCCAGGCAAGGAGTGCCCTGAACAACCACCAGGAAGGGAGATGAGTTCTTATTTTCAATTTGAAATGAAAACAGTTCCAAGTGGGCCATCATTCCCTTCAGACTGCTCATCTTGGAGCTGCTTCCCAATTCCTCCAGCATGTAATCTTCCCATTTCCTCCAGGCCAACTCCTCTGCACACTTATAATTAGGGCTGGTTTTTATTGCTCCCTCTCCCAAACCTCAGGCTCCAGGAGATTCCAGAAGTAGCTCATGTCCCATTAGTTATTTTTTTATTATTATTATTATTCCTCTGTTCTGGAGAGAGGGGTTAAGGAAGGGGATAGAGGGAAATGTTTTGTCTGCTGTGTCCTGGAGAAATTTAGGAGGCAAGAGAAAGCTGGGAATAATTGGGCTGGGATGTGTCCAGTGGCACCAGGAAAAACTCCTCAGCCATGAACTTCACCCAGCTGCAGCCAAAGACGTTGGATTTCACTTGTGATAAAGGAATTTATGTGGAATTTATCAGCAGGGCTCGGAGCCTCCCACAGACCTCGCAGGGTTTTCCCCCTGTTACTCTTCAGGAAAAGCAGCAAAAAGGTCAATCCAGGCTGGAGTGGGAGGCAGATCCCCGGATTTAAGCTCTGTCATGGGATCTTTTGTTCCCTGCACAGCCACAGCCCCCTGGGGACCGTGCCAGGCCGGGTCTGGCTCCGACATCCTGACAGGCTCCAAGGATTAGCCAGGAAAATTGGCCTTGGGGAGCTGCTGCCACTCAGCAGAATTCAGCAGCTCCTCGGATTTTTGTGAGGAAAACAGCCCTGGCTCCTTGCAGGTTGGAAAGGGAATGGTTTCCCAGCTGCAATGAGCCAGCATTCCATGGCCTGCACACCAAAAACCTTCCCAACATAAGGAGGGGAATTTTTTGAGGGAGTTCTGGCTCCTGCACTGGATTTTGGCCGCAAGAAAAATGTCTGGATGACACCAAGGAGATTCCAGCGCTGCTCCCAGAGCCCAGAGGGGTGTTCCTGGGGAAAACTGGGGTGCAGCAGATTGTGAGGTATCCAAAATTTTGTGGGAACCAGAAGCCATTAAAACTCCTTCAAACGAGAGCAGATCTCCTGGCTGTCTCAGCTCAGTGACTTCCAAGATCCAAGTTTTCCTTTGGGTGGTCTTTTCCTTGTTATCCCATCTCTCCCTGTCACTCTGCCTCCCTCCCTGAGCTGCAGCAGATCTCAGGATTTTGCAGATTGTTTAATGCAAAGTGTGGGGGCTGTCTTGGTATCTTTTCCTTAATTTATCTTCGTGATACCACTCTTGGAGCAGGGACAATCCTGGCTCCCAGAGATCTGAGCTCAACATCCCAGCAGTTTCCCAAGGAGCTTTTCCAGCCTGGGAACTCAGGGTAATCCCAGGCTCTGCAGCCCACCAGGTCCTGCCAGAAATCCCTGCTCAGGGAGCAGGACTGGCTCTTTCCTTCTGATCCCTACAGAATTCTGAGATCCTTCAGTTGGAAGGGACTTAAAGCTCATCCTGATCCATGCCATGGGCAGAGACACCTCCTGCTACCCCAAGGTTGCTCCAAACCCCATCCTTGGATGGTTTGGAACTGAAGAATTGGAGATTCAGGCAAGAAAAATGAAGGAATTTTTTACAATGAGGGTGGGGAGAGCAGCTGTGGATTCCCCATCCCTGGAAGTGTCCAAGGTTGGACGGGGCTTGGAGCACCCTGGGACAGTGGGAGGTGTTGGGGCTGGAACTGGATGAGCTTTAAGGTCCCTTCCACCCTAAACCATTCCATGATATTGGAACAGTTCAGCAACAACAACACCTGAGGATGTGAGAAGGCTCAAAATGCGATTTTTTGGCGGGGGGAGAGGAATAAAGTCCAATATATTTTAGAATGTGTATAAAAAACATGGAAAGAAAAGATTCTCCCCTTGCTTTGCAGACTTGCCACATCCACAGGGATCTGCTCTCCAGGAAGGAGCTCTGGGATCAGGATCCCCACAGGGATCAGCTCCCCCAGCCCAGCTCAGGCTTAAACTCCTGACCCGGGAGCGATTTCCATGGGCTGGTGTCCGGTGTCTGCCCTCTCCAGGAAAACAGGGAGACACGGAATCATTTTCCCTGCTCCAGCCAGCAGCAAAGTGCTGCTCCCAGTGCCACATTAGCGCTCAAATCCCCTCATTCCTCGGGAATGAAATGGATACTGATCATTAGGAATGGGCAATAAACTTCCAGACACGAGAGGCAAAGTTCATCCCGCCATGGACAGAGGAGGATTTGCAAATATTTCAGCCTGGCGGAAAAAATTCTGCTGAAATCAAATTATTTAATGGTATTTGAGTGAATTGCTTGGATTTTTTTTTTTTTTTTTTTAAGGAATTCAGTTTTAGGGAGCAGGGAAGTGAAATGGGTTTGGAAGGGCCAACAAAAGTCGGGTTGGTTACAGCTTTTTTGTGGTGCTTGAAATACAGGGATTGAAACAGATGAGCTGGGAGTTCATTAAAATAGCAATTTTCAGGTAAAAATGGAGATTTTTTTTCCCCAGCTTTCTGTCTTTCTTGTTAATAAATAAAAATTTAAATTAATATTTTTATTTTGAATATCAATAGGTTTTCTTGCCATGTTTTTGAACACATCAGTCAGAACTCTCTGTACCATTTATTTAGTGGGTTTTTTGGTTATGATTATGATTATATTATTATTATATATTTTTATTTTTATTTTATTTTATTTTATTTTATTTTATTTTATTTTATTTTATTTTATTTTATACACCACTTGGAAATACTGGAATTTCCAGCAAATTGGAATTCTGGTGCCAAGTCCCTTTGCCTGATAGTGTCCACTTGGCTGTCTGTGTTTATTTTAGTCCAACAACTTGCAAATCTGGGATAGTTTATGTGTTCAATGGACTAGAACCTGGAGTTCGATGGACTCAGGAGCCTGAAGTGTTTTCCATCATCCCAAGAACAAAGTAGCTGATGCAGATTTTAGAGCTGTTTATCCAGAAACGTCTGGAAAAACTTGGATTAATGAAATCCCGCTCAGGTCTGACCTTCCTCCCCTTTCCTGACACATTCCCTCTCAAGGATCCTGCTTCTCTGGGCTTGGAGCATAAAAATCTCTGTTATTCCCAGGAGAGCTCTCCTTGTCTGCTTCCAAATGACAAACCAGGTTGGAATTTTCCTGAGAAAAATGGTAAAATTCCCATCTGATTTCTTTGGTATCTGGATGGGAGCAAGGAGAGACAGAAAGGTGGAAAGAACCTCGGGTACTCCCACAAATCCACCTCCATCCAAAGGCCGAGTGAACCCACTGAGGTGTCTTTTGGGGAAAATGGGATTTTCCTGCATTGCGGCAGCACCCCAGAGCTCCAGGGAATTCTGAGCATTTCAAACTCGGCTCCAGCAGAAGTTCCAAGCTCGGAGGAGCTGGAGCAGCTTCCCGGGATGAGTTACAGGAGCCTCCCCTCTTTGCCAGCCCGCAGAGGTCACAAACTGTCCCAGCAGCAGCTGCTGAGCCCGTGCTCCTGCTCCAAGCTGTTCCAGCTTTTAACTGGATTTACCGGGAGGGAAAACGAGCCGGAGCTCTCCCATTAACTCCATCCCCGGCTCCCTTGGCAGCTTGCACAGGCAGCTGCTGCCCACCCGCTCCTCCACGGGAAGCCACAGGGTCAGGATTGATTTTCCTGGAATTCTGGAGCACTTAGGGGCGGGGTCCTGCCTCTGGAGGGGCTCTGAGTGCCGATATCCCACCACAACACCAGCCTGAGCATCCCACGCTCCTGGCAGATTCCCAAGGGAAGAGCACTGAAGGTGGCACCTGCATCCTGCTGGCCCCATCCTGATCCCACCCTGCTGACCCCATCCTGCTGGCCCCATCCTGATCCCACCATGCTGATCCCATCCTGATCCCACCATGCTGATCCCATCCTGATCCCACCCTGCTGATCCCATCCTGATCCCACCCTGCTGGCCCCATCCTGATCCCACCCTGCTGGCCCCATCCTGATCCCACCCTGCTGGCCCCATCCTCATCCCACCCTGCTGGCCCCATCCTGATCCCACCCTGATGATGCCATCTTGATCCCATCCTGCTGATCCCATCCTGATCCCACCCTGCTGATCCCATCCTGATCCCATCCTGCTGATCCCATCCTGATCCCACCCTGCTGATCCCATCCTGATCCCATCCTGCTGATGCCATCTTGATCCCATCCTTGGCTCTCCCCTTGCAGTGACTCCCATCCAATTTCTGTTTAAATCTCCCTATTTCCCACTTCTTTGGACACACTCAGGGCAGATCCATCTCCAACCCCTCTGACATCGGGATGAAATCCCTCCAGCACCTCAAGTGTTAACCCAGCCCAGAAAACCCAAATTATTTTCCCTTTTTTTTTTTTTCTGGCCTTTTTTATTTTCATGTTTGGGGTTTTTCGGAGCTGCTAACTGACAGCTGAATGGGAGATATGAATACAGAAATGATTCTTCGCTGAAAGCTGCAGAAAAGCCGCAACCCTCAGATCAAACAACTTTTTTTTGTGCCGCAGCAAAACGAAATCCTTGTGATTTCCATATTCCTGGCGCCCAGAGCGTTGCCATGGCTCCCTGAGGACGGGCTGGCAGGAGCAGGGAGCGAGTAGGAGCTGCTGGCCCAGGGTTAAGGAGCTGCTGAATTATTCAGCCCCATCCCTGCCAAAGGGGGGTCTCCTGTGATCCCTGCCTGGATGGATCCCTTTAACTCCTTCTCCTCCCTCTCCTCTGCATTCCCTGAGGGAAGGAAGGGAAAAGTGGATTTGCTGTGCTCTGCTGTGCTTTCCTCCCTTCCCTGGTGCTCGTTTTCCTCTGGAGACTCTGGAAATGGGATCACAGCAGCTTGGAATAGTGGAAGGTACTGTGAAGGTGGAATGGGATCATTTTTAAGATTTCTTCCAACCAAAGCATTCTGATATTCCATGAACACACCCCTTGTGTCACCTGTGCCTCAGTTTCCCCATTCCCACAGCCACAGGGATGGTGATGCTCCTGGAGGAGCTTTTTCCTGCAGACTCTGGGATGTGCTGGCTTTTCCCATTTGGGATGTGCTGTGCTGTGGCCATGGCTTGGGGCATCCATTCTCCAGGGAATCGGGAATGTTCCCCTGGGAACTGCTGGAGAAGGGCACAGCCCAGCTGCTGACCAGCACAGGATGGGATTCACTGCCCCAAGAACCTCTTTGGAATATTATTCCTCAATTTGACATGTTTGGCATATTGAGAACATGGGCTGCTTTTTTTCTAATGGAGCAAAACAATGAAAATACTTGGAAAACCCCCAACTATGCTGGTCGAGACTCCCTCATTAAGGAGAGTTGTGCTTTCAGATGCTTCCCTCTCTTTCCAGCTCTCTCTTACTATTTAACTCCAGAGAAACCCAGGCTGTGTCCCATCCAAACTCCAGAGCTTTTCTTGCTGGAAATCACATTAAAAGCACTGCCTGGGCCAGCTCCTGATGATTGGGTTGTCCTGTGATCCAAGAAAAAATGGGGGTAAGGTGAGGTAACAGCTCCGAATCCACCTCTTAGTCACTGCTGGCCATGAAAAACTGCTTCGGTTATCAAAGAAAAATGTTGAAGCAGACCCTGAGAGCCCCTGGGGAGCCAAGGACCTGCCTGGTGCCAACAAAAAGAGACGGATTAATGAGCTCCAGGGCCACTTGCTCCTGGATTTTTTCTTTAACCTCTCTTTTCCAGAGGACTTCCAGACAGATAAAGGACAGTGCCTGGTTAATCATTTATCCATCTGCATATCCAGCCTCTCTCCTCATCGTCTTCTCCGGGCCTCAGAGGGAAAATTACCATATTTATGTGCTGCTCTCTCCCCCACAAGCCGACGGAAGCAATTTGGGCTCAATAGGAAGTCGTGTCCCGTCCAATTCAGTGGGAAAAATCGCAGGGAAAAGGGAGCAGAGCAAAAGGCAGGGGCTGCAGTGAGCGGGGAGGTCTGTGAGGAGAGGGGCGGCTCCAGGCGGCCCGGCCTGCCCCGGAATGTTTTCCGGAGGATTTTTAGCGGCTGTCACGGGGTGATTTCCTCGCTGTCTGCCCGGGGCTTGGGTTGCTTTGCTGAAAAGCTCCGGGCAGACCTCGGGGCTGAAACTGGAGCATTCCTGACAGCCGGACCCCGGCTGGCCGGGCTCCTGTTCGCAGGGCAGCGCAGGGGAGCCCTCAGCCCTTCCTCAGCCCTTTCTTGGCCTTTCATCCACATTTCCTAAGCCTTTCATCCACATTTCCTCAGCCTTTCCTCAGCCTTTCGTCCACATTTCCTCAGCCTTTCCTCAGTCCTTCCTCGACCTTTTGTCCGCATTTCCTCAGCGTTTCCTCAGCCTTTCCTCCACATCTCCTCCACATTTCCTCAGCCCTTCCTTGGCCCTTCCTTGACCTTTCCTCAGCCCTTCCTCAACCCTTCCTCAGCTTTTCCTCAGGCTTTCCTCAACATTTCCTCAGTATTTCCTCAGCCCTTCCTCAACATTTCCTCAGTGTTTCCACAGCCCTTCCTCAGCCTTTTCTTCACCTTTCCTCAACCTTTCCTCAACATTTCCTCAGTCCTTCCTGGGCCTTTCCTCAGGCCTTCCTCAGCCTTTCCTCCACATTTCCTCAGCCCTTCCTCAGCACTTCCTCAACCTTTCCTCAGCATTTCCTTGGCCTTTCCTCAGCTTTTCCTTGACCCTTCCTCAGCCTTTCCTCAATGTTTCCTCAGCCCTTCCTAGACCTTTCCTCAGCCCTTCCTGGGCCTTTCCTCAGCCTGTCCTCAACTTTTCCTCAGCCTTTCTTCAACATTTCCTCAGCCCTTGCTGGGCCTTTCCTCAGCTTTTCCTAAGCTTTTCCTCAGCCCTTCCTTAGCTTTTTCCTGGCCTTTCCTCAGCCTTTCCTCCCTGGAATTCCATTTTTAAATAAACCAGCACACCAAGCTGTGTAGCTTTGCAGCATTCCCTGGATAATGCATCTTTCCTCTCAGTGTTCTCCTGCAAACCCATGGCCCACAGTGAGAATATTCCAGGATTTTTGTGTTATTTTTGATGGTTACACGTCAGGAATGGCCCAGCTGGGTGCAGGGACCATCCCCAAGAGTCTTCTCACACCCACTTGTATTTTTCTTTGCTTAAAACTCAGAAATTACTGACAAAAAATGCTTTTAGGGTGATTTATTTGGTGGCAGCCTAGCTGCAGCAGCTCTGCAGTCTCTGATTCACTACTGAAGATTTAATAAAATGGTATTTTAATAAAAGGACATTTTAACAAAAGGACAATTTAATAAAAGGACAATTTCATAAAAAGACAGTTTAATAAAATGACATTTTCCCTCAGGCTTCTAGTGGGTGAAGGGTGAATGGGATATGCTCCCTGCTGGCTCTGGGTGTTCCCTGCATCCTGAATTTTCCACTGCCAAAAATGCCTCTGGATTTCAGGTGCTTGGATCTCCTGCAACCTCTACTGAGAGACAAGAAAATCCTCACTTACAGAGATCAGGAAAAACACAGGAAATCTCCAGAACTGGGGCCATTATGGAGTTTTGTTGAGGATCAGGTGTGCTGGCAGCATCAATCCCTGCTCTCATCTCAGTCCCCACAAAATTCCCTACTCCAGGATGACTTTGGCAGCATTTAAAGCATTCCAAAGGTGAATGGGAGATTTTTGGCAGGAAAACAGCCTGGAAAGATAAAAACCCCACAGTGGGGATCTTTTCCTGCTCCATCAGATGATGAGACCTCTGAGCAGGACAATCTCTCTCCTCTGCACCCTTTGGAAGGACAGGATTTTTTGTCCTGGGGAAGGTGACTCAGCCAAGTAGATGTAAAATTTGGGAGGTGGAAAATCAGTTTAGATCAAAGGAGCAGGGCAAAATTCCCTTCTCATTTCCCAGGAAAAGCAGGTCCCCAGCGTGCGCCTGCGTCGGGATTAATTTGTTAATTGTTGCCTGCTATTAGCAACAGTTGCCATGTTTAGGGTTGAGTCAGAAATGCTGCTAAAAAACCTTAATTCAAAGGCGCCTCCACAAATAAAATCCAGCCTTGGAATGGGATTTCATGGCAGCTACAGCACGCACAATGCTGCCTTCTCCTTCCAGCCTTTTCCCTATCTGGGGAAAATGGATCATTTATAGATAAGGCCTGTGGAATTACAAAATTTTTTAAGTGGGATTTTGTTTTCCCCCCTTAAATGTTTATTTCTAGATTATTTCCCCATGGCAGGGCAGTGCTGGGGGTTGTGTGTCCCACACTGCAAGGTGAAAAAGCTGGGTTATCCCTGTGAGATTCCTTGGAAAACCAGTGCAGGGATTGCTCTGGATCCAGAGGAAGGACATCCACAGAAACCCAGACTGGTTTGGGTTGGAACAGACCAAAACTTTTCCCATTCCATCTCCCAAGATGGGAATATCTTCCACTGTCCCAGGTTGCTGGAGCTGGAATTTATTAAGCAGGGACCCAGTCTGAGGCTTACATCTAATAACTGTAAAATTCTGTAAATAACTGTAAAAAATAGGGGAATGGGTGGATCTTTGGATAATGAGCCCCCGCAGAGCTCCTACAGGCAGAGTTTGTGATCCCAGTTTTCCTACCTGAGTGCCTTTTCCTGACTTGCTGGCACTTGTTCCCGGAATTTCCCATTATCACTGCATCTGAATTACTGGAATGCCCTCCTGGTTTTCCCTTGGCATCTCCTGGCTCTGTCTCACAGAGTTAAGCCAGGAAATTGGGAAGGCAGTATCACAATAATCCCTGTGAATCTGGGCAGGCAGAGGCAGATATGCAAAAAAAGAGAAAGCATTAAAACCTCTGTGTGTCCAGGACTGTGTGGTCCCTTTTCCTGAAATATCCATGGGAATCATTTAGGGAGCACAATCCCTCCCCTGCCTTCTCCACATGCCCCTGAAGTTGTCACAACTCTGCCTTTAACCATGGATCCTCCAGCACAGCAGGTGCTTCAAACCATTATTCACAGCAGGAATAACCAGGATAGCTGTGTTTTTATAGGATAGAGGGAGGTATCCACCCCCAGGAATGAGAATTCCAAGGATGGTAAAGCAGGAAAGGAGGAGAGCTTGAAACAAGGAAATATTCCCAGAAATTCCCTGCTGCTGGCTCAGAGCAAAGGCAGTGCCCTGGGAACTGCCCAGCACAGGTGAGCACAGGGTTTTTTTGGGAATGCCACTTGTTTCTCTGGAGCCAGCTGGGATCTGAGGGCTGGAGAAACCACTGCTTTTATTGGATTGTCAGGGAGTTGGGAATCATGCTAATGACCCCTCCCAGAGCTCATAAAACCAGAGGGATGCTGCCAAAGGCAAAGGACGGAGCCACACCAGCACAAGAGGAGGAGGAATCAAAGCTTCTGACACAATTTTGTGGGAATAAGGTCAGAACATTTTGTTTTGGCTGCCTGAGTGGGACTTTCCCAACGGGACACAGTGTGGAAATATTTTGACTCTTTTTTGGGGTAAAGGAGGTAAGTCCCAGAGTCCAGCTGCTGTGTGATTCCCAGCTGAGTGGGGTGATGGAATCCCATGAGGTGTGGGTGCAGCCAAGCTGTCATTCCCAGTACTGATCCCAAATCCACTCTGCTCTCCCAGAGGATCGGGCGCTCTGCCCTTGACAGCCACTCCATCATCCTTTTTTAAAAAATGACCTTTCTTCAAGGCACAACCTCCTAATCCACCTGAAACTCCTGCTCTGCCTTCAGCAAGGAATAAACTCCCTCTGGAAAAGGCAAAGAGGTGCCTGAAATTCAGGCCAGACAATTCCCAAATACGCTGAAGGAACGAGCTCCACTCCCCCTCGGAGCGTGGCAGGGAACTCATGGAAGAAGTGAATCCACCTCTTTACTCAGCAGCATGACTTAATTCCAGCAGGGAAAAATGAGCTCACAAGGACTGCCAGTTTCCCTTTCACCTTCCCTCTCCCTCCTCCCGGAATGGGAACGGGCAGGGGAGGCTTGGACTCGTGCTGACAGCGTTGGCTGAGCCGTGGAGGAGAGAAATCTGCTCAGAGCTCACCCAGCTTTTCCTTGGAGGGAGGATGAGCCGGGAAGGAGCTTCTCATCCATCCCCACAGCTCCTCCTGCCTGTGCCCGGCTCGGGCCAGCTCCATCCCCCCCTTTTCCGTGGGAAGAGGATCGGTGTCAGTCTGACACCTCGTTATTACTCATCCCGGTGGCTTTGGCACGTAGGGATTTAACATCACACTTTCCTTTAAGTGCTCTAATTCCTGCAGAGCCTCTTCCAGCTCCACTTGGAAGTGGTGGGATGACAAAGGGGGTTGGGATTTCACAGGGAGAAGTCCAGGTCAGAGCCTCAGCCCGTGCAAATCCTCAGGGATGAGCTGGATTTCAGCATCCCAAAGTTGGCAAAGTTGGAAGTGCAGATGTCCGGGCAAAGCAGCGATCCCCAGAATTGTGTTTAAATGATAGGAATAAAAGGAAAACAACTTTAGGAAATGGATGTAAACCATCCCTAATCACAACCAGGAAATCAACTTTGCTGCTGAGGGGCTCGGGGTGGGGACAGGAGAAACGGAGAAGGAATCGATTTTTGCCGTGTTATGCTGAGGTCACACTGACAGACACAAAGCAGCTGCCACTGGCACTGCTGGAGGCACAACCTGACCACAGTGCTCCAGCTTGGGGGAAAATCCACTGGCAGGACACCCCCAGCTCCAGGGAAATCCATCCTCCTGGAGATAAGGAGTAAAACACCAGCAAAGATGTGCTAAAGCTGATTGTCCTTGTGGATGTGGCCACTGGGAAATCTGCTGGAGAAACAAGCTGAAAGAAAATGCTGAAAAAACCCAGAAGAAAATCTGCTCGTTCTTCTCTCCTTGGGGACTTTTCAGTCGGTGACAAAGTCAAATGATGGCTTCTGGCTCTGGAGCTTCCAGCTCCCAGCCTGACAGCACCACTGAGGTGCCTTTTCATTCTCTCATGGGAACTCCAGTGGAAATTGAGTCTCTTCCCTGTTCATTCTTCCTCCTTAAGGGCCTTTCTGACCTTCAGCAAGAGCAGAAGGGGAGTTCATCAAAGGTGGCCGCAATTCAAGAAGAATTTCTTCCTGGAAAGGCTGGTCAGGCATTGGAGGAGCTCTCAGGGAGGTTTGGAGCGCCCATCCCTGGAGGTGTCCCAGGAATGCCTGGAGGTGGCACTCAGTGCTCTGGGCTGGGGACAAGGTGGGCATCAGGCACAGCTGGGACTCAAGGATCTTAAAGTTCTGGGATTCTGGGATTCTGGGACTCTGGGACTCTGGGATTCTGAGATTCTGGGATTCTGGGATTCTGGGATTCTGATCAAGCCCCCAGCCAGTGCCCAGAGGGTCGTGTGTGGGATAATTTAGAGTGACACCAGTGACACACCAAGTACCCAAAGCAGGAGACCTGAAGCATTTGAGCAAACCCCATGGGCCAAAAAATGATCTGATCAAAATCTCCTAAAAATACTGTGGAACAACAGCAACAAGGTCATTCCAAAAGCAGGGATGCAGCTCCAATCTCTCCTGGATGGCTCTGAGCACTCCTGCATTTATGGATGTTGACATCAGCACCGGATGGTGTTTCTTATTTCGTTTCACGCTTTGTTAACTTCTCTCAATTACGTGGAACACTCTTCTTTTTTTTTTTTTTTTTTTTTTTGGTGGTTTGTTTTATTTTTTAAATACCCAAACTTCTGCCTGTTCCCAATTACCAAAATGAGGAAAAAAAATAAAATAAAAGAAGAAAGAAAAACAGAGTGGAAGAAGCTGGCACCGAAATGAAGTCAGGCACACAATGGAACAGAAGAGTTGGAGGCTGGAGAGATGGAGGAGTTAAGGCACGTGGTCGTAGGAAGCAGAGGAAGGCACTGACAAAGATAGAAAGAGGCCTTGAGGATTTCACAAACCCTGAAGGAAATGTCAGAGATATTTCAGTGATAATTATCCCTGCCTTCTGCTCCGGGTATTTAGAGGATTTATGTTGTCTTGGAACAACAAAAAAGCCAAATCAGTGCTGCTTTTTGGGGGGTAATTTGTTAAATCTTAATAAATGCAACCAAAGCTTCGCCCTGTGCCAGAGGTTCACCTTCAGCAGGAAAATGGAGTTATCCAGACCTTTAAATAGCTCGGGATGTGTGGTTTGCTGGGCTTTTGAGCCTTTCTCCAGTGTTCAAAGTTGTTTTTAACACAATTGAAGATGGTTTTGATTCAATTATTGCATTAGTGGGAGGCTGAGCAGGCTCGGGAGCAGCGGGGTTATGGCTCTATGAGTTAATGTTCACACCCCTTTCGGGTGTCCCAGAGGAGCTCCACGGGCTGGCGGCCAAATTTGAGCTTGACTCGGCTCCCAGTGTGCGAGCCAACTGTTCCTGCATTTCATTTCTGTCATATCCTGGACATTAAAACACCATTAATCCAAACCTTTTGTTTCGAAGAACAACTGTGCTGTAAAACAGCGAGAGAAGCTGCCAAAGTTCCCTCAAAGCTGTGTAATATCGTGGTCATCCACACAAACTGGGATGTAAAATTCAAAAAAATTGGGGTTTTTTTGTGTTATTTGGGTCTAAAACACGCTACAAATGAGATTTTTTTTCTTGCTTGGCTTTGCTGTGGGATGAGAGGGGATGAGTCCAAGAGCAGGTTTGTCCCTGTGGGATTCCACAGCAATTCCCCCCATTTAACCATTAAATAAGGGACAAGCTGGGAAAAGATTTTGCTGTTGTGAAATGCGTTAACCCCAGGCTTTATTCTGGAAGTGGCTCCGTCCCACTTCCATTGGCTTTTCCCGGGTAACATGAGAAGCTCTCTGATTTTTTTCTTCCCAAATTGCTGGGTGATTCAGCACGGGCTGGGAGACGCCTCCAGAGGCACGTTCCCTGGATTGGCCACAGGAGTCAGGGATATAGTCAGGATTCCAACAGCTTCTCCATCTCCACGTGCATCCCCTTGTTTTATCCCTGCTCGTTCAATTATCTCACTAATTATTTTAATGGAGGGATGGAAAAGGCAGCAAATGGTGAGGCTGGAAAACCCACGAGCCAAGGGATTTGTCCTTTGTCCTAAAAACACCTCAGCAGCCACCATTCCCACAGGGATATGGCCTTGCATTCCCAGGGCATGGATGGGCACAGCCACATCCCCATCCCCACAGCAGCCAAGGAAAACACAGAATCAGAGAATCCAGAAGTTGGAAAGATCAGCAATTTAATTGCTTTAAGATCAGCAGTTCCAACAGTGCATCAATCCAGCTGTGTCCTTGTCACTGAGGGCATTCATCCTCCTCCAAACCCTCATTCCCAGTTTTTCACAGCCTCCCCATGGAATCTTGACTTCCTCCTGCAGAGGTCTCAGCTTTTCAATCCATGGTCAGACGAGCAGGGAGATTCAAACACCATCACACACCTTTGTGCTCCACCCAGGAGGGATCTGCTTCCTTGGCTTCCTGAGGCTCTGGATGAGCTCAATCCCCAAGCACTTCCCTCTCCTCATGGTGCCTTTGGGATCAGGAGGATGATGATGATTATGGCCGAGTGTCAGGATGTGATTTTTCACCGTGGGGTGATTTTTGGGATGTCCCGTGCAGGGCTGGGAGTTGGACTCGTTGATCTTTGTGGGTCCCTTCCAAGTATCCCACGGTTCCAGGACACCCTTCAGCAGCTGCTCCCTGGCTCCCATGTGCAGGGACTGAGTGCTGGATTGGGCTCCTTTCCCAGAGCAGCTGGATCTCCAGGAATCCCCCATCCCTTGAGGAATATTCCAGGTAAAACTCTCCTGGAGCTTTTCAGGTGCAGCAGTGGCTGCATCATTTTAAGGAGCAAGTGTTTCCTGCACGTCCCTTTTTCCTCCAGAGCTGGCAGTTGGAATTGGATGTTTATGGAGCAAGGGGAAGTTAGGAACTGGAAGGAGGATTTAGGAAGCAAAGCCTTGCAGGAGGGTCTCTGGCACCAGACATCCAGGAGCCACAGAAGCAGCACTGAGCCTTCCAGGCTGGGTTTGGAGGGGCTTTAAAGGAAGTTCAGACCCTCTCCCTAAGAAGGAGACGTCCAAACATCAACATCCATGACTCAGCTCATGCCTCTGGATCAAGCTGCCATTCCCAAAGAAAACCTGGGATGCCCTTGCCAACAGGTTGGGCTCCTTCATCACACGCTCTCCGTCTTTCATTCCGGGGCTGATCAGGGAATATTTTCAGAGGAATTTAAACCACTGTAAATCCAAGCCCAAGGCAGTGCCAAAAGAAAGAAAGAAAAGGAGAGAAAAAGAAAATCCAATGCCACCAGGAGAGAGGGAAAGATCTTTCCCCAGGCCACAAATTCTAAAGCTCCCAGACGAATTTATGACCTGGTGGTTAAACCAACGCTCCTGGAGTCCAGGATCCCTCCTGAAACAAGCTGAGATAGATCCATGAGCTGTGTTTTGGGCAGGATGTTTTGCCCCCATTTGCTGTAGCATTGTCTCCAAAATCTCCCAAATCCCATCCTGAGCATTCCCCCTCCTCTCCCTGCCTTAAAAGCCTTGTTTTGGCTCCGGCTGCAAGGAATAACAGAACGGGGAAGGGGAGGGAAAAGGGATCTCCGTCAGCTGCTAAACATATAAACCTGCAGATTTATTTGGTAGGAATAATCCCTGAAGGAGAAACAGATCCAATACTTCATCATCCCACAAACTGCCCACATCTGTTCGGAGACAGCAACAGGCGGCCGGGAACATGTGCCAGGAGCAGCTTGGAGGCAACCTGTCCCTGCTTCCCTGGATCCCACATCCCACTCCCAGAGATCTTTCTGGATGCTTCTCTTCCTTGGGGAAATTCCCTCAGCTTCTCCTGGGCTGGGGAAGTATCCCGGGACAGCCTGAGGAGTTCATCTCAGAGTCTGTAGTGGGATATATTGGAAATGTGCAGCTGACTTTAACCTGGAATTTTCTGCTATAAGCAGCAGGAAAATTATTTTCTCTGGTGGCTTCAGCCCTGGAGGTGATGGCACAAAGTGCTGGGTGACTTCCCATGGGGAGCACAGCCCACAGAGCCCTAATTTTGGCAATTAATTAGGATTTCAGCTCTTTGGGAACCCAGAAATAAGGAATAACCCAGTGCCTAGTCTCATAAATTGTTGCAGTACCAGGATAATTCCAGCTGGATCAGGAGCCTGGCAGGACAAAATCCACCCTGCAGAGAGGCACTGAAAAACACCCAAAATCAGCCAAATTTCATTGGATCAATCCCCTCAGCACAGAAACCCTTGGAGGAATGGATGCAGCAAGGTACTGTCAGGCTCTCCAGATTCCAGGGCATCTTCCCATGGGGAGCACAGCCCACAGAGCCCTAATTTTGGCATTTAATTAAGATTTCAGCTCTTTGGGAACCCAGAAATAAGGAATAACCCAGTGCCTCGGTCTCAGTGTTGCTCCTGTACATGACCAGGATGCTCCCAGTTGGATCAGGAGAACAAAATCAGAAGAACAAAATCCAATCCCAGTTGGATCAGGAGAACAAAAATTCAGTACCCGCAGAGAGGCACTGAAATACCCCCAAAATTTGGGGTGGAATACACCCCAAATCAGCCAGATTTCAGCGATTGAATCCCCTCAGCAGAGAAACCTTTGGAGGAATGGATGCAGCCAGGTGCTGCTGGGCTCTCCAGGGATCTCCAGGATTTCCAGGCTCCCTGTTGGGCCCCTGGAGAAGGGACGCAGGGCTGGATCCGTGGCTGTCAAAGGGCGATTGTGGGGGTTTGGAGCAGGGCAGGGTGGAAGGGGCTGGCCCTGGAACAGCCTCCCCACGGCTCCCCTGCGAGAACCACGCGGCTCCGTTGACTTTTCACACCTCATTAAGGAGGAAAACTCACCAGGCTCCCGGTTGACATTCCCGAGATCCCGCTCCCGACCGGCAAACAGCGGCTCTGTGTTCGGGCTCTCGTTATTTTGGGGCCCATGCTCAGCTGGAAAAAGGTGCTTGGCAAAACTGCCTCGAGAAATCTCCTCCCTGAAGAGTTTAATTGTCCAAGTTTACGCTCCAATAAAATACCCAAGTCTGGGCTTTTGGTTTTCCAGAGGGAAAATTATCTTGGATCCATGTGGAAGTGCTGTTCATGGGCTGGGGACTGTCCCCTTTGCTGGGCACGGGGTCTGGGGCAGATTTGGGAATTCTGGCTCTGTGCCTGCAAAAAGGTGGATCCTGAGGGACAATCCACAGCCTGGTGTCACCAGGAATATGCCCAGAGTGGAGTAGGCATGGAAAAGGGGTGGACAAGGCCATGGAAAAATGATGGAGAAGGCCATGGAAAAATGGTGGATAGGCCCATGGAATAGGTGTGGACAAGGCCATGGAGTAGTGGTGGACAGGCCCATGGAAAAATGATGGACAGGCCCATGGAAAAGGGGTGGACAAGGCCATGGAGTAGTGGTGGACAGGCCCATGGAAAAATGATGGACAGGCCCATGGAAAAGGGGTGGACAGGCCCATGGAAAAGCAGTGGACAAGGCCATGGAAAAATGATGGACAGGCCCATGGAAAAGCAGTGGACAAGGCCATGGAAAAATGATGGACAAGGCCATGGAAAAGTGATGGACAAGGCCATGGAAAAGTGGTAGAGAAGTTCAAGGGCTGGAAATGTCTGGAAGAAGCAACTCAAGGGATGTTGTAAGTGTGAGAATCCCTCCCTGAGGACTTGAATAAATGTCCAACTTCACCCTAATTTTGTCCTTGAGACCGTCACAGGATCCCTGCTCTGGACTAGTCACTGCAAAATTTTGAAACACAAAATTAAATTATAAAGGCATCACCACAAATCCCGCTTCATTCATTCTATTTCCCATTTAATTTGAGTGACATGCAGCAAATAAATACTAAAAATTACAGCAAAAAATAAAAAGATGATTTGTGCGAACGTGTCATGGCTGCATAAAATGGGCAGGTTTTCATTTGGCTACTTTTTAGTTCCTGGAGTGGGAGAACTGCAAATAAAAACACCCCAGGAAGCTCCAATTCTGGGTCAAAAGCAACAGTTTATGTCACAAACCCCTCGGGGGACGACTTTTGACGCGAGAAGCAGAATGGGTAATTCGGAAAACACAGTATGAGGGACTTCATGCAGATTTAGGTTTGAGGAAATCAATTTTTTAAATGGGAAGTGATTTTTGTAAAGAGTTGGATCCAAGAGGAGACACAGAGATTCCAGGGGGAGAGGATGGAAATGACTTTTTTTTTTAGTGTGGGATCATGTTACTGGTGGAAAAATTGACCTGCAGGGACTGAGTTCCTCCTTTGTGTCACTGACCATCTGCCAAGACCTGATTCTTTCTGGATATTAAAGGTTCAAAATCCAAATGCTGGAAGATGTTTAAACCTGAGCCTTGTGCACTGCCCAACTTCCTCCACATCCCAAATGAAAATCCTAAAATTGAACTCATCTGGGGCAGAAGTGATGCCCTTTTTGAGGACAGAATTACAAAACCCTTCAAAAAACCATCATCTTCAAACATTCTCCATCAGCTTCTCCAACCACTCTGTTTTCTTGGCTGCTCCAACAACTCTGGCATTCCAGGGAAATCTCAGCAGCTTCTCCTCTCTCTTGTCCCAGGATATTGCAACTTTTTGAGTGTCTCAAACCGTGCTGAAGGTCAGGAGATGTGTGGACTTGGTGTTTTGCATTGGTTTCGTGGCACAGACACCAAGCCAGCCTTGTCTGCCTTTCCCTGTTTCTCTTCCTGCCCCTATCGGGGTTGGATTTGATCCTTTTGAGGGGAGGTGGGTGCCAGCCAAGGTTTTTCTTGTCACAGTTTGATTCAGATGAACTTGGAGGAGAATTCCTCTCAGCAACCGCCTGGAATGTGTGGAGGAGGTTGGAGTTCAGGTTGGTTTTTTCGCAAAGTCTTCCCTGGGTTTTGGTTTGGAAACCCCAAATTCAAATGAAAGATTAGGGACTGAGATAAAATAGATCTGAGATCCAACTCAAGCTGATTTTGCTTTCACAAACCCCAAACCATCCTGGTTTCTTCTTCACAGAAATGAGGGAGGAAACCCCCCAAACTTTCATCTGACCCCTCCTCGAAATTCTTTTGATGCTCAAGATAAAATGGGAGTGAGATTCCCACAATTCTTGGGGGAAGAAGAGGCCTCCAAACAAGAGATTCTGGCCCTGGATGGACGTGACCCAGCACAGCTTGGCAGCCCAAATTCTGAAGTCATTGATCCTGGGAAAGGCAATAAATCCATTTGACAGCTCAAGAAAAGCCAGTCTGACCTTGGGCTTTGTTTTGATCCCACTGATGCAGCTGGAGACCTGCAGGAGCACAAAAATGGCAGCTCTGAGCCAGCAGCCCACTGGAAAATGGGTGGAAAAAATCCATCCTGCTGAGATGGGGAATAGGAAAATGTCTCTCCAGGACAGCAGCATCCCTGAGAACGTTGGCTGAATTTATTCAAAATCATAAAATCATGGAATCACTGAGGCTGGGAAAAAATCTCCAGGATGATTAAATCCAAGCTGGGCCTGATCCCCACCTTGTCCCCAGCCCAGAGCACTCAGTGCCACCTCCAGGAATTCCTTGGACACCTCCAGGGATGGGCACTCCAAAGCTCCCTGGGCAGTTCCAATGCCTGACCACCCTTTCCATGGAGAAATTCCTCCTGATGTCCAACCTGACCCTGCCCTGATGCAGCTTTGGGCTTTTTCCTCTCCTCCTGTCCCTGTTCCCTGGGAGCAGAGCCCAACACCCCCGGCTGCCCCCTCCTGTCAGGGAATTGTGCAGAGCCAGAAGGTCCCCCCTGAGCCTCCTTTTCTCCAGGATAATTCCCCTTCCAGCTGCCTTTCCATAGGCAGGGAAAAGCTGGGAAAACAGCCCTGTCCCCTGTCAGAAACCCACGGAGTGTCCAACTGGCTCCGGTGGGATGGAAAACGCAACATCTCCCAACAGGAACTGTTTACTTCTTCCTCCCACCACCTTGGGCTGTAACATCAGCAGCCAGCTCGGGTTTTGGAAGTTCTCAGAAGCTCTGGAAGCTGCACAGGGTTTAGGGCTGAACCTCGCCAGGCTAAAGGCTCGCAGGCCTCCAGGTCAAGGCCTTTTAAGGACTCTTTTATTGCAGCTTTCACAAATCCATTAAAAAAAAAAAAAGGAAAACAATCCTCCTGAAGATTGCACCTTTGAAACGACAGCTACCTACAAAGTTTCACCACAGTAGTTCAAAGTGTTGGAAAAGACACTTTTACATTTAGCAGGGAACAGCAGGTTTTAATCTATTGTGAGGTTTTTTTCTCCCCAGCATGTTCCGAGTCTGTTCCATGAGTGTTATCTGTCCGGTTTCCAGGTTTTTATAATCCACTGGGGCCTGTGTAAATCTCAGGATTTCCTCTGCAGACTCGGCTCATGTTCCACAGCTGTGCTGTAGCACATGTGTGAGGAAATTAGAAATGAAATCAGCTGATCCAGCGTGGATTAGGACAAGGAGAGAGACCCAGGCCTTGCAGGCTCCACGGCTTGTCCAAGGGGTCAGTGCCACCCTCCAGAGCGTGGCCTTGGCTGGATCAGTGTCTCCTCACAGCAGGAATGACATCTGTCCCCCCAGCCCCGCCCAGGGGACACCTGAGGCCTTTCCTCAGAGGGTGGGGAGACCCTGAACAGATTCCCAGAGCAGCTGTGGCTGCTCCATCCCTGGAAGTGTCCAAGGCCAGGCTGGATGGGGCTTGGGCACTTGGGATAGTGGAAGGTGTCCCTGCCCATGGTGGGGAGTTGAAACTTAGATTACCTTTAAAATTTCCTCCCAACCCAAACCATTCTAGGATTTTATGTTTTTCTGATGTTGTTCCCCATCTCTTTCCCGTCCAGTTGCAGGAAATTTGCACCATCAGGAGGTGTCAGCTCAGAGGAAGCCACGTGTGGTTAACTGAGGTCTTGGTTCCAATAAATCCTTTGAACTGGATTCACTGTGTCCATCTGCTCCTGCTGCACTTGGTTCCTGCAAATCTTCTCCAACTGGGAACCAGCAGCTGGGAATGGACCTTGCAAGATGTTCAGAAAGGGCAGGGTGATGGTTGATGCCAAAACCTGCAAATATCCCCCAAAATCAGCACCAGCAGCAGCCAGTGGACCTTGCAGGATACACACAGATGGCAGAGCAATGCTCAGTCCCAACATCTGTCCATGGCAGACACTTCTTGGGATGTTGGGAAATTCCCTGTCCCAACATCTGTCCATGGCAGATATTCCATGTTCCATGGGCTTGATGTCCTCCATGTTCTCCATGTTTTCCATGGGCTCCACATGCTCCACATGTTTCATGTTCTCCATGGACTCCATGTTCTCCATGTGCTCCATATGTTCCATGTTCTCCATGTTTTCCATGGGCTCCACATGCTCCACATGTTCCACGTGCTCCATGTTCTCCATGGACTCTATGGTCTCCATGTGTTCCATGTGCTCCATGTGCTCCATAGACTCCATGTTCTCCATGTTCTCCACATGGTTCATATGCTCCATGTGCTCCATGTTCTCCATGTGCTCCATGTGCTCCACAGTCTCTATGTGTTCCATGTTCTCAATGTTCTCCACATGCTCCATGTGCTCCACAGTCTGTATGTGTTCCATGTGCTCCATGTGCTCCATGTTCTCCACGGTCTCCACAAGCTCCACATGTTCCATGAGCTCCATGTGCTCCACAGTCTCTATGTGTTCCATGTGCTCCATGTGCTCCATGTGCTCCATGTTCTCCACGGTGTCCACACGCTCCACATGTTCCATGAGCTCCACGTTCCCCATGGGCTCTGGCAGAGGGGGGCAGGGTGAGCCCCTGGGGCTCTGGGGTTTATTTGATGCCCCCTGAGCTGTCGGGGGGCGTGGGGCTGTATCAAAGCCGGGCTTAGCGTGGGCTCAGACTGAGGGGGCCAGGCAGGGGTTAAGTGAAGCCTGAGGGCTCCAGCAGTTCGGGGCTGAGCCTTTCCCTGCCAGCAAATCCCACTTCAGAAAGATTCCCCCCACACAGCCAACTTTTGGCCCTGGAGATGAGTTTGCCATGAAATCCCCACGCCAGGTGAGTTCTACCTGCTTGAAGTTCTCCTCTGAGTGCTCTGGAGCCAGGAGGGTCACCAGGGAGGGTCACTCCTTCCTTCAGAAGGATCCAGGCACATCCCAGGAATCTGCTGTGGGATTTCTCAAGCCAAACCATTCTTTTATGATTTTTTTGGCTATTTCCTCCCCCTGACAGTGACAAGGAACCCCAATTCCCAGTTGCAGGACCATTTTTCACTTCTGTTAGTGATGGGAAACCTGGCAAAACTCTCCAGGCTTCCCAAAGCTGGGAACACCAGGAAAAGGAAGGATATCAAGGTAACTGCAGTGTTGAGCAGGGCAGAAGTGGTGCTGCAAAAAGTGTGGACAGCTGTGGGTGAACCCTGCAGTTCAATCACCCCGAGCAGGTAAACCAAACCAACTCCTCACCTGAACGGTTCCTCCCTTTTCCAGCACCTGGAGGATCACAAACATCCCTTTATCTCAGGGTCGTCTCATGTGGAATTGGCAGCTGGGCTGGCTCCAAACGCCTGTGCAAAGTTGGAATTCCTGAAAGACTTTTCAAGGGGTGAGCGCTGCATTCCACGGTCTGGCAGCACCCCCGGCCCCGCTCCTGGAGCGGGAGACAAAAGGGAATGAGGCTTGGAGAGCGAGTTCCCAACGAGATCCGTGGATGTGACACCCCTGTGCCTGGAAAACCCCGCTCCTTTTCCTTTTAAAGGAGTTGGAGGAGCAAAGGAACGGGAATCTAGCCCAGCTTTCCTGCATATTCAAGCAGCATTTCTCCCTCTAGGCCACGGGCTCGCGCGCAGGGAAGCAGAACAAAGGGAAAACACAACTGCTGTGAACTGGGATGAACTTCCAGCCAAAGTTAGGAGAAGGAATTCCAGCTTTTGGGAGCTGCTTGGTGTGGTGTTCACTGGTCCTGACCATTGGCCAGCTCAGCTTTACATGGATTTGTAGTTAATAATTCCTACCCTGAATTCCTGGTGGGCTCTGGTGCCAGTTTGGAAAGGGTGGTGGGGCTGGTAGGACACTCCTATGTCCAGCTGTTCCTGGCTTTGGAATCTGGCTGGAATAAGGTTTGTCATCCAAATGCTGTCACCTGGGACTGAGGCGAAGGTGCCTCCAACATTCCTCCAGGGAATGTTTGGTTTCTCCCAGGGCAAACACAGCAATTCCATGCAAATACTGCTCCAGACAGTAAAATTCTGAGGAAACAGAGCTGGGCTTAATCCTTAACCAACATTCCTGCTCGTGTGGAGAAGGATGTCCCAAGGGAATTTCCTATAATCTCGGTAAGAAACAGCCCTGAGCTCCACAGCTTGGTTTCCTACATGGATTTCTTGCCCTTCTGAGGCTTTGATGTCTCAGGAGGTGCAAACTCTGCCTTCATTTTCCTCCCTGATGAAGCACCTGCACTGATTGGATTTTCTGGCTCTTAGAGGGATTTTTGAGGAGTGCTGCATTGGGATCTTGCTCTGGGAAGTTGGGAAGCAGCTCTGGAGCAGGGAAAGCTTGGCAGAAGTCACTGTGAGCTTCCCAAAAGCTGGGATGGAGAGGCTGGGCAGTGTGTGGAGCTTCACCTGCTGCTGGAAGCCAGGGAGGGCCTGGAAAACTCCTGGAACTGGGATCCTCAGGTGCTTTTGCATCACCCACGAGGCTCTGGGCACAGCCATGAGATGTGGGATTGGCACATCCATGGGGGAAAAAATCCCTCTTGGAGGTGCCAAATCTTCCAGCAGCTTTGCTAAGCCAGGACTAGCAACCATGGAGAAAGTTTGGAGAGATTTCCCACTTTCCCTCCACCTGTCTGGCTCTTTGGCCCCGGCAGGGTGAGGAGTCTCCATGTGTGCCGCTGGATTTATGGAATTTTGATGGTTCACGTGCAATCCCGGGACACTGAGGAGGGTCTGGAGTGCACGACCCCCTGACAGGGCTCTTCCTGCCACCTCTGCTGCATGGGAGGCCCAGTCCATCCCCATCCCTGCCCCGTGGCCCCATCCCAGTGGCGGATCCGCGTTCCGCGCCCCGCGGATCCCGGCTCGCTCCGTGCTTGTTGTTCCTCCCAAACCACCCAGAGTGCAGACAGATGTCCTCCCTCAGATCCAGCTGTTCCGGGGGAGGGAATTGCAGCTCCCAGCTGTTTGTCCCTGCTCCCCTGCCAGCGGGGCCGCTGGGGTCAGCGCTCCCTCATCCATCTCTGTCCAGAGAGCTCCGTTAGCGCGGACCTGCTGCTCGTTCCCGCTTGGAATTCAGCTTGGGCTTGTCTGAAGGAGCTGGGACAGAGAGAGCCTTGGGAAAACTCCTTCCTCATCCCACTATCAGCATCCTGCAGGACAGGACTGGGCTGACACCACTGAGCTTCCTGGAACATCCTTTTGGTGCCAAAAATTCCTTGGAGTGACTCGTGGTGGTGCAGAATTCCTGCTCATCCCTCCCTCTGTCCTGTCCTTCCCTGCATTCCCATCCCAAGGGAAGCTTGGGGCAGTGGATCCCGGGCCATGAGCCTGCATGATTTTAGGATTAATCCCATCCTGCCCTGTCCTTGGGCAAGGCAGGGATCCCCCCTATCCTGGCTTCTCCCTGCTCTGTAACACAGGAATGACAATCCTGATTTCTCCCACCTCCCTCGAGGATTATTGGATAATGCTTTGGAAACACTCAGGGGGGGAAAGCCCAATTATTGGAAAATCCAAACAATCCCAGCCCTCCTCGGGAGTGGGATTTGTGATTCCCAACAAAGCAGGAGCCACTAAAATCTTGGGAAATTTGTGTGAGTGCATCCGAGTGGGCAGGAACAGCAGTTTGAGCTCAGCTTAACTTGATTCATGTAGGTTTTGACTCAGATTAGCTGAGCTTAAAGGGAACCAGGCTCCTATTTCTGCTCCTGATTCCTAAGCTTGGGTGGGATTTTTTCTCTGCTTTTTTACTCTCCCTCTTTTCCTTCCTCAAACAATCTCTCCTGGATCCTCATTATGTTCTGGAAGTTTTGGGTGTGCTGGTTTTCATCTCCAGCCCCAGAGTGTGGCTCATCTTCCTTTATTTCAAACCAAAAGCCAAATTTAGGGAAAAATTCCCTGTTTTCCTTTTTTTTTTTTTTTTTTCCAGACACACACAATGCATTCCCCCTGTGGAAAAGCAACAACACATCTGGAGAGTGTTTTCCAAGGAATTATCAGAACAGCGTCCTCAGCTTCATATTTTTATGTGCCACACATTAAAAATTACTGAGGGGAAGAGGAAACCCATGAGAAATATTTTAAAAACCAGCAAATTAAAAAAAAAAAGATATATCTATATCTATAATTATTATATAAATAATTATTATATTTTGAAAAATAAAATAAGCAGAGTTTCCATTTGGGATGGATGGGAACTGAATCTTATGGGGGAGTTTGCAGTTGGAAAAGCTGTGATTTGATGATTTATTCCTGATTTTTTTTCCCTGGGAGTGTCCTCAAGCAGGAAGGAAACATTTGGGAGGAAAAGGGATCAAATGTTTTAGGCTGGGCTGAGAATCCTGGGGAAAAGCAGAGCGTGAATGTGCAGGGATTGGGATTTTTCCTTGTATGGCTTTGTCCCTGAGGCTCCTGAGATTCCAGTTCTTCCTTTGGGAACAGATCTTGGGAAAATCTTGGTGGTTTCAGAGGTTGTTCAACTTCAAACATTTTTGGGAATTGTGTAGAAGGGCTTTGACACTCCAAATGTGATTTATGGATCCCGGCTGACCACAGAAGGCATGCAGGGATATTCTGGATGCACAGGGACACACAGATCCCTCATTTTGGGACACTCCAAGCATGGAGGTGCTGTTCCAGATGGAAAAACAATTCCTGAGGAGCCCAAACAAGCAATAAACTCCCAAAAAATGCTCTCAGTAAATAAATCGTGACCCCAAATCTGTTGCTTCCTGCCCTTCCTTTCCATGCATCCCTTGATGAGCTGCACTTGGCAGGTTCAAAAGCACCTGAATTCCTTTATGGGCTCGTTCCAAGGGGATATAAAGCATTCCCAGAAACCAATGGGAAGAAGGATCCTAAAAGCCATGGTGACAGCTGCATTCCAAAGGCAGAGAGACAAAGGAATGGTAGAATAATCTGGAGTGAAATAAAGATTTTAATAGGAAAACGAAGTCTTCGGAGAGTGAACATGATCCAAAGCAAACCAGACCTTTATTTGGGAATGTGGGAGAGGGAGGGAAAAAAAATCCTCTCGTTTTTTCCCCCCTAAAGCCAATTGTTCCTCGTGGAGCAGTTTCAGATTTGCTGTTAAATTATTAAACTCCTTCTCTGGGGAGAAGAGATCAAATAAACATCCAGCATTCCATGGTTTTTGTGTTTCATAACCGAAGGAGGTTTGGGTGAGTGGAAAAGCAGCCTGGCTGTGGATAACCAGGCAACTGGAATAAAATCATCAGATGTTTGGGAATGCTGAGGACATGTGGAGCCCTCGAGAAATCAACAGCTTAAAACAACAGGAAAAAAAAAATAAAAAATCATTGTATTGGGATCTGGAGGCCAAAATTTTCCCAGTCTGGAGGAAGTTGTGTCCCAACACGTTGGATGGAGCAGGTGGGACATTTGTCTGTGCTGAAAGGGACAAAAAGATGGGGAAGGATCTGGGATTACATCATGGATCAGAACAGGTCTGGTGGGACACGTGGGAAGGAAGAGCCAAGGAAGGAGAGCCCAGCAGGAATGGGATCCCCCAGACCAGCTGGGAGGGGTGGGGTGGAAAATCCCCCCAGAACCAAGAGCTGGAGGAAAACCCTCTGGCATTCAGGGATGGCAGATATTCCATGGATGGGAGCTGTTCCATGGAATATCCCAGCACCCTCACCCTTTTCCCAGCCTAAATTGGCTCTTCCCAGTCTCATTTCCATGCCTGGGGTTTGCCAGTCTTGGAAGTCAGGGAGAGGAGCCAGGAGGGATGCAGGGGGTGCTGAGATGAGCCGTCAGTTCCCATCCCTCCCAAATGGAAACTCTGCTTATTTGATTTTTCAAAATATAATAATTATTTATATAATAATCATAGATGTGGGACAGGTGAGGGAATGATGGATGGTTGGGAAGAGAGCTTTTGGGAACAGCTCTTTTCCCATCTCTTTTTCACCTGGAATTAGGCCTGGATGTCCCCACATGAAAATCAGGCACAGGAGAGCTTTGAGATCTCAGTCTTGGCAGGTTTTCCTTGTCAGAAGCCATCCCAAAGCAGAGATTCCCAAGGAAAGGAACCTGATTTCACCATCCCAGGATTTCCTTCCCGATGGCTCAATCAGATCTGTGCAAATCCAGAGGAATTTGGGGTTTTCTGGATGCTTTCCTGAAGGAAAATGCAATCCCACATCGTTGGAAATTTGCTTTTTCAAAGAGGGTTTGGATATTCAGCTTTTTTTTTTCCTGAATTTTCCTGGATCTTGATGGAATCTACCCCGAAAATAATAGAGTAGGATGTGGGAAATTCAGGTTTTTCTCTTCAGACAGAGGAAATTTCATCCCTTGTGCTGCTCCAGAGGATCCATCAATCCATATCTTTTTAGGAAAAAGCATTTTCTGAGCTGTCCACACTCCAGGATTTTATGGTTTTCCTCTTTTAGTGTCAGGTGAGTCAGGGTCAGCACCAGCACTTGGCCAATTTGGAATAAATTCTCCACAAAATTCCCTTTCTCCTTTGTTTTCCACGATCAGGAAATTCTCTTTTTCCTGGATATGCAACCAGGAAAAGGAAACACAGAGGGAAAAACCATTGATCAGGAAGGAATCTTTGAGTTTGAGTTTTGGCTCCCCAAATATTGAGATAAAAATCAGGGAAATGGGATGGAAAAGGAAATTTTCCATGGCTTGTAGGCTGAGTTGAACAGATTGTGTGAAAAGTCCTGGGATGAAGCAGCACTTTTCGATCTGGAATCAATCCTGGCAGGAAGTGGAAACATTTGCCGTGGAGTGGGAAACAACACATGGTTGTTGCATTATATTTACCCAATAAAGTCCCTTTTATTTTTTCATGTAGGATTGGAAAAAAACAGCATTTAATAAAAGAAGGATGCGGGGAATGCTTTTCCAGTTAAGCAGGGAGAGATGAGGAATATTTTTTTTTTCCATTTTCTCAGGATTTTAGCAGGTAGGGAATGATCCTTCCACGATCTGAAAAAAAATAAATACTGGAAAAATAAACAGATATTGACTTTTTTAAATTTGATTTTTTTTTTGCCTGACGATGTTGCAGGGCAATATTCCTCCTGTGTGCAGATTCCAAATGATCCCATCTGCCTTTCCCATGGAGGAGAGAGCCCCTGGACACCTCGGAGCTGAGCGTTCCCCAGCGCTCCCCGCGCCAGGCTGGGGGAGCAGGGCTGAATTCCCAGCTTTGATTGCCACGTGTGTGGGATGGCACAGGAGGAGCGTGGGCAGGGAGGCGCTGGAAGGAGCTCTCCCACCCCCTCACGGCATTTCAGGAGGAATCAGACCCTGCCTGGGAGGAGAAGGAGCCGCTGCTGAGGGCTGGCGTTGTGTAACGGGGTGGTGGCGGCGGGATGTGTCACCTCCTGTCCCCACGTGGGGCTCCAGGTGAGGATCCTGCTGGAGGTGGCTGGTCCAGGAGGGGTGGCAGCTTCTTCCTCTTGGATGTGGTCACGGCACAGGGTCTGGCTGGTGAGCTGTTCCACGTGCAGGAAGGTTTTTTGTGCAAACCTTGGGAATTGTCCCCGTGACGGTGCCTTTAGGAGCACAAAGTGTGGCTGGGGCTCTGCCACAGCCTCTTCTTCTCTGGATGGGGGGGCAGCTGGTGACCTCACTTGTCCAGGGGTTCAGAATCCCAGAATCCCAAAATCTCCAAGGTCATCGAGTCCAAGCTGTGCCTGATCCCCACCTTGTCCCCAGCCCAGAGCGCCAGGAACTCCTTGGACACCTCCAGGGATGGGAACCCCAAACCTCCCTGGGCAATTCCAAGGCCTGAGCAGCCTTTCCATGGAGAAATTCCTCCTGATGTGCAACCTGATCCTCCCCTGGCACAGCTTGAATCCTTGGATTTCTCAGACTTGTCAATGGCAAGAGCTCTGCCAGGTCCTTCACAGGACCTGGAATTTCCCAGGATGGGGACTGGGGAATGGAGGGGCTGTGGGTGACCCCTGGCATGGCCTTGGGAATGCCAAGATCATCCAGTGCCACCCCTGCCATGGCAGGGACACCTTCCACTGTCCCAGGCTGCTCCAATCCTCATCCAGCTTGGCCTTGAGCACTTCCAGGGATCCAGGAGCAGCCACAGCTTCTCTGGGAGTCTGTTCCAGGGCCTCCTCACCTCCCAGGGAACAATTCCTGCCCAATCTCCCATCCATCCCTGCCCTCTGGCAGTGGGAGCCATTCCCTGTGTCCTGTCCCTCCATCCCTTGTCCCCAGTCCCTCTCCAGCTCTCCTGGAGCCTCTTCAGGCTCTGAGCTCTCCCTGGACCCTTCTCCAGGCTGGATAATCCCAGTTTTCCCAGCCTGGCTCTGGCCAGAGGGGCTCCAATCCTCTCATCCCCTTCCCAGCTCCCACAAGGGCTCTCCAGTGATGGAAATGTTTCCATTTCCAGGGAAACAGCACCAATTCCTTAATTATTGCTGCTCAGAGCTGGTTTCCACAGAAACATTTCGAACTCTGAACCTGGAGGATTTTCTTCCCTCAGCTCTCCCTTATCCCATTCCTGATGGGAATTATCCCATCCCAGAGCAGCTCAGACCTTCCCAGCATCCTGAACATTTCCCAACCAGGTAAATCAGGCTGGGAAAAGGCTCAGGATTTAAACCAAGAGGACACTTGTGCTTGTTCCTCATAATTTTTAACCTTTGCCTGTTGGAAAACCTCTCTGTGGTTGTCTGGGAAGGCAGAGACAACTGGAGACCAGGAAAAAAACAACTTTCCTTTCCTCGGAGTGCCTGCAGCTGTCAGCTGAACCCATTCCTGCCCTCTCCAGAACAACAGCTGGAGCAGCCAAAAATGGGATGCTGGGCATGAAGCAGAGCTCCTGCAGGGATCATTTACAGCCAGCACCTCGCAGATGCCACTTCCGTTAAAAAACATAAACTGGGCAGGAAAAAAACACCCCACAGATGGAAAAATTATTTGCCTGACATTGGGAATTCTTGTTGTTACATGACCCCCACCATGTGTTGTGCTGGAAAAGGCGGGAGGGGAAGAAAAGGGAAACTGGAGGAAGGAAAAATTCTCCATGAATTCGCTTTTCACCTGTTGTCTCAGCCTGGGGTGTCTGGGGATGTCTGGGGGCAAGATGGGGCCACTGGTTTGGCTCCAAGGATTCTCTTCCCCAAAAGAATGGAAATTTCTCACCAGCAATTGGGGGTTTTAATTTGCTGGCTTGTGGATGATGAAATTGGGTGTTCTTCCCCAGAAAATCCCATCCCAGCTCAAGTTGGAGTGAAGGAAAATTTGATGATGGGCTCTGATCTGTTTGTTCCTGTGTGGCTGCAGAATGGGATGGGAGGGAATAGAGGGATGGAACAGAAATCCTGGCACAGGGAGGTTCCTGTGGGCCACACACACCTCACCCCATCCTTGCTGCATCCAAACCTTGTGATCCCAAAATCCTGACACTCACAGAGCCACGGAGCTGGGATGAGGGGAGCCTGCATGGATGGAGCATCAGCAAAAGCCTGGATATCAGGGAAAGGCCCTGTGGTGGGCACTGAGCAGGATTCCAGGGAATTGTCACATTCCCAAGGTTCCAGGAGCCTTTGGGCAGCACTCTCAGGCACAGGGTGGGATTGTTGGGGGTCAGGAGTTGGATTTGATGATTCCCATCCCTTCCAGCTCAGGATATTCTGTGATTCCATGAAAACATCCCTTCCACCAAAGGAACCATCAGCCCTTTTCCCTGCTGTGGAGATATCCGTGAGATCTGGATATATATAGCAATGTAATTTGTGAAGACAGCAATGGAATCTGTGAAAACATCAATGTAATTTGTGAATATATCAATGGAATCTGTGAAAACATCAATGTAATCTGTGAAGCCATCAATGTAATTTGTGAATATATCAATGAAATTTGGGAAGACATCAATGGAATCTGTGAAAACATCAATGTAATTTGTGAAAACATCAATGTAATTTGTGAATATATCAATGGAATCTGTGAAAACATCAATGTAATTTGTGAATATTTCAATGGAATCTGTGAAAACATCAATGTAATTTGTGAAAACATCAATGTAATTTGTGAAAACATCAATGTAATTTGTGAATATATCAATGGAATCTGTGAGAACATCAATGTAATCTGTGAAGTCATCAATGTAATTTGTGAATATATCAATGGAATCTGTGAAAACATAAATGTAATTTGTGAATATATCAATGAAATTTGGGAAGACATCAATGTAATCTGTGAAAACATCAATGTGATTTTTGAATATATCAATAGAATCTGTGAAAACAATGTCATTTTTGAATATATCAATGAAATTTGAGAAGATATCAATATAATCTGTGAAAAAAATGTCATTTTTGAATATAACAATGAAATTTGGGAAGATATCAATATAATCTGTGAAAACAATGTCATTTTGGAATATATCAATGTAATTTGGGAAGATATCAATGTAATTTTTGAATATATCAATGAAATATGGGAAGATATCAATAAAATTGTGAAAACATCAATATAACCTGTGAATATATCAATGTAATTTGGGAAGGCATCAATAGAATCTGTGAAAACATCATTGTAATTTGGGAATATATCGATGTAATTTGGGAATATATCAATGTAATTTGGGAAGATATCGATGTAATTTGGGAATATATCAATGTAATTTGGGAATATATCAATGTAATTTGGGAAGATATCAATAGAATTGTGAAAATACCACTATGAATTGTCAACATCCCAGAGAAATCATTCCCAGGATTTCTCCTCCGATGCTTCCCAGGTCCAAAGTTCCTGCAAACACTGATTAGTTCCAGCCCTGCAGCTGATTAATCACGGCCTCCCCTCCGAGCTGCAGCTCTTGTCAGCATCTCAGGGCTCTGTCCGGGGCTCATTCCCAGCATCATCCACTCAACCCGAGCTGCTCCCTCCCCACAGCTCATCCCAGAGCCTCCTCCTTGGGCTGGAGCCTCTCCCAGCTCCAGGAGTGAGGGCAGAGTGGCCAAAATGAGGGGACAAAGTGGGGACAAAGTGGGGACAAAGTGGGGACAAAGTGGGGACAGGAGCACGGGTGGGACAGAGGTGGGGAGGAGATGAGGGGCTTGGAGGGGAGATGGAGGTGGAACCCTCCCAGGTAGGGTGGAATGGGAAAAGAGGGGAAAAGAGGGGGAAAGAGGAGGAAAGAAGGGAAAAAAAGGGGGGTAAAGAGGGGAAAGGAAGGGAAAAAGTGGGGGAAAGAGGGGAAACTAGGAGGAAAGAGAGGGAAAGAAGGGAAGAGTGAGGGAAAGAGGGAAAATAGGAGGAAAGAGGAGGAAAGAAGGGGAAAAAAAGGGGAGTAAAGAGGGGAAAGGAAGGGGAGAAAAGGGGGAAAAGAGGGAGAAAAAAAGGGAAAATAGGAAAAAAGAGGGAAAAATAAGAGGAAAGAGGAGAAAAGAGGGGGAAAGTCCTGGCACAGGGGCACAGGAAAAGTGTGGATCCTCATCCTTGGAGCACTTTGATGCTCATCCAGGTGAAGCCCTGGAATTTCCTCCTCAGCTTGTGGCTCTGTTGGGGCTGGATTTGGGATCTGCAGGGTCTCTTCAGACCTGTCCTAGTGTGACACAGGGCTTTGCAATTTCCCACAACATTCCAAAAACCCGGAAGCTCCACAATGTGCATCCAAGCCTTGAGGACCAGGATGACAACCCCAGAGCAGGGGAGACTTCCCTCACCTCCTCTTTGTCCTCCCCTTCCATTAGCCTGGAATGAGCCCCCGCTCCAATTTGGGGCTTTCTGGGTTGGAATTTCAGCCTCACAGACCTGGATTCACTTTGCTGCCCATCTCTGTGAACCTGGGGGGCTGCACATCCCCACATCCCCTCCCTGCAGAGCTTCGGGGAAAAGCAGGCAGGGAGCGTGAGGGAGGAGGGAGCTCGGAGAGCTTCTCCTCGGAGCCTCAGCCTCCCCATTAGGAGCGAGCGGGAAGCGTTTGCTGGTGGGAGAATGTTCCCGGTGACAGGTCCCAAAATAATCGAGGAGGTGACACGAGTGAGCGACACCGCTGATGAGCGCGGGTTGGTGGAGCTGCCAGCGCTCGCTGCGCGGCTCCGCGGTCCCCAGGGAGGCTCCGCCGCCCCCGCCGCGCCCGATTTAACAGAAAGTTTGGGAGTTCGGCTTCACCCCGAGCGCAGCTGAGGTGCTCCAGCTTTCCCCCGTTCCTCTGCTGGAAGATAAACGTTAACTCTTCGCTGGGGTTTCAATTCCAGATATTTTTCAGTAGCTCCGTGGTGGCGCAGTGTCCCTAAAAAACGTGCCTGGTGTGGTGTCTTCACCCATCGGGATGATCCCAAAGGAGTTCACCCCTGTTTAGCAGGAGATCAGGGGTCTTTTCCAGCTTTGGAAGGAGCAAATGTCACTTTCAAAGAGTCCTTTTGCTGGTGGCTTTCAGGCAGTTGTGGTACAAATGTTGGGAAAAGGGTTTAGGATCAGGAAAGATGGTTGTGGGCCGCAGGGCTGGAGTTTTGTCAGGATTTGGAGGCGTGTTTGTGCACCCTTGGATTTTTTCCCAGCTCTGGAAATTTAGAATAAATGCTTTGGGAGGGCAAAATCCCTCTGGATTTGGAGCAGAGCTGGACCCTGTCTGTGAGTAAATGGAGAGCTTTGGGGTGTGATGGTTTAATTTAGAGGTGGCACCTGACATTGGGCTGAGATGATCCCAACCTCCCCAGTCTGGGAATCTCCCAGATTTTGGGCTGAGAGCCATGAGGGATTTGGGCTGTGGGTCCAAACTTCCACCCTGGAGCCTTTGGGAAGCTCAGGATCCCAAGGGATGATTTGCTGCTTTATCACACACCGAGGAGACGGGAATGCAGCTCCAAGTTCCTCTTGCACCAAATGCAGGTGATCATTCCTGTTCCTCCCCTCAAATCTCCCAGTGAACTTCCATTTGTGCCTCCAGCAACGAGGACTTCCCGTGATCCTGGGGAAAAAAAGCTGACATTTTGCTGGAGAAATCAGCTGGATCTTCAGGAGCATCCCTTTGGGTTTTTCTGTGATTTTTATATCCAGACAAGCACAGGGAATTCCTGTTTGTGCCAGTCCAGCA